>JBBMJY010000022.1:5034079-5050386 GCA_037833715.1 Toxotes lorentzi | reverse complement strand
TGTGTGTGTGTGTGTGTGTGTGTGTGTGTGTGTGTGTGTGTGTGTGTGTGTGTGTGTGTGTGTGTGTGTGTTGTTTTTTTAAAGCTACAACAATTCATCAGTTGTATCTGAATGACTGTAATCCTCAGTTTGTACTAATCGATTTGGTTTCCTTTGACCAGATCAATGGCATGACGACGGAGAATCTATCCCTGCTGGAAACCAAGCACCTGGTGGAGAAGAGCAGGGGCAAACTGACCATGACGGTCCTCAGGGACGACCGCAAGTTCCTGGTCAGCATCCCAGAGGTGGAGGACAGCGCCCCCAACAGTGAGGACGACCGCCGCCAAGACAGCAGCTCCGAACTCGAGGGTGAGAGAGGGAAAGGGGGGAAAAGGTGGGGTAGTAAATGTGAGCTTTACGAGCTGAGGTGAAAGTAAATGCAGCTCTGAATTACTCTTACTGTGTAAGAGAAGAAGTAATGACACAAGACAGACAGTAAATGGAGAAGGAGTAAATGGAGGAATCACCGATTCGTTTGGACTAATTGTTCTTTTCTGTTTCCCATCAGACATTTCAGACATCGACGTAGACATCCCCACTCACAGAACATCCCGTCAACCCACCAGAGAGAAACGGACACGCAGGTACACAACGCCTACGCCACCACCTGATAAAATGAATGAACCTGTAGTGGTAGTAGTAGCTGAACATCAGGGTGGGGATTCATCTCAGTCAGTCTGAAAAAAACCCAAAACCTGTCTCACCACTGACGTGTTAGTTTCATTTTCTAACCACCAAGCCATCTGCCGTAGCCTCAGCCTTTACGCCTGACTTGATTTGTATAGGTAGTTATTTGTCTGTTTCATTTACTCTGTGTGGCCGACCCACATTATCTTTGCCCATAAATAATGTTGCAGTCACAGTAATATAATATTTTAGGCTTTAGTTTGTGGTGTTAAAACAAATCTGAGATTCTTTCAGCTCATAGTGTGTGTGTGTGTGTGTGTTGTTTTTTTTTTTTAATATCCAGAACGAGAGCTGAACCTCCTCCGTCAAAGTCTCGGGATTCATCACCTTTGCGCCCCACCTTGACTGGGCCTCCTGCAAGAACCTACGCCTCTCGCAGAGGTCAGTCCTGCACAGAATCACTCACTCATACCAGAAATACACACAGGTTGTTGATCGCGTACTCAGACAAACACTGGCTGTGTTTTCTGTAGAAGTAGAACTCAGTACTCAGAAAAAAAAACAACAACATTAACATCTTCTCAGTATGATACAGAGCCGAGCTGTGACTGATATTGATAGCACCTGGTAGCAAAGGCTTGATGTTTCTGGAGCTGCTGGAAGTCACATTAAGACTCAAATCCAAAGCATGTAGATGTAAATACACAGTTAGACAGAGATGATGTTTGTTAATGTGTGTTTTTGTTTCTTCAGCTCCATCTGAGTCGGAGTCTGATCGCAGCCCCTCCCCTGCTCCTGTCAGGAGAGACAAAAGCAGTCCAGACATAAGGGATCAGCCCAGCAGATACAAGTCAGTTCAGTTTTATTTCTTTATTTTTAAACAATGATGTTCATCACACTCTGTGAGTGGTATGTTATTATCATCAGCTTCTGTTGTGTGGGTTTGAACCATAGTTCACACAATAAAATAAACAAACAAACAAATAAATAAAAGCTGCTCAGCTGTGGAAACATTCAGACGTATTTATTAGTTTGTATAATTTGAGTTTTAGTCTGACTATAGGAAAATAGGATGGAAGAACACACTCACCATTGCTTTCATTCCTTCGTATTGTCCCTCTCCTTTATGAAAAAGCACTCTTAAAATCCCTGTTAAGAAATATAAAAGCAGTAAATGTGTAAACGATCACTGTTTGTTTGATAGGTCATTAAACCAATCAGGTAGAGAGCTGACAATGTCCTGGTTGTTTAAGAGCATGTAAACGCAACAAATGTCAAATAAGCTGTTAATAAATAACTTTTTGTTTTGCTCTTTCTGCAGAGCTCTCTCCGGTGTGTCCACCCTCCCCAACCCGCGCTCCTCTCCTGTAGCCCACAACTGGAGCACCTCTCGCCCTTCCTCCTCCGCCTCGCGGCCCCGCAAGCCGGTGTCGGAGTCGGACTCTGACCGCAGCGCCTCCCCTCCTCCAGTCAGAGAGAGCTTGCGCCCGGACAGCAGATACAAGTAAGGACAATGCTTTATTCAACTCCAAGCTTAAATTTAAAATCTCAGTGATATAAAATGCTGATGAACAGCATGACGGTAACTCATTTATAAGATTAATATGTTTACTAGGGGTTGTTAAGCATCTGCATACTACAAAAACTACAATCTTGACAATAATCAGTAATGGATTTTGGATCTTTTGTCTCACCAGGTTATTTTCTAATCATGTTTTCGCCTGTGTTCTTATTTTTCCCTGCAGAGTTCTCCCTGATCTGCCCCACCCGGGCCTGAAATCCTCCCCCATCGCTGTTCGTCAGGAGCCACCGCGAAGGGTGAACTCGCCCGTCAGAGTCCCGCCCCCAGGTCAGCACACACACTCACAAAAACGTCCTTGTGATGGTACACATCCCGGACACCTCTCTGACAATATTTGCTTAATCTTTCCGTGTTTGCTGATGAACAGGTGTCGGTGGTCAAATACGGTTAAAGCCAGAGCAAAACATGAGAGTTGCTCTGTGCCGCATAGTTAACGACACAGGAAAAGAAGAATTTGTTTCAGTTTTAAATTTACCATTTTTCATGACTGTTGTTTCATGACTCCTTCTTCTTAGACTCTGACTCCGAGTCGGACGGCAGCTCGGCGCCTCCCCAGAGGCAGAGCACCTCATACAGTCAAGACTCCCTCAGCAGATACAGGTACAGATGAAGGTCCGCCCATCACAAACCACCAACCCTCACCCCTATCCCCACCCCCTCCTGAAAACCAACAAGATCTCACGGGGTGGAAACTGAGCAGACTGTACGCCTCTTCCGTTATTAACATTAGCTAATCAAACATTTTCTTTTTATTTACCTTTAAACCTTAAATTACCCCTCTCTGTGTTGTGATTTCTATTGATTTGCTCATTTTGTGCCTTAAAGCCTCATTTTGTAGCCTTTGATTTTGCTTGGTTTATGTTTTTGACTGTGTACCAAGTGTTTGTGTTGACATTTTGTTGACCAATGAAATAAAAGTGACTTTCACTGAACATGTCCCTCTCCTGTATGTGGCCTGTAAGTGTTAATGAAACAGAGGAAATGTATCAACGAAGCAGCAATGCTCCAATCATACATCTGTGAAACAGTCCCCGATCTACTGATCAGTCCTCACAAATCTGCATGTTTTATTCAGCGTGTTAAAAATCCACATGAAACAAAAAAGACTAAACAAGACAACTAATACTTCTGTATGGTTAGTGTTGGTCAGTCACAAAGCAGTTAACCGTCAAAGAGAAAGCTTCCCTCAGAGATACTAAGGTGAATATTCAACATTTCAGTCTCATGGTCTCAGCAATAATCATCATATTAGCCACGAGTCGCCCCCTCTCCAGACGTAACTGAGATTTGTTGTCCTCCTCCTCCCTCACTCCCGCCTCCCTCTCTTCTCTTCCAGAGCCCTGCCAAATGTTGCCCTGCAGCCCCAAGTGGAGCCGCCCCAAGTGGAGCCGCCACAATGGAGCGCTGCCAGTGCCACTGCCAGCAATCCGCCACAGAAAGGTGTGTGTGTGTGTGTGTGTGTGTGTGTGTGTGTGTGTGTGTGTGTATGTACATAATGCTTCAGCTGAAGTGTCTGTTTGTGTTTGTAGTCAGCATTATGAAAAGATGTGGAGGGAGCTTTTGTGTGTCTTTGTTCAATTTTAAAGAGTTGTGTGCCAAAGTCACACAAGTGAATCAAAAGGATATTTTCTCAATAATGTACTTTTACCAACAGAGTCATCTTTTTTTTTTTTTTTTTTAGCCTCTGGCTAGTGTCATAGTTTCATTTCATAAAGTCAGCCTGTATTTATTCATCTTCACAGCTCATTCAGAGTCTGAGTCAGAGGCCAGTTACGCATCTGTCCCTCGCAGGGAGTCCACAGACAGTGGAAACTCCAACACAGTCAACAACAGATACAGGTGAGAGACACTTTAATGTCATAAATCACGTTGACTGTCTGCAACATATGAGGTGTCCGTTGGCCAGATTTGTCTCAACAAACAAGTTACCAGCATTTAGTCACCCAACAGTCAAGTCCCAAGTGCTAAAAAACTTCATATTGAAAAGTTTCATAACTCAAACTTACTTTCTCTTAACCATAAACTATAAACATGACCAGCGGGACTAACCAGAAACTTAACTCTAAACTGTGCCAAGTACTTCTGAGGGAGTTTAACCTCATCCAACGCTGTTGACAGTATACCTGCTGTCTATTGATAGTAACCTGTGGAGGTGTAGATACACTGTGCAGTGTCAGTAGTGGATTATCAGAATAAAGTATTACTCAGGGAGTTTGTCAATTCAGGTTAATCAGGTTTCCAACTGACTCTACTGATTCTGGAGAAGCCAGAAAAAATTAAAAAAAATAAAAAATAAAAAGCTGGTCACTAACAGACTCCAGGCTTGAGCACATTTATAAAATTAAAAATTAAAAGCAGTGGTGTTTTTGGGAAGCAGAATGAAACTCTGCATCCTATTTGGTGTAGAATAAACCGTAGAAAATTAGAAATGCTTCACTGTGGAGATGTGTGAAATGATAGTGACTGGACGTCTTACTGGTTAATCTGCTTAACACAAACACACACACACACACGCACACTTACACTGGTGCACATGACATGACTTCCTGAAAGGAAACGGTTTAACTGCAAATGCACAAAAACAACATAAGATGTTTGATATGACTATCTTGCATTGCACCATGAATTGCCTCATGATTATTCACTTTCTTGTCATGCACAACAAGGTAACAAAAAACGGTAGAAGACATACCAAAGTTCCTTAAATTTATTTTTCTTCCAATCCCTGTGCTTCTCTCAGAGTCCTTCCTGAGACGAGGTTCACTTCAGTGAAGCAGGAGCCTCCTCCTCGTGTCTCATCGCCCACCAGAACGCCAACTGACGGTCAGTTTACTCTCCTGCGTGTCACACTCTGACCCTCATCCTCTCCTCCTCTAAAGTTTTAGAACACAAAGGTCAAAGTTCGTCCTGTTCACACTCTCTGTCGTCTCTGTATTTCACTCAGATTCCTCAGAGTCCGACCACCTTTCACACCTTAGGAGGTCTGGGAGCTCTGAGCGGGAGCAGAGCCACCGCAGGTACACAGTGACATTACTCACCTTATCAAACAAACAAAACATTTCTATGTCCTCCAGCATCTTTATAAACATACGTCTTCTCCTCCGCGCAGCGTTCCTCTTGCTGCTAATGGAACTGGCACACTGAGGTCTGGGATTTCAGTGAAGAGCAACCCGCCTCTCTACTGTAAGTAAGGCTCAAGACGAGCAGGGATGTGATAAGTCAACAGACAGAAAATTAAATTCCAAGTTTGACAGCTGTTAAATGGTTTCAGTAATGGATCGCAGTTGCAATTATTGATGAACTATTTCGTAATTCATCAAGTAAAATTGCTTAATTTTTGTTGGTTACTGTAGCGCTGCCTTGTAGCTTCGTGATCAGAGTGTCTCAGGGTATGTTAGAGGTTTAGCACAGTTTTTTCTGGGTCTCTGGAAATAGGAAAATAACTTCTGTTGTAATAGTTGCTATAAAATAGGACCAGGATCAATAGATAGTTTAATAAAGTGAGTGCATACAATCAAACAATGGGTTTGTTAAGTTACTCTTTAAGCAATTTTAAGGTATCACTTTGAGTTCTGCTGGTACAGTGTGTTGTGTGACATATTATTTACTAAATAAGCAATGCATTAAATATCTGAAGTGATAATGAAATTAATTTCCATATCTCTTGCAGCCAAGCCTGCAGAAGAGCCCATCTACTCCTTACCACCAGATTCTTACCCTTCGCCTAATCCAGGGTGAGTGAGGCTCACTTGGAAGGCTTTATTCATCCGGACATCAGCATATACTTTCCTCCATCTTTGTGCCAGTTAATTCCCTGCATTAAACCAAAATCTACTTCGTCTGCTTGCTTTCTTTTGGCTGTCTGACTCTCTCAGGTACAGCTCGGACGTGCACACAGTGTCGTTTGTGAAGGACGGCAGCGTGGGCCTGAGGCTTGTCGGGGGCAACGATGTTGGCATCTTTGTAGGTGGAGTTCAGCCAAACAGCCCCGCGTATAACCAGGGAATGAAAGAGGGAGACCAGATCATGCAGGTGAGATACTGGCTCTGGCAATAATGAAGAGGTTAAAATTTATTTCAGAATCTCGATCCAGATGAACTCCACTGAATTCAGTGGACTCACTGTGAGAATAAGAACAAAAGTCAGCTGTTAAATGTCTTTCTACAGTTTTTAGGTATTTCAAATGTCTGTAGCGTATAAAACAGCTTGTGATAAATCATCTTATGTCTCCTCTCAAACTATTTTCTTTCAGGTAAATAAAGTTGATTTTGGCCATTTCACTCGTGAAGAGGCAGCCAACTTCCTGCTGAACATCAAGACAGGAGAACAAGTGGAAATTTGCACTCAGAACAAGATGGACAGTAAGTGTACCGTAAAACTGATAACTTCCTTTGAAGTTATAGCGACAGAATTCATCAATCCTAAATTTATTGTCTTCTCAGTTTATAAGAAGATCATCAAGTCCAACCTCGCAGACAACTTCTACATCCGCACCCACTTCGACCATGAAGCAGAAGGCCCCATTGGTCTGAGCTTCACCAGAGGAGAGGTGTTCAGGGTGGTGGACACAATGCACCGTGGGAAGCTGGGCCACTGGTTGGCCATCCGCATGGGGAACGACCTGCACGAGAAGGATAAAGGCACCATCCCCAACCAGGCCAGGTCCGGAAGAGATGAAGAGAGATTTTAGATTTCTAGTTTCAACAAGAACGACGATTCAGTTTTTATATCCGTCTGTATTTATCTCCTGCAGGGCTGAGACGATGGCCAGCATGGAGCAGGCACAGCGGACGAGTGGAGAGAGGCAGGTGTCAGGACCGAGAGCTGAGTTCTGGAAACTACGGGGGCTCAGAGGGAACAAAAAGAATGAAAAGAACATGCGCCGGTCAAGAGACGACCTGCTGCAGCTCACCATTCAGGGCAAATTCCCGGCCTATGAGAGAGTCCTGCTCAGAGAAGGTTGTTTTCAGAGAACTCCATGTAGAATCACAGCCTAACCCTGTAACTAGTTGAACAAGTTTTAATTATCCTTAATTGTTTGCGTCTGCAGCTAATTTCAAACGCCCCATTGTCATTCTGGGTCCTCTTAATGATATTGCCATGGAGAAGCTGGTCAAAGAGATGCCTGATGAATATGAGGTGGCAGGTTGGTTTCTTCTTTTTGTCACTTTCTCACCTGATTCTCAAAATAACCAAATGTTTTCCCTGTCCTTATTACTTACTCTCCTGATATTCTATTTATATTAAACATTCTTTTTTTCCCTGTTGCATTATGGCAGAAATGGTTCCTCGCAGTGGAGGAGACACCAGCTCCACAGTTATTAAACTGGACACTGTGAGGAGAATAGCAGAGAAGGTCAGAACTCTAACTAGCAAACAGAAGCAAACAGTTGTCATAAAAATCCTGTTTTCTTTTTGTTTTTTCTAACCCTCACACCCTCTTTGCTTGTATTTTTCTTTTGTCTGTTCTCCCAGGACAAACACCCTCTGCTGGACATCACTCCCACTGCAGTGGAGAGACTCAACTACATCCAGTACCACCCGATGGTGCTGTTCTTGGACCCTCACACTCGCAAAGACGTCAAAGCCATGAGGCAGAGGTACAGCCCCAACTCCAACAAGAGCTCCAGACGCCTTTACTCACAGGCCCTCAAGATGAGGAAACACTGCAGCCACCTGTTTTCAGGTAATGATTCATGAACAAAGCTTCTTGTGTCACATGTGTAGAGCACATTAGACATTTTAAAGTACAGTAGTGAAGTAGGTTTCCTTTATTTATCAATTTAACCCTGACAGATACAGGTGTATATTCATTCTGTTTCTCCTGACTTTCCCTCCAGCACGTATCGACCTGCAGCCCAACTCCAATGTTTGGTATGAGAGTCTGAAATCCAAGATCCACCACCAACAGTCCAAACCTGTCTGGGTGTCTGAAGTCACGGTATGACACACGTCTGACTCTTTTATGTGTTATTCTCACACTTTTAGTTAAGTATGTTGCTACAGGCTCATGAAAAACATTCAGAAAAGTCAAATTTCAAGATTCAGATTCACAACCTCTCATTTACTAATGCATTTTAAAATGTTCTTAACTATGTTTTTAATGTGGAAAGGATTTATAGTTCTGATCATCGGTAAAGTTCCTCAGTCCAAGGATCCTGACAAACGTCAAGTTACAAACTTGTGGAAGTTGCTACATTAGCATAAATCTTTTTTTTCTTATAATAAGGTAGATATAAGAGAGTTAGCACCTGTGTTGTCTATCTCAGTTTGTTAAACACCTCTTGTTGTTCAGTGGCAAACTAATACAACTCCTCCTCCTTTCTGTCCAGTTGGAGAGCGGTGGAGAGCAGGACCTGGATGCTCTGGACCAAACCCAGTCAGACTACCTCAGTGCTGCTAGTGACCTGGAGGACACTGACGGAGAGGCCTTCACAGACGGAGAGGCCTACACTGACAACGAGGATCTTGAAGAGGCTTATCCCGGTCAGGAGGCAGCCAGGGTCCCACGAGGCTCCAGGGTAGCTGGAGCCGCTCTAGCCCGATCATCTGAACCAGCCTCTGGGCACCACAGCCCCACCTTGGACCCCGAGCCTCACGCCGACTCGTACTCGCTCAGAGAAGTCCCTCCTTTGATGCACGTACCTGAGCCCAGGTCCAGCCACCGGGAGAATTACAGCCCACCTCACAGCGCCGCTGAGGAGGAAGACCCCTCTCATCGCAGTTTTACAGACTCTGACTTTAGCGCACTTGATGCAATTGCATCCACCATTACATCAGATGGGCCTCCGGATTTTATAGCCCCTGACCCCTCCACTCGGCACTCTGTGAATGAGCCCTCATACGCTGAGGTGCAGCACGAGAGCCCACAACATGCCAGCCTGTCAGCCATTGAAGAGAAATTACAGCAGGTAAATAAAATGCTGCTCTCGTTTAAAGAACCACACCTGTGGCTCGTCTGTGTAAGCTCATTAAATCAAGTGATCTTTGGAGCCAAAACAGTTAGTTGATTAATCAGTTAGTCAGTCTATCAAAAGTAATGAATGAGTATTTGTCTTCTGAATATTTTAGTAGAACAAAACAGACAGATTTAAATATAGAAATGTCCACTTTGGGATACTTAAAAGACAAAATGATTAATTGATTGTTTTAGAAAATAATCTGCAGGTTAATTGATAATGAGAGTAACTATTAGTTACAGCTGCTGTGTACTGTGTATTATAGTCAAAGTCTGTGTTGGCTATCAAAAGCTACTGAATTCACATTCACTTTTTTCCCTCATTTGACAGCCAATTCTTTTTCAGAATTTCAGTGTCTAATTTTCCCACCAACAATTCAGTGCGCCAGCAGTGGAAGACTGGAACGTATAATAGCTGTATTATTACCACAAAACAACAATTTTACTTTAACCCAAACATAAAGCTTATGATAAATATAACTTGTTTAGGCAGGTTTAAAGTCTCTGTTAGTTTTATTAGTTATTATTACTGTGTTTGAGTGGAGATTAATAATTGTAACAATAACAGCTTTGGAAAATGCTCATCAGTATTGTAAAATGATATGTGATTTGTAGTAAATGGGCTGGAATGGGCTTAAAAATCCAGAATTCCCAGTAAATCGTTGTTGTCCTCTCTTCTAGACTCGCTCGGCAGAGCCACAGGCACAAGCAGAGGAGAAGAAAGGCCCTCAGTACATCGTGTAAGTCGCCTTTTGCAGTCTGTGGGTTTATGGGAGTTATGGAGTATTACCAGACTGAGCCTCTGTGCTAACACTGACGCCTCCCCTCTGTTCTTCAATAGGCTAGCACATCATCACCAAGCAGTCCAGTACAGACGAACGCAGATCCGAGGCAGCAACAGCTCTGAGGATGAAGAGGAGGACGAGGATGAAGATGACGACATTGAATGGGGTCCTGCAACAGAACTCTAGACACATCGTGGATTCAAACTAGAGTCAAATGGGACATAGAAACAATTTCATTCCCACAAGAAACCCTTATTCTGCAGTTTAATCTTAGGATATTTTGGTCGGCATACTCCAAGGTCCCTGTTCAGGTGTGGAATAGTAGAAACTGCTGTGTTCAAGATTACTACAACCTTTTACTAAGAGTTTTAAGATCTGAGAAAAGGTTCTCGGATGAATGTTGAGATCAAAGTGCCTGATTTCTTCTCAGATTTTTATTTAAATAACCCAATGTGAAACAAATCAGTTTGCCCTTTGTTATTGATATTGTATGTAACATATAAACAAGTTCTAATTGTATTAGAAACTAAATGAGTTTCTTTCAGTTTCTAATTGTATTAGAAACTAAATGAGTCTCTTTCTGTGGACATATGCCAGGACATTTATGAAATATTTGAATGCCACTTTAACTTTTTCTACATTAAAGTCTTTTCTGATTTTAAACATGGGTTTGTTCAGTCATACAAAATGGCAAAAGCCTTTAAAACTGCTGCTCACACAAAGGAGATACTGATGCCACTGGTGTGAAGATGTTTTGTCTTGATATGGACAGTGAAACTTTAAAATGGTGTGTGACACAGAGTGTGGTAATGACAATGTTGTGTGTAAATTTACATGAACTGAACTGTGAGGAAACTTGTTCCTGAGCCTCCACGGCTAAATGAACAACTGAGTACAGTGACCTTATCTTTATGAATCTCTAAAGCACAATATAAACTGATATGTAAGGTATTTTCACATCACCTTAAGACCTTGTCTTGTACAAGAGCCTGTGTCAAAATCTAGTTTTAATAACTTTGATAAGTGCGTTAATGTTTTGCATACATTCTTAAATAAACCCGTGTGCAGTCAAATTATCACTGCCCAGGGGCCTCCCAGCAGTTAGTCCACACTTCACTACTATCAGTAGTGAACAGTCATCTTTTTCTTTCACCGGATCAGATCCCATTGTTCAGTCCGTCTCTGGAGGGGCAGAGGAGCCAGATAAAAGTTTAAATATAAAGTTTAAATTCGTCTTTTAAATCAGTTAAAAAGTTTTAAAGTTTCTCCATACACATTTCAAAGAGGGAAACTCATGCCTCATAAATAAGTAAAAATAAATTCGGAGGTATTTGAATGTAATGTTGAGGTATTCAGTCGTGACTAAAGTTGCATATTAGATGAAAATGTCTTTGCTTCCATTAAAGGAATAAGAAATAGAGCAGTCCACTGATCAGTGATGTCTCTGCCCACATCCTAACTCAGTTTCAGAAAATGATCAACATCTCGGTGTTTTAATTTTCTGTCTGCAGCAGGTGCACAGGGCAGGCGGGAGGTTACCATGAAAAGCTGACGGTCACATGGTGGAAACACACGTGTTTCAGGGTGAACTGATTTCGGTGATTCTGGACAAGTTGTTTGTGTGCGTTTGCGTCAGGACGCACTGGACTCTTGTTTTTAAAGTCAGTTCGCATTTGTGTTAAAGTTTCAGTTGCGCGACACGGCTTCTCGGGGGTCACTTAAGTGGAATGAAACATCCAAAAACTTGGTGAGAAAAGTAGTATTTCACCTCAGTGACTCTCCTCCTCCTCCTCCTGCCTGACGAAACTGAACGTACGCGCAGAGCGGATGCCGGGAGCGCACAGGCGGTTTGCGGTGAGCTGTCTGTCTCTCCGCCAGTGAGCCTGCGCGGCTCGATGTGCGACAGCAGGAGGAGGAAGACAGACAGACAGTTGCCGTGGCTGAAGGTCGGTTTGGATGGCACCGAGTTCCCGCTGAGCGCGAGCGGCAGAGCACCCAAGTGGCGAGTCGGGGGGTGGGTGGGGGGGCTGTACGTCAAACTCAAAGAAGTCGGGATGGACGGAAAAGGCACCCTGAAGATGTTCAGGAAGAAACGGGAACTAATCAAGACGCCATCCATCTCGAAGAAGAGCCGAGCAGGAAGCCCCGGGCCGCAGAGCAGCGCATCGTCTGTGAGTAGCGCATCACTTCTGGTTTGTGACCGGCACTGCTGTTCAGTGTGTGTGTGTGTGTGTGTGTGTGTGGGGTGTCAGATGACTTTCAGCTGGAGAGGACAGGGCTGCAGAGAGGGGCTTCAAACCGGGTGTGATAGTGTGTGTCTCTATGTGTGTGTAAAGTCAACTTAAACCAGATATAAATACTCTTTAGTTAAGCTCTGTTAGAGTATTAATAGGCCTGGTGTGATCAGGGTGAGAAACTTAAGTCTGACTGTGTGAAACCACTTGAAAACATTCATTGTGCTGTGGTGCCTCAGGGTTAAATAGTTAGAAAATTGTGTGTTTGTGTGTGTTGTTTGACTGCATACTGACTCATATCTGGCTCATAGGAAGTATGTCTTATGTGGGACTTTCACGCAGAGAGCAGTGACAGGCTGCAGTGTGTCGTGTGTGTGTGTGAATGCTCTTGCAAGATCGGTTTCAAAAGCTGACTCGTGCTTAGTTAGAATGGGGACAAAGCTGTAAGAGGGAAAGAGCATGCTGAAACGTGGCAGCAAAAGTAGCTACAACCCTTACTCTACGGGTCAGAGAGTTAAGAAAGCTGAGCTGAAAGGCAAGGACAGGCTGGACATACTGCCCAACAAGCACAACGTATGGCTTAAACAGGTACGTGCCAGATTACGCGTCGTCTTGTGTGTCCAACATGCAGGGATGCTTCTCTGTTGCACATCAGAAATTACTTGCACTCTGTGGTAGCAGTGAGTTCCTTGGCTTTGCCAGAGATGCACATGTCAGGCCCGAAAAAATGTGAGGCGCTAACTATAGTCTAGGTCCACCATAAGTGGGAAATGAAATGTACTAACCACATTTTTAAAAAAAACAAAACTTTTCCCTGACTTTTGATGGCAGAGGAGAAGGTCATCTCCACCTCTGAAAATATCACTGTGCCTATTCCAAACAGTAAATGACATTTCTGTTATTCTGCACACTGCTCTGTTTGCCACACCCAAGAACTGCTTGGAGCCAGGAAGTGTTGCACAACGCAGAACAGGATCTTGTGAAAGTCTTCACATGTGTGTTTACCAACAACAGCGCTGCTTATGTTCAAGGCCACAGAAGCAAAGAGGAGTCACACTGAAGTCTTCATGCCAGTTATCATGTGATCATCTTGACCCTTTTCCCGCTCTTCCTGTCCCCTCTCAGCTGTCCATCCTCCAGGAGCAGCCTCGGAAAGATGCAGGCGACGTTACCCTCTCCTCTTCCCCCTCATCAACTTCCTCCTCTTCAACGCTCACGCCAGGCTGTGCCGGGACTCAGGACGTCTCCCCGTCCTGCCCGGGTACCCCGAGCACCCAGCACAATAAGCAGGCTCTGATGAGCTGCCCGTCTCCTGTGTCCACCCTGAAGAGACCAACTGCTCTGAGCAGACACGCCAGCGCTGCAGGTCTGGTTCAAACACATCAGTACTAAAACAGTGTCCTTTCTGTTGTGTGCGACGCATCGTTTCCACACCTTAGCTGAAACAGAAAGCAAAATCTGGAGACAGGCCTCACACATACGGTGCACAACATACTGCACACACCTTCTACCTACCTGAACTTTAGCAAGCACTTTCAAATTCACTTCAGTGTGAATGAAATGTTTGAGAGTGTAAAAGTGGAATGGTTTAGAAAGTAGAGCTGAAATTAAGCGGTGCTTTTATTATTGATTGATTTATTCTTTTGCAATAAGTTGTTAAGTCTCTAAAATGTCCAAACATAGTGAAAAATGCTCATCCCAGTGTCTCGGAGCCCAAGGTGACATCTTCAGATTGCCTGATTTATCTGACCAGCAATCTGAAATTCAAAGCTATTTATTTCACAGTGATTTGAAACTGGAAAAAAAGCAAGTCCTCACAATCTAAAAAAAAGAAAAGTTAAACATTTTGGGAAATGCACTTGCTCACATTTTGAAGAGTTAGATGAGAAGATCGATACCACTCTCATGCCTGTTGCATATGAACCAGCAGCTGGTTAGCTTAGCTTAGCATAAAGACTGGAAACAAGGGGAGACAGCTAGCATGGCTCTGTCTTGAGAGAACAAAATCAGACAGCTAGTGCCTCTAAAGCTCAATCATTAACACTTGATAGTTATTTGTTCAAAACCTTACAAATACCAAAGCCTCAAAATAAAAATAATTTTCCATTTTATGGGGCAACCACCTTATTTAATGGATGTTTCAAGTCTTTATGCTAAGCTAAGCTAACAGAGTGCTGGCTGTGGCCTTATATTTAACGGACACACGTGAACTATTCCTTTAAGAATTAGAAACTGACAAAATTGTTGTCTCTGCCACTTCTGTGGCTATCTGGAGGCTAAATTCATTTTTGCTGGGTGATGTGCTCTCTGTCTCCTTAGGGTTCCCACTCCAGTCCTGGGTGTTCACTAAAGGCCAGGGGAAAGGGGCCTTGACCCCAACTCCTCCGTCTGAGAGTCCAGAAAGCACAGCCATTGAAGTTGAGGACATCCCGGCCCTGCTGAGGGACGTGGCACGCTTCGCTGAGGCTGTGGAGAAACTGAAGGATGTGGTGCTGGCTGAAGGTAAGAAACTTTCCCCTGACGTGACGTATGATTTACAGGGTCCCAAACATTTACTGTCTCACCCGTCATAATGAGTATGCTCCTGTCTCTCTTGTGAGCTTACCAGTACTTGTCTGAGGACATGTGTTCTGGGTTGATTTGGGTTTGGACAGAGCGCTCACACAACTGAAGACATGAATAATGCTTGTTTTCACCACTGTGGAGACAAAACACAGTCCTCTGTGCGTGTGTAGCCAGTTATGATTTTCAGCTTGTGGCTGGTGATAACATGTCTCGCTTTGTTTCTCTTTGGTGTCATCGGTGTGTGTTGTGTCCATGTGAATTTGCCAGTTTGAAGACAGAACAGTACTGTTTTGTCTCCCTCTTCGACTTTTTACTTCACACGCTCCAGCCCATTAGGACAGGGGCTTGTCGCGAAGGGGACATGAGTGATCCACAAAAGATTTCTGTCAGTTTTACATCAGTCCTGTTCAGAGACATGTGTTGCAGTGGTTTGACAGAAGAACCCTGCACAAGCAAGCTGACAAGTGACTCTGAGCTTCCTCTCTCCAAATGAAGGGTTGCATTTCCGCTGCGCCCACAGAGTCAACCGCACTCTTGTCTCCAGCAGGAAACCAGCTTCTTGTTTACTGCTGCCTGGTACACGCAGTCCTCTTCCCCTCCTCTGTGATGTAACGAGGCTTAAAACGGCAGAATACCTATATTTTTCCTCATGGAATAAATACCACTGTTTTAGAAGTTTTTCCACCTCGCTAAGCAAACAGAAAGGTTTACATAGAACCAGTGTTTTAGTCTGAAGTCATTAGGGTCTTACATCAGGCTGTTGTCTCTGGTTGGAAAAGGCTTTTTTTTCCAGATCTCTGTGATTCAAACGAGACGGAAAAAGCTTTGTTTTTGTGTCTTTCTGTCGGCTGGCATCTGCCTCTGTTCTGTCATGTTCCCCACCCAGAGAGAGCTTTCTAAACAGGAAGCCATGATGGATAGCCTCTGACAGAACGGCCTCGTCCACACTTCCTCCTCTGATAGGTCGGCTGCGTCGCCGTGACCCAGCGCCACCTCTTCTTCATCAGCAGTGCATTTCAGAGTTTGGGCCTTGTCTCTTCCTTGTCTCCTGCGATCCAGAGATGCCCTTAATCTCTGCTTGCCTTTTAAGTCGTGCTGTATTTCTTTAACCTCAGACCTTTAACTTTTGTATAGCCCAGAGTAAGTGTGAGAAAGGTGATTTGTTTTCTTCTGCAGAAATCTGATTTAGCACACCACCAGAACTGGTTTTTAATCTTGCCCCCCCCAAAAAAAGCAGTAGAAAAGACCACATCCTCTGTGACACAGTGTTCAGGTCACTCTGTTTTTGCCGTCTGCTGCTGTTGCTGCTCAAACACTCTGACACACATTTTCAGACAGACCTCTGGCCTCCTCTATGAGCAAGCTGCCTCCATTAGAAAAAGGGTATAAAAAGGAGCGGGAGGTTGCAACATTGGGCAGCTAAAAGTTGTTGAAACAGTGGATATATGTGTGTGTGTGTGTGTGTGTGTGTGTGTGTGTGTGTGTGTGTGTGTGTGTGTGTGTGTGTGTGTGTG
>JBBMJY010000022.1:5002835-5026537 GCA_037833715.1 Toxotes lorentzi | reverse complement strand
GTGTGTGTGTGTGTGTGTGTGTGTGTGTGTGTGTGTGTGTGTGTGTGTGTGTGTGTGTGTGTGTGTGTGTGTTGCCCCGACATTAATCATCTTTAAGGCGCTGACAAGCCCGGTGTGCGACATCACATCAACACCCCCTAACCCCCACCCTTCTCCCCCTTTCTCCTCTTCTTCTTCTCCTCCTCCCCTGGATTTATCTGTTCATCCACCTCTCCCCATCACTCACTTCCCTCAGGGAGCAGAATAGAGGGAGAGAGGGAAAGCAAGGGAAAAATGCAAAAGAATCAGGAAGAGTGAAAGCAAAAAGGTGACATAAAACATGGTTTGAAAAAGGAAAATAGGAGAGACAAAGGATGGAAAACAAAAGGAATGAGAGAAAAGAAATTAAAGACAAGGACAAAAAGTTAAAATTTTGACTTAAGTCTTTTAATTTAGCTGACTTTCTCAAAAAACAAATTTTGATTTGGAACAAATAATTTGTGATTGTTAATACTGTTATGACTGAAGATCTGAATGAGCAACTGGTTGGTGAAGTGCTTTTAATCACTTTGACACTTTGAACTCAGGGAGGCACTACAAGGTGTCTTTTCAATTAAAATATATAAATATTTATATATAAGTATTTATCTGTATTTATATTTATCACATATATATTCTATTCTTTCACATGGGGATGATAGCAAACTTTGTATGTGTACAATATGTGTTTGTGGTTACCGGCTGGTTTTTGGCCTTATTGTAAGATGACTTCAAATCAATTCACCAAACACAAAACTCTCATTTTCATTCAGTTATCCTCAGTCTATTGCCAGTTCAAATAAAAGTCACATCCGTACGGAAAATTCCACAATTCAAAAGAAAATCATGGCACCTGAAATACAAAAAAGTAAACTCAAACTCAAACACTTAAAAAAAAACTGTGATATTACAAAAGCCTAAAAATAATCAAGCGTAGGCATGTTTGTGTACATGGCCTGTGTGTTTGTGTGTGTGTGTGTGTGTGTGTATGTATATAGGTCTGAATTCAATAGAAACTAATTATTAGCTGTAAATTTATCTGTAAGGATCTCTTGTTCCCCCCTCATACATGAAGTGCTCTGTGTCTGTGCTCAGTTCACACTGCTTCCTTTGTCTTTCACCCCCTGCCCCTGTTCTCCAGCTGCCAGAGCCCATCATGCTGTTCCGCCTGTACAACAGCCTGATGGGTTTGGCCAAAGAGAGTCTGCAGAGTGAAGGAGAGACACCAGAGGGAGAGGAGGCTGAGTCGAGCAGTAATAACCCAGCAGTGGGCAGGGGGCCTGAGCTGGTGGATCTAGGTCCTGACACCGATCCAGAGGTCCTGGTGCTCGTGGACAAGCTGAGGGAGCTTCTGAAGGAGCTGCCCAAGGCTAACATCGCTACACTGCGCTACATCATTCGCCACCTCCGAAGGTCTGTTATTATGCTACTTGTAGTGGAACAACAAGAAAAAAAACAGGCTCTGTTAGATTTAATTGTGTGCAGACACGTGTTCCTGATCGTTCCTCTAACATCATCCTTCTAGGATCGCAGAGCTGGAGGAGGATAACAAGATGAGTCCCAGTAACTTAGGTATTGTGTTTGGGCCCTCCCTGATGCGTCCCCGTCCGAGCGGAGCCACGATATCCCTGTCCTCTCTGGTTGATTACCCCCACCAGGCCCGCATCGTTGAGGTCCTCATAGTCTTCTATTCATCCATCTTCCAATCCAAAACCTCTCAGTCCCACAAAACCAGCCGCACTGCTTCCACCTCCACTCAGCAGGTAGGGCCCTCTCTGGACCGAGGCTAGATATTCATGTCTTGAATTGTGGATTTGCAGCAAACACAATGTCTTAACATACATTGCTGAGCCTGTTTCAGGTCTAACTTTGTATGATACTTTATATAATGGGTAATAAATGTGACTGTTACCTGTTTTACGGTCCTGTAGATTTATGTCTCTGCCGCCTGATGTGGGCTCATTTTTCATTTCCATGGCAGCATATGATCAGTT
Organism: Toxotes lorentzi; assembly: GCA_037833715.1. Classification (NCBI taxonomy): domain Eukaryota; kingdom Metazoa; phylum Chordata; class Actinopteri; family Toxotidae; genus Toxotes; species Toxotes lorentzi. The sequence goes on along the minus strand of JBBMJY010000022.1, from coordinate 5,024,525 downwards.
TAACTCTTGCCCAGGCCTCCATGTGAGGTCTAATCTCAATACAAGAGGTAGTAACATCATGTCCTATGTATCGATTTTGCAATATTTGTGCTGATGTTAACAACCTCTTCATTTACTGCCCCTGCTGGTTCAGGCCTCTACTGCAGATGACAAGATGGAGAGCTCTGCCAATGGAGAGGAGAATGGAGGCAGAGAGGAGCAGAGCAAACCAGACTCTGACAAGATGGAGGAAGGATGTGGTAAGTTTTCATAAAGACAAGGTATGCATCACACTGTTGCAAATTAAATAACTTCCCCTTATAGCTTCAGCTGAGTTACAGGTGTTTTAAAGTAGGTGGAAAACACATTTATCACTTCAAAAATGTGGATATAGTGTTTAACACTGTCTGTCTGATCAGTGGCCTCTTTATCTCAACTCAGGGAGTTCTTTGGGCTCGTTGGGCTCCAGTGAGCAGCTCCCAGACTCTGACTCGGAGCTAGACGAAAGCGGCAAGAGGACTGCACACTCCCACAGCCTGATGAAACAGGAGAGTGAGGTGAGCATGGATGACGACCAGCTGAGCTACAGGGACAGCCTAGACCTGTCCAGCCAGTCTGTAACCCATACTGATCCAGAGCAAGATGCGGATCAGGACCAAGACGAACCAGAGGAAGGAGAACCCCCTGCGCTGCCAGACAGTGGGCCCCCAGATGACGATACAGAGGCGGAGCAGAACCTGAGCACCTCTCTGGCCGAGCTCAACGTGAACCAGTCCAACAACAACTACCCATATTCCCCTATTTTAAGCCTGTCGGGGCTTTCCCTGGCGCCTCTGTGCGGAAAGAAATTACCCCTGACGAGGAACAGGGACAGTGAGCCTGAGTTTGTCTGAAATCATTATCAAAACATCACTGTGAGATTAAGTTGAAGGACAGGAATCAGGTTTTTAAGCGGAATAATCCAGGAAAACCTGAAACCAAGAGGGATTTTTTATCATGTACATCAAAATCACATTTTAAGATTTTTTTTTTTAACCTGTGTAGATGTTTGCAGCTGTATTGACCTATCCAGTGAAACCTCTGCACGCTTACCGCTGTTAGATACAATTACTCCTGTCATTTCAAGAGGTTTGACTCAGATGATTTCAAAGTGTACTTTTATGTTGTCAGTTTCTGTTTTAAAGTGTTTCATTCATTGCTCTTACTATACTGAGGGAAGTGGGTAGCAGTCACATCAGAATGTGTGCAATGCAAATTTTCTAAGTAACGTCTCTTTCAAGTGCTGCTGGTTTCATTTCAGCACTAGAATTTAAAAAATAAATTTAGCTATTTCTTATAAATGTTGCCTGTATTGTCTTTATGGGTGGTTGGTTTATTTGAATAAAAATTCTTATATATTAAAACTGTTTTTGTTATTTCACTTGTTTTGATATCTTCTTTGTGTATTTCATGGGCCAGGTTAAAGACAAATAGGGAACAGAGTTGCCATAAGATGAGCAAGAACTAAATAGCCAAAATGACTGTGGTTAGTACAATCAATGATAGTTCTCAGTGACAGAACATTCACTTCCTAGTACTGGGGAGGGTACTAGAGGAACGGTCTACCACAGTGGGTGGTATCTGTGACGTGAGGTAGAATAGGCAGCGAACTCTAAAAACTTCATTTTACAGGAGCTACTTCATGGCTTTCAAAAGAAAAAAGAAGGTAAGCTGCTAAAACCATTACAGCCTGGTGTAGACAGAATTATATCCTGTGTTAAGTTAAAACTTGTTATTGTTGTCATTGTTGGGGTTTTACAATAGCATTTCCTGAAATGTTTTGGTCCTGGTTCTACTATGTAAAACGCTTGGTAACTTTGTTTTGAAAAGTGCGGTAAAGATTAAGTTTACTATAAAAATTATTGTTGGCACCTGTATAGAGGGTGAGATCACGTGAACTGAATCAGGTCGAAGAGACAATATTTAATTCCATTTTGAATCATTTATTTTACAAAATCCGTAATTACATGAAAAATTTAAATCTAAACAAAACATGTCAAAAAGCAGAAGGATAATCCATAGATGAGTGATGAAAGGTGTAACATCTTCAGTTTCCTTCACTGGTCCTCCTAAATGTTGATCCAGAAGAACATCTAGAAAATGAAACATACTTTATATGTTTTTATTTAAAGCATCTACACACCCATAGCCAACCCCCTCACACACATGTTTTTGCTTGACCTAACATGTTGTCTAAACTGAATGGGAACAGAGAGGCAGTGTTTGATTAATATCTTTAAAACTTTCCTGTGCAGATGCATCTATGAGGATAATATTACAAGCTCAAGTTGCTCAATGACACCTAAATACAAATTTATTCCAAACAACATACCTGTCTGTCACTGGACCAGTCTGTATGTGATGTACCTCCCAGCTGTTTCACTAGGTCGGATGATCTTTACTACCTGTTGAGGAAAAAAAGCAGACTTTTAGGCTGGAATCAGGTCACACTGCAGTCCCTGACAGTCCCTGTCTCACTGTCAGGCAGTCAAATGAGTTACATTTTGAACACAAGGTGCATTCAAAGTCCTCTTGTATTTGCATGTTGGCAGACATTCATCCACATGCAAAGCAAATAATGTTCATTATCACGAATGACAAGTCAGGTTTATAACATGCATCTTAGTTTTGTAATTTTAGCTGTTACATAAATCACTAATAACAACACTGTGTTCACCAAGTTAATTGATGAGATTTTGGAACACAGCAACATCAGTACAGCAACGGGACAGAAATAAGGCCGACTTTAACCTCTCAAATGACCAACCCAAGTTTAAATACATAACGCCATGCAGCCATATGTGAATGTACATTTCATACATTATGTCAATTAACAGTGTCTTCTAGATGTCTTACCTGTCCTCTTTTCAAGCCAAAGTAGCGAGCCACAGGGTCCCCAGCCTGGATCCTCGGCAACTGACTTTCTTTTAATTTGCTGAGGTAAAAATGTTAAGGAAGAACAACAAATGCTTATTTTCTTGAAGAGCTGTGTATTATAAAGACACTAGATACAGCTCAGTGCTGCTCTTTGGTTAAGTGAACTGCAGTTTTATAGGATACTATCTTGCCAGAAGTTCTGTCACTTCCTCTTTTGTCATAACAATGTGCTCTGGAACAAGCTGAAAGACAAAGAAAGAGAAATGCATCAAACACAAAAATGTACATCTGAGGCACAGTCTGTAAGATCATTTTAGAAATATACTGTTGATGGCATAATGCACTGAACTCATAAGTATGTTACCTCATGTTCTGTGATGTTAATAAGCAGCTCCTGTTGTAGAAACTGCTCCAATATATATTTGGGCGCCATGTCAACTAGAGACTGTAGGAAGACATTTTCATATATATATATATTTTTGCCAACAGTGCAACATACATTCAGAGAGAAAGTGACATCACAATAAGGAATGTTTGTGTTAGGTTTATTTGAAATTTGTGTTTACCTGTTTGGCTGATGGTGTCATACCCATCTGAACGACAATGATGGCTCGCGTGATGTTCTCTTCCTGCATCCTCTGACAGTACATCTTAATTGTCTTGATTCCCACCTTGGGCTCCTCTGAAAAGTGAAGAAGAATCGATAAATAAATAAAATGTCAGCAGGATCAGCAGTTTTACTCATAAATAAAGACAGTACAGTGGTCTCATCTTTAGCTCTACAATTATTTGTATATTTCTATACAGGAACATTAGGCATTTAGTATCTAATATTGGGTGTGAACCTACCAGGAAAGAAAACAAACATCTGGTCGGTGGGGTCATCATTGTGCGCCACCAGGACAGTGAGGTCTGTGCGTCTGGGGCGACCCTCGCTGGGTTTGTCTCCAAACTGACTCTTGAACTCTTCCAGTGTCTGGTCCAACTCGTCCTGTGTCACCAAGTAGCCTCTATCATGGCACAGCTGGTGGCACAGAGGTGAGACCATAAAGTCAGTGTCAGTCAGTGTATGAGGCAAACCATAATAATAAAAAGGAAACTAGACCAGACCAGACCAAAGGTCTCGGCTCGCCTTTCACTCCAGGGCTGTAATAGCGATTACAAGGTGATGTACAGATTTGCAGCATTATTTTCCTTTAAAGTTGGGGTTAGGCCTGTAGATAGGGTTTAAATATCTCGATCCCGGTGAATGATATTTGTATTGCTCTGAGAGTAATGCTTCCTGAAAAACTTGACTTCAAGTCTCATGCGCTACACAGCAGGAACAAAAGAGCTATCCTGAACAAACTTTAGCCCCTGCTAAATCACACTGAAACAAATTTCCGATTCAAAACAGTTTGCCAGTAAACAGGTAACACAAAATCAAAAAACAGTGTCCGAAATTGCAAAGCGGAACCGCTGTTCAAGCTAAGCTACATGCTACGCTAGCAAAGCTAAAAAATAATCAAACCTAAACACACCTGCATGATGGTTTTGCGAATCTTCCACAGTCTGTATGTTTCCTCTTCGTCATCCATATCGTCTCAAACCGTTCTCTTATTTAAATTTTAATCTAAATCAATATTTTTATTTTATTTATCACTGCGCTCCAGCTGGCGACGCGACGCACGTTGTCGTTTACTGACGCAGTCTGATGACGTCGTCACTGACTGGCGGTATGTAGGTGGAGTTTGAATATAATAATAATAATAATAATAATAATATTGATAATTTCAGTAATAACATGGTAATAACCACAATAATGCTAACAAATATTATGACACAACAATAATAAATAATAACATAGGGACCTTACATTAACTCTGCCCTCAGTCCACAGCTGTTTCACAACAAACTGCAGGGCGGAGTCTGCAGATACAATGACACTATAGATCCGTACAAATGTGGCCTGTGCTCTAAAAAAAAAAATGAGGCCGTTATATGTGTTTTTGATATTCGGGGCTGTGGTGAGCAGCGGAGTACTCCTGGCGATGGTACTGTACTTTGTGTTATCCACAACGGTAACGTAAACCCATTCGGTTCTTGGCATGTGCGGTGCTGTGATCTGCGTAACAGTGATGTCTGTAACATGCTGTTATGGACTTATGCAACAGCTGTGCTTCTTTCATAAATTTCGCCTATGAACAATAATAAGTGATATTTTTAGAGCCCGATTTTTAGTGTATTTTACTGTTTCTCCTCGACACTTTGCTTAACTCACCCGACAACCCACGGTTTGTCATAAACCTTTATATATCTGTCAGCCTGTGGGCGTGCGATTATAAACACTGTATACACGGGCAGTGCACTTTGGTTTGTACCTGCGTATTACTTCATTGAAGGCGTCGGAGAGAGAAGAACAGTGCAGAGGTACATACGAGTTTTGTTTGTGACACCGGATGTTTCTGCAGCGGCAGCAGCAGCAGCAGCGGCAGCACTCCCCCATCTGGCTGCTGGTGTCAACTGATAAGCTTATCTTTCTGAGAAACAGCAACAGGCACCGTCATTTTAAAGGTTTTATAACACGAGGTCATGTCAGCACATTCAGAGGTGAAACTTCATTTTAGCTGATCAGCAACCTAAAATCTAAATAAGTACTTAGGTTAATCAAGTATAAAAGCACTGCCAAGCCATCAAATAGAAGTAAAGGACTCAAACTATCAAAATCATAAGAACACATTAGGTGATAAAATGGCCCATTTCATAATTATTTAATTATAATTACTGAATCATTATTGTGTGAGTAGATTTTAATGCTTTGCTTTGGAAACTGTATTATTACCATGCATCACATTTTATAAGATGATGGTGTGTAAAATATTGATCTTCAAAGTACCTAGGAAAAGTATGTGTTAAATAAAATGATCACTAAAAAGCACAATAATTATTTCTGAATTGTAGTGGAACAGGGTAAGACTACATAAACACAAAGCACTGAAGTGCAGTATATTTATGTCAGAGTTGTACATGTTGTACAGACAGTACTGGAGTAAATGTACTTAGTTAGCCTCCACTGCTTAAAACTGTTTTAGCACACATGAAACTATTTCCTGAATATAAATAGGACTCCTGGCTCTGTGTGCCTACTCAGCCTTATAATGCAAAAGTAAGTTTGTACTACCTATAGAAATATTTTCTTCCCTACACCATATCTTCAACTGACAATAGTACATCTAAAATATTCATCACTTCCCCCCTCAAAACATATTTAATTTGTCCTTTTTTTTTGGTATTGGTACTTGTTTCTGTGCTGAAAATGTTAAAATCTTGTAAGTCAGATCAACATGCCCAATCACTCACTTTCTTTTGTGGCCTGGCAGTTCCACTGGTATCACCAGACTGTAATTTAGCAATTTAGGAGAAATATCTGTCCAGAAACACAGATTATTACCATTTTCCCTAACTGTTTAAAACACTAACACTCTTGTTTTCCCAGATTATGATTATTTGGTAGAATGAACAAATGTTTTTGGCTTTTATGCCAGGGTAAGACCTGGGAGGTTATGTTTGCTGCAAATCATGCCAGTTCACTGATGTAACTTTGTTTGTCATTCTCATAGTAAGCACATTATATAATATGTTTATGCATTTCTTCAGACTGTTGCTCTTTGCCCTGGACACACAGAGCTCAACCTCCCATGGCCCAGTTTCTTTGCTTTTAAAAGGAGTTAACAGTCTTCATGAGTTTGTGATAATGTTGTGAACTGTGGACTACACGTGCCTTTGTGACGTAGATTTTCTAAGTCAGCAGCAAAGAGGGACCTATTGGAGAATCAGAGCCTATCAATTCTGTTAATGATCTCATGCTCCCTTTATATGAGGACACTGGAACGTATACTCTCTCAGTAGCAGGATAGTGGTTCAAGAGTGTGGGTGTAGCTGAGGCCACCGAGTGGTTTAGAGATTTTATCGCTCTCTGCCTTCAGAGGACCTTACTGAAGGGCAGTCATGCGCCTGATAGGGTCCACTGTCCTTTTCTCTGTCCTGCTGCAGGCTATGGTAAGAAAAAAAAAAGACATTTGGACTGAAACACTGGTTTATATTGAAGGTCTAGAGCTTGTTTTTCTGGAATTTCAAAATTTGTTTTGTTAGTTTTTAAATTTTTTTAAATTTATTTTATGTTTAATGTATTATGCAATGAATTCATATAGTCTTGCAATGATTTGGGCCCAGTGGAAATGAAACCCCTTTAGTTTTTAAAGATGATTCTTCATAGGAAATGCTTGTATTCCATGGTTATCTTAGCACCATCAGCTGGAACATATTTCTTGTTATCTAATACTATTGCTACAGGATGGAAGTGTGAATGTTGGCACATGCATTCTCATAAATAATGCCTGATTCGTCACTTTGGAAGTAAGCTCCCATCACTCAACTCTTTTTGTTACCCTTCTTTCTTTCCAACAGTCTTCCCCGACAGAGGACTGGCAGAGGGCCACATCTATTTATGACTTCTCAGCAGCAGATATTGACGGCAATGTGGTTTCCCTTGAAAAATACAGGTAAATCTATCTATGCAATATTCTTTCCCTAAATTTTCTGCAGCATCCAATTACAAGTCCATAAAAGATTATGGATGTGTCTGTTTGTATTTTCAGGGGGAATGTTGTCATCATCACCAATGTTGCCTCTAAATGAGGTAAAACCCCTGTAAACTACTCTCAGCTTGCGCAGATGCACGCCAAGTATGCTGAGAGAGGTTTACGCATTCTTGCCTTCCCCTCAAACCAGTTTGGGAACCAGGTACAGTAACGCAAGTGCGTCTTATTAAAGGAGCATGATAGGACAGGCTTGAGGTTGCAATCTGAAAATTTTACATGATGTAAATGTAAAACAACAAAGTCACATTACACAACAACCTACATGAGACTGTGTTCTTTACTAATAAAGATGGAAGAGTTTAGACACAAAATATTTTATAAGTTGTTATTTATGGTGGATCCAAGGGAAAAGTCACACTGTGGTAAATTAAACCAGCTTATATTTTGTTGACACTGGTTTTGTAGTTTTCTTATTTTGTAATGGAACTTGTTACTTGTTGTAATTGGAACTTTTACTTTGAAGGAGCCTGGCAATGAAACTCAGATCAAACAGTTTGCCGAGTCTTTCAACGCTCAGTTTGACATGTTCAGTAAGGTCAATGTGAACGGAGCCAGTGCTCACCCTCTGTGGAAGTGGCTGAAGGACCAGCCCAATGGGAGAGGCCTGTTTGGAAAGTAAGTGGCAAATCCATGAATCACTGAGCACTGGAGCAAAGAGATGGGGTGGCACTTCTCTTGTTATGAAACAAAGGGTTGTGTGACATGAAACAATCAAATTTAAGTGTTCACTTAGTGGTTATTTTCTAACATATGATTTGCTTTCACTCCTGCAGTAGCATCAAGTGGAATTTCACTAAGGTACACATTTATTACCAGTTATTTATTATATGTTTAGTCATCACCAGAATTGTAAGAGCACCCAATCTGTGCTTGTGATTTTGTGCATCAATGCTAAGATGCTGCCCTCTCTCAACAGTATAGCTATTAGTTACCTATTTGAGGGCATAGAAAAATTATTGCAGGAAATCCATAAATGCTTTTCACAAATTCTTTTCTTTCATTTTCATTCTTCCTCTATAGTTTTTGATCAATAGAGAGGGACAGGTGGTGAAGAGATACGGACCCCTGGACGATCCAAGCGTATGTACAAACATCTTCCATAACTACAGATACTATAGTGTTAATAGCATGACTGCAGTGCACTTTGCAGGCTTTTTATTTTTAGCCTTCCTATGTGGCCATGTAATCATTACTTCAGAGCCTTTTTACCACCAGGAAGTTTTTTTAGCTGGCCAGAAATATCACTGTGTACATATTGAAAATTCTATTATTGAACAAAGAGGATGAATAAGTTTAATGAATAAACAAAACGTCAACATTGAGAGAGGACATACTTTTTTAATGTAACAGATTTGTCCTGTCATGTAAATTGCCAATAACTCCATCCCATAACTCACAAAAACAGTGCAAAATTCATATGCTACTGTAGCTCTAACACATACTGTGTTGTCATATCGTTGGATGCCAGAGTTGGGTCGTAGGAATTATTAATAAACTATTATTTAGATATAAATAATAATAAACTATTAATTATTAGGACATGTAATGGATGCCATCTTTTACTCTTTTTTTTCTTTCCAGGTGGTGGAGAAGGATCTTCCCCGATACCTTTAAACCTCTGACGAATGACTGATACCTCACTTACTGATACTCCATCCATTTTGTCTTTCCATCGTCCTTTCTTTCTTCTCTGCCTCTCCACGCATCAGTGAATATAGTTTGAATCCACCCCAGACCAGTGATGGTCTGCCCATAAACCCGCATGACGGAAAGGGCAGACCTGATGAAAATGGCGTGCAAACCTCCTGGGAGGATTATCAAGCTTATATTCATTAGTATCTCCGGAGAGAAGGAGAAGGGATCCCTTAATCCATCATTTATACTTGTCATAGATTAATGTGTGGCATTATTTTCATAATAAACTGCACTACTGCATTTTCTTCATATTACACTTTGCTTGTGATGTTTATTTTCTGTCAATAAACTACTGGGATTTTTCAGGTGTAAATATTGGTGTTGCTTGTAGTTGATGTTCATGTTCACAACAGTCTTTCACTTTGCATAATGGAAATGGTTAACAGTGACTCAAAATCTATTTCTGTCATACTGAAAAATGTAAGTGTGTGTGTGTGTGTGTGTGTGTGTGTGTGTGTGTGTGTGAGTCAGAAAATCCTTAACAAGTGAGCGCTGGAGCCTAAAATGAAACCGTGGGATTTGTCCCTCTGGGTAGAAAAAAGTACAGCGTAGTAACTTTATCTAGTGCACATTGGATTCATAGTTCTTAGATGGCAGGCACAGTGATGGTTTGTCGATATCATGTTACCTGTAGGGAGGAAAATATTGTCACATGTCTCTCATCCACCACAATAGCGATGGTTGTAGAGACAGTGATTAATCCCTTAGACTATCTCATACAAACTATATACTTTAAATAAAAAACTTGTAAAACTTTGATTGCAGAGTAGCCAAGATCAGTGGTTCCCAACCTGGGGGTTGGGACGCAACATGATTTAAAGAATGGGTAGTAAAAACAATATTGTGCGACACAAAAATGTTGATTTCACATCTTTTTCCTGTGAAATGCTGTAGAGTTTAACCTCAGTCCTCTAAAAATAATATATATTTAAAAAGGTGATAAGGAAATGCAGTTGTAATGAGAGGTCACATGAGGACCTGGCTCTGTGTTAAGGGATCACAAGCAAATACAAAAAAGCAGGTTCAGATTAGAGTGAACTCATCCTTGCAAAACCATATTCGTATATTTTAAAAGACTAAAGTAGAGAAACAATCTACTTCCTTGTGTTTTTGCCATGGAAAAAAATACAAATGCCTATGAATAATCCCACGGTAGACTATGACTAATGCACACCAGGTTCAACCTAGAAACCAGGTAAAAGGAAGTGCTTTGAGGTCTTGTTAGAGTTTTTTTTTTTTTTCTTTCCATGTAAAGCAACTGCTCAGACTCCACCAGTTCAGGCTGACCTCTGCATGTGATTCAGAGCATCCAAGTGGGCACGCTGAGCTCCTGGCTGCGGTTCCCTCAGTCTCCTGCAGAGGGAGCCACAGTGTCCAGCAGCACAAAAGCAGGCAGCGGCAGCGGCGTAGCAGCAGCAAGTGCGGTGCAGTCGATCTGAGAGGACCGGAGAGCCGCGGACTGTGTGCCGCCAACGGGAGGGAACGTTGCACAGATGAAGGGACCGTCGCGGATAACTATCACATATTCCTCCGTTTGATTGTTTATATCAGATAACACATTCCTCCCCCCTCCCGCCGGGACAGCACCGTCGCTGTGGGTCTTTCATTCGGAGGGGCTTGTCTGTTTTTTTTTTCCTTCGGGAGGCTGAATGGAAGCAGCAGCCGAGGGAGCGGTCGGGCTGTCGGAGGCCAGGGACGGGAGCCCGCTGTCCGGGGCCGCAGCATCCGATGATGCGGACACGGTGGTTGGAGTTAGCTACGGGATGGACGCCGCAGACATGGGTACGTTGGCACCTTTCAGGTGAACCATTTTCGTCATGAATGTGTATTTCACTATGCTCACATCCATTTCCATTTAAGTGTCTGATGCTACCGCCGTGACCAAAAGTCCCGACTCATCTTTGCTAGCAAGGAATTGGTAAGCTAGGCTAGCAGCTAACTTAGCTGAATGGATGAAGGGAGCAGGTGAAGTTAGGTACTGTAGGGGTTGTATGTGTTACAGTAAAATGTTTATTGTACATGCGTGTAGCCACAGTCGTGACTAGCCAGTGACCCCCCCTCCCCCCTCCCAAAAAAACGGGAATAGGAAATCTATATCAATAGCCAGATGATTGAAAGACAAATATTAAGCATGGTATAACTATATGTCCAGTTACCTGGTTTGACATATAGGAATAGACAGGGGTGTAGCTAGGATTTCTAACCAGCCTCCTCCAAAGGAAGAATATTTCCCCACTCCCTTGTTTTTAAGTAACAACAATATGTACATTTTACAGCACCACCACCTGTCACCCACAGGCTGTAAAAAAACCCATTATATTTTAGCAGAAACCAGTAACTGGCACCATCTTGACAGTTTGTGGAGCCAGAAAATTTGGCAAGGAGGACGACTGATTAACAAACTGCAGCCACTGTGGCTGACTGTGTTAGGCTGAGGCTCCTGGCACTAAGACATCCTCTTTTTTTATTTAAAGGGTGTTTCTTTTTAACTGAGACTGAGACACCACATTGGAAGACGTGAGATAGGCCTTTCTCACAGCAGACATTTTGACTTGTCACGGAAGTAAAAGCACAGATTGGCACTGATAATTGAATTAAATATGGCTCTGTTTTATTCAAGTGTCTAAGCAACTCATGAACCTGAAGCAACTAAATGGATTTCATCCATTATTAATGTTATTATTTACACCTGTGCTTTTCCTAGTGTGCCATGTCAGATTGTCATCTGTGAAAATTACATGTTAGCATTTCATGTCATGGCTAAAATTAGACCCATTCGTGAACAATTAAAGTTAGCACCCAGTGTATTAAAGCAGTTATTCTTTATTTTTTTGTTGTACAGTTTTGTGTACTAGTGTAGTGAATAACTGTTAGCTGCGTTGTCATTGCTTTGTTGCGGCTGTTTGTGTCATAGGCAGGTTACAGGCTGCGTTTGTTGCATGTGTATCAGTGATGAGACATGAGGAAGGTGTGCTAAGACATGAGAACCCTCCTTCCCTCTGTTGCTTAGATTGTGGACTTTGCATTCGCAGACACATCCTTTACAGGTTTTTATCAGTTCTTGATTTGTAAAGCAACATACATTTTGTTTTGAATGATTTTAAAAAGAACATTTTACATTTAAACGCATGTATGTGTTTCTGTAGGTATATGTCGGGCTCTTGATTGCAACAGCTATCAGTCATGCTGTAATCTCTGGTCGTGTTTACTGTACCTCACAGTTTAGGGGTTTCATTGTCCCCGGCGAGGAAAGTGCTGACTTTGAAAAGAGCTCAGTACCTACGCATAGAACAGGCTCATGAATCAACGGGCTGTCTGGTGAGGGTTACTCGTTGAGCTTAGCTGCACCAGGAGGATGAAAATGGAAGTGGGGTGACTTTGGCTGCCTTTTTTTTTTTTTTTTTTTTTTTGCTAGCATGTTTGATGGCGCGTGTCTCATGCACCCGGGGAAATTTCACAAGTGTGTGCCTGCTCAGTCAATGCACCTTCACATGCAATGGAAAACACAGGCCTTACTGGAGAGAGAGAGCGAGAGGAGAGATTGCGTGCTCAGATGTACAGTGTTAAACAGATCCATTATTGAGTACACCTGTCCCCTGCCACATGCATTCAGGTTGATGGTTTACAGATAGTTAGTATTCACCTGTCTGCTGTATTTTGAGTTGCCTGACATTGGCTGTGAGAGCATTAAAATATACCGATTATAAAAGCAACAGAGGTTCTCTCAAGCCTTCAATCTGCAACCTTGTTACCCCATTTGACCTCAGCTTTATTCATCTCTGAATCAGCTAATGCTGTAGGTTGAGTTGGTTTTAAATATTACTGAGGCAAGACATGTTTCAGTTACGCCCATCATCCATGCAGCGCTGCCCTGATATGCTACTCGGACAGAATTTTATGGTTGCTAAAGAAATCCCATTAAAGAAAAAGCCGGTCCAGTTGATGTCTCGCAACAAGTCATCCAGTGAAACAAGCAAGGAGTTATTCTGCTTTTAAAGATACCTGCTATGTCCCTAAGTAAAAGACTGAACGGACAGAAAATCACACATTTTCTAATAAAAAGCCTTTGGATACACAGTTTAATCCATTAGTCTATAAAGTTGCAGATCTGTGTAAAGGAAGCATTATTCCTGTGCTGTAGCAGAAGAAATTAACACGCTACTGGTGTAAATCTGTGTTATTTCCCTCATTAGTATCAGTCAGTAGCATGTTGCTTGGAATATATCCCTGACAAAAGCAGCCAAAGATGTCTCTTAAATACATGACTGCTTGAACAGAGTTAAATTACGTACATACATTTTAAAATGTATCACTAAAGGCTAAGAGAGAGTCAACCTAAACTCTCTTCTTTTTATCACCTTTTTAATCAGGGAATCTTAAGGCACACCTACAGCATGGTGTCATAATGTTATCAAGCATCAAACATAACAACAATGAACGTGCAAACACATCAGCTCCCAGCTAGTAATATTATCAGACACTGCAGTGCTCTGTCGTAGTTTCTATCCCTATTTGAATTAATTATTCTTACATTGTGCTATTTGTAGGATGGTTTCGAAGGTGAACATACTTCTGTGTTGTCAGTCTTATTGTTTGTATTGCTAATACTGTGTGTGTCTGCTGACACAAAGCTTTTGTAGGTTAAGCTAGTTTGTCTCATAAGCTCTGCAGGGGGGAGGGGTAGGTGTGGATCACACCATGACTCCCATGCAACATCTGTCAATGAAAGGTCTTAAAGAGATAGTTCATTGAAGGCTGTTCAGCTGAAAAGTGTTAAAACCAGGGATTGTGCTAGTGTTGTTAGGGTAACGACAATGTGTCATTTGCACTGCTCAGTAGGAATGAATGGAAATGTCAGCTGCAAAGGTCCAGCTTGATTGTTATTGGTTCCTTGAGATGCTGGATGTTCACGTAACACGTCAAAGTGCTCAAACTGAGAGCTTGGCTAACGTCAGATCCTGCGTATGTGTAATTGCAGACTGCTGTGTTCAGCTCAGCTGCTCTGAATGTATGAATACACTGTTGTGTGGGTGTCACAGCTGGCTGTTAAATAGATGTCTGGGTTTTTAGTCCCATTCAAAGCTCCTCATCCTCAGGCAATCGTAATTTGTCCCTATGGTCTCATGTAAGTGTGACAGCGTTAATCTCGCTTATCTTCTGCCCGCACTCGTACTCAACTCCTGTCACCTTCAACCTCAGCAGCCTTTTTTGTTTTTTACCTCCTCTCCTCTCTTCTCCTTACTCTCCTCTTCTTTCCTCTCCTCTCCCTTCTGTCCTCTCTCCTCTTGCTCCCCGAGTGAGATACAACACATCTACCTCCTCCTCTGCGAGTGATTCCCCCGGCTCAGCCACTCATTTGTCACTATCCATCAGTCCTCCACCCCTCTTGTGTTTCGCCGCTTTAGGCATGGCCTGTCAGAATTGCTGACGGAAGCACAAAGGGTGGTTGCCTCCTGTGGAATTTACCATCCATCTGTTTCCTCCATATTATTCCCTCTGCAAGGTGTCTCTGTCACCATCTCCTTCTCTCTCCCTCTGTGTCTATCTGTGCCAGGATCAGTTTGTATCCCGGTGGCCTGTTCACCAAGCTTGTATAGGACTTTGAACCTCTGCCAGGTTATTTGATGTCATGTTATTTAACAAATGTAGATGATGACGCAGTTCAGTTACGTCTTACATGCTGGGGATGCGTGCCACAGTAGCTATTTTAAACAGACATGGCAGGAGCGTTGTGTTTGCTGCTTTCTGTCCTTGTGCTTGACCAGGTTTTTTCATTTTCTGAGCGATACCTTCTGGGAAGATCAGTGAGGGAGAGAATAAATAGAGGAGATGGAGACAGAGACAGAGGCAGGGAGGAGAGACACACAAAGAATTTTAGGTTGTACTGTCTTCTGTTGTGGTGAATTTGCTGTTGTAAAATACTGTATATGTGCCACTGAATGAGGCTCTGTCGTGTCACGCTGCCCAGGCTTCCCTCCCTTAAAGTGACTTTTTAAAATTCACTGCATCCAGCTTCTCAAATGTGAAGATTTAAAGCTTTTATCAGTTTTCTTCTGGAAAGACTCCAGACTGCCTCTGTGACAAAATGAGGCATTTCAAGATATCAAGATAAAACTTATTAACCCAGGAGATAATTAACATTTTAATCAATAATGAAAACAATAGTTGTTACAATATAGAGCAGGTGCCATTGAAAATTCTTTTTTTTTTCTTCTGACAGTTATTTACAGTCTGAGCCATTTCAAAGTGAATGGTAAACAAAGACTTGTTCAGTAGAGGATAGAGATGCTGGAGGGTCTATGTAAGTTTAATGGGATCTGAGCAGTGAGAAAATGTATTAATTCATTAAACAGTGTGGGCCTGGTTGGTAAATTCAGTCTCCCAGACCCTGGTAGCAATGCTCTCCTCCTGGTGGCTCAGATTTGTCACTCTGGCCATGATTTATTGAGCTTTTTGTGGCTAGTTTCTGACGCACTCTGTACGTACATTTTATTTATTAAATAGGCGTAGCGATGTGGAAGCATACCTCACCTGTCACGTGAGGCAGAGCTTGCATATAATCAGTACTTCTTTCCTTTACATATAGAAAGACTTGTGCAAATAATGAAGGGTGATTCTGTCAGTGTGTGCGATTATTTGCTGGATTCAATGCATTCAGCTTCACACCGCTTACGCAGAAAAACAGGCACTGATCTGCACAACCATGTTAAGGGAAGGTTGAGGAGGAGGATATGGTTTGACCAGTTCATTCTACTTTCCTGTTACAGAGCTTTCTATAAATCAGAGTTATTATTATTATTTAATAATGAGTAACGTTTTAAGAATCTGTAATCTGTGAGATTGTTTTGAAGCTTTAGTCAATACTATATTATTTCTATTTCAGTATACATATTTTTTCATTTGTTTTTCTGAGCTTGCTGATCTCAGCCCAGTTTCAACCATATAATTGTGTTTTTTAAGTTGTTTTCCACTTGCAGTTTGTACTTACGGAGTAATTCCAAATACATAATTACTGTTTCACCAAATGCTAATTACATGCATATTGTAAACACAAACTGAACAAAGGTACAGTGCAAACTGTCCTCTGCTTTCATGTCCACAGTTCTGGCCTTGGATCTCTTCAAGGTTGTTATGTCACAGTTACAAGGTTGTGTTGCTCCCAAATTGTAATATGTTCTGCTCCAAAATCCCATCAGTGAGTGATTATTTCTTTCTTCGCACTGCAGGGAAAAATACTTTGTTCGCTCTTCTCCAGGCTCTCTCCACAGTCGCTTTTCTGTCTCCTCCATGTTTCGACACCCTGTGGCAGCCCAGTAAAGAGTGTTCATTTTCTACACAGTTTCGAGCTAGATCAGCAGCTGCAGGCTGTGTTATTTGCTGCATTGTATTTTACAAAAGGCCAAGGCTGCTATCCGTCTGTCTGTCTGTCAGCCAGTTTTTTTTTACTGTAGTTGTGGAGAGGATTTCTCTTTGAAACCACAGTGAGTGCAGCCTCACAGTATGCATGAGACATAGAGGCAGTTTTCTGTAGGTAGACTGGTAAATGATAGCATACACCTTGCTGAGTAATTAACTGTATACCTGAGGCTGCTGCAGATCATCTGCACTCCATGCATGCATTAAACTGGCACAGAAGGATAAATGCAGTGTAACATTTGGATGATGACAGAAGACAAATTGAAGCAATTTGAATCTAGACTTATTGTCAGGGGCAGTGCTGGGAAAACCATTTTCAGCTTCCTGACAGTTAGATAAGTTAACACAAATCTGTAATACATGTGTAAGCAAAACAACTTACTGCATGCGTATGACTGTATTGCCTTCTTACAAGAGTTGATACAAGAGTTTCATTGTTTTGTTTGAATTTCAGCTCTGTAGCTCCATCAAATCTGCAGGTGTCTGTGTAGATTTTTCTGTGCAGGTATGAGACTGACGGGAGCTGCTGCGATCTGCACTGTTCTGTGTTCCTTCTGTAGTTAGAGCAGATTACCCTATACTGAGTCACCACCGCCGGCAGAAGATGCTGCTCTCAGCAATAACACAGCAGCACACAGGAGTCAGGCTGATCACCATCCTGTTTATTTGTATTACCAACTCTAAACTCTCATAACTCAGTATCCACTGTACTCCTCACCTCTCCTCTCCTCACCTCTCCTTTCCTCTCCTCTCCCCTCCTCTCCTCTCCTGGGTCCCTTAGTCCATAAAAGGACCCTTTTCCCTTGGCTGACAGCTTTCACTGCATTTTGAGGATCAGCAAGGATCACTAAGCTCAGTCCTGATCTGGGAGCTCAGCAATGAAAAACATACTGAAATTGCATAAGAGTTTGAGCACTCGTGTATGTTTGTTTGTGTGTCTGTGTGTGTGTCATTTTGCTGGGAGGACTGAGCTGTTTTTAGCTTTGCCCAGAGAACAGGGTGCTGCTACTCAACCCTGTCAGTCTCCTCCCAGGGGGAGTATAGGACACACACACTCTTGACATATCAATCTAATGGTTTTAATACAACATTCCCACTAGTTGGCTAAAACTATGAATATAAAAATATTAATAATTGCATCTCCTCCTTTATTGACTTTTGGAGGCGTATGCATGTGTGTGTGTGTGTGTGTCTGTGTGTGTGTGTGTCTGTGTGTGTGTGGTTTCCCTTTGGTGTGTGTAAAAACAACCTACTATCATTGTTGTGCTCACAATTTTCTATCAGGGCTTGGGTGAGCAGCTAGACTCCTCTTCAGCAAAGACAACTTTCCCTGCATCTCCTCGCTTTGAATTTCCATTTCAAAGTCCGCTGAGCTTTGAGGCCTCTCCAAGGAAAAATTACACTTTCATAGCCACCTGTTCCATCAGTCTGATCCACAGTGTGAAATGGGGATGTAACTGTTGCAGGCTCCTCTGAACGGTGGCAAAATTTAGATTGGTGTCATTAGCTGCTGTCACTAATTGCAGAGTCAGTCATTTAAGCCACCTCTTATTGTCACAGTTTAAATGTTAAATAAATGGATTTGGATGCTGAAAGTGGGCGGTAGAGTGCTGACTGGCAGAGTCCTGGCAGGTGTGGAATTTTATTGATGTTTGCACTTTTATCAGACGATTCCTTTAGTCAACTTTTTCACCAGCAGAGAAATGTGGAAAACTTGACTGTTCAGATAACAGAAGACATTCCTGCAGTCATCAGTGAATCTCTCTGAAACCTGTAAGGTATCAGATGCATTTTCCCTAATGTTGAAGAGCAGCAGAGACAGGATGTAACAGGCAGCCAGCAAACCAGAAAACCAGACGGTCTCTTGACTTCCACCTGTCCTTGCATTGGCACCATCTTATCTTGATAATCCAGATCGTTAGTCTAGTAGCCTAGGATTGGGATTAGGGATAGCAAATTAATAGTGACCGTGACTTGGCTGGCTTTGCATTTGGGCTGCTGTCTGCCTGTGAGACACTTACAAAACCTCAGATTCCAAGATTCAGATTCTGTCTGGGTGAACCTCAGTCAAACCAGGCTAACTGGAGTTATGGGGGCAAGTGCGTCTGCAGTGTTTCCTGCTCTGAAACAGTGGAGAAGGCCTGAGCTGAAAGTTATAGGTGTAGGTCTGTTTTGGTATGTAGTGTGCTGTTTTACAGCTCAACAGTTTGTTGTCTTAAGAAAATCAGTGGTGCTTACTCTGTTTTCATCTGCTTAAATGGCATGGAAAAAAATCACGGCTTACTCTAGAGCAAGCAGCACTGTTGCCCTAGTTTTGGTTTTGGAAATAGCTCTTTTGAATTTGTTTGCAAAGGTAGGCCCGCATATAAAATTACAGTTTTTATTTCATAGGGTTTTCTTTGTATTTCCACAGTGTCTTAAAGTACAAACTGTAAATAAGTCTCTGTTACAATAATGTGTATCAGCTAATGATTGTTTTCATTGTCAATTAGCTTAATCTATTATTTATTAATTATAGAAGAGGTCATTGTTCATCATCTAGTTCCAAGCTGAATGTCTCAAAGGGAGGTTTTTCTGATCCGCCTGAGGGTAGGAAGCTTTTTATTAAGCCCACTTGCCTGCCTGATGGTATTGATCATAATGGATGACTTGGCACAGTGAAAAGCTGTCCTCTCCTCTCCAGCCCCCTGCTCCCTCCACACAGTCAGTGTATTACACAAAGTGTATGATATGCACTGACAGGGATGTATCATTTCCCCCTCTGTGCACACCGTTTTCTTCAGGAAATCAGAGAATTGCTGGGGGGGGAATGTGTTTTAGGTAGAAGCTTGTGGATGTGTGCCGATACCGCCATGCCGGTTTAAGTCGTGTTAACTTATTTAGAGCTGGGTTCAACCATACTTTCTGCTGTAGTCTGTAAGTAGCTAGCATTACTGATTATATGTATTCCTCTGCCTGTGGCTGCCTCTTTGTGTGTTTACATTCAGAAGCTGTGAGGATAAGCTGTAAGGATATTATTCTGCCAGAGTGCTGTAATTGCGAGGAACGTTTAAGCCTCTTTGAAAATCTTAGCATTAGGAAGTTGATGACCCCTTAATTATAACTGTCACCATCCAAGTAACACTGTACTGATGATCAGTTAAGAGAAAGTATTCATATGCTTAGATGCACACACAGATATCTATACCTATACACCAGTAGAGAGAAACACTGAGTATGTTTACACATGCATTAGTGCTGGGATTTTAGAGTATCCTGTTAATGTGTTTGTGCATGGTAACATCATGTCCTAGTTACAGAAACACAGAGAAGCTTGTTTACTGGTTGGGTTGGGCTGGATTACTCTGAGAGAAACCAGGATACTGTGACGTGTAAACACTTATCCATGTTTCTGATCACACTCCATCTGCACAGCTGTTTCTTTGACACAAGTCACATTAGAGGTGGTCAGAAAAACAAAACAAAACAAAAAGAACCCCCCCCCCTTCAGTCTTTACGCTAAGCTAAGCTAATCATCTCCTGGCTCTAGCTTTGTATTTACTATACAGAAATGAAAGAGGTATTTATATGAAATACCTCTATGTATTTGTATGAAGCATACAATAGTTAAAAGTTGAACTGAAAGTATCACTTGCTGCTTTTCCATTACTGGTGAAAAGATAAGACAGTTGACAGTGGTAAAAGGCAACAAAACAGTAAAGTAGGTTCGAATGCTGAAAATCATTAAGGACATGATAAGACTTGTAATACCAGATTATCATCCAGTCGTACTCTATTAGGCCTTTTTACTGCCTCTACATTTTCATTCTGGACTGATGCCAGGGACAGGGAATGAGGACCATACTGGCTAACTGGTGCAGTCATGGAAAAATACTCAGTCTACTGGCTACTGAGATCAAGGGCTCAGGGGTGGAATGGCCTGATGACACTGATTTAGGATCAGTTTGCCTTCCCTCAGTCTGAACAGCAGCCATCGTCGTCGTATAACCCCACTGAGCAGAGTGAACTAGGCTAAGGTTAACCATTTAACATATTCTAAAAAAAGGAGGTCCTCCAGGCGGCTTGGTCTGTCTTCACTTCCTGAACATGAGAGAACAAATGACTCTACTCTAACCACCACTCTAACCATTTCATTTCATCCTCACGCTGTTGTCAGAGATAATATTACAATACCACAGCTTTGTTCACTGGCCAAAATACTGACATAAGAGCTGACTGTATTTTACTCCACGTTGTATCGAGAAGGCCGTTGATCTTCCTGCTCTTTTAAAATTTGATCATCATCATGGACTTTGGCTTTCTACAGGCCAGGTCGGGCACACTTTGACACAAGAATCCTACGCTACTTTGTTGTGGCATGAAAAATAAACGGCCAATCAATAGCCGGAGCACCATCACTCGGCCTCTGCCAATATAACAAACAATCATTTCGGAGACTGCCTCTTACTTAGCTCATCCTTGGGGAGTCCTAGTATTGATGCCATCTGGGTGAGTAACACACATCACTGGTGCCTACACTATATAATATTAACAATTAGGCGAGACACATTATTATTTATTTCATTATTTATTTTAGATACATTTTGTTTTTGACATGCATTAAGCCATTGTATAGATCTGCATTTATTTAGTTATTGATGTTGTTTAAAAACAAAAACAAGGTTTAATATTGGAGAGTGCTGACTACAGTGTCCAAAAGACTGCTGCTGGTTTTGTGTTGCCTCTTTAGTCATGCTTATAATAATGAGTGGGCTAATGGTAGCAGCCTGTATGCATGTTCATGTGTGTACATTGTCTCATATGTTTCTCTATGGCTGTGCTAATGCTCCTGTTTAACAGCAGTGTGCGAGGACATGTGGAAGGCAGCATCTGTCTGTTGATTCCAGGCACACGTGCCTTAGTCATAAAAATGCTGGTTGACCTGAATTGGGGCACCATGGAAACAAGAGAGAGAAAAAGTGTGTGTTTGCACGTGTGTGTGTGTGTGTGTGTGTGTGTGTGTGTGTGTGTGTGTGTGTGTGTGTGTGTGTGTGTGTGTGTGTGT
>JBBMJY010000022.1:4970955-5002735 GCA_037833715.1 Toxotes lorentzi | reverse complement strand
GTGTGTGTGTGTGTGTGTGTGTGTGTGTGTGTGTGTGTGTGTGTGTGTGTGTGTGTGTGTGTGTGTGTGTGTGAGCAAAAATTAAAAAAACAAAAAAAAAGGCCAAGGCAGATATTTCTAATACATTTACTGTATATTGCCCAAATCCTGGACTTATAAAGTAATACCTGAGTCTTGGTAGGTCTTACATAAACGTGAAAGATTTTGATGAAAGTGTGCCATAAATTTCTCCTGCGAATCATTTAGAATTGCGGCAGAGATCAAGAATTGCAGAATATCCTACCCTGAGCTGGCAAGTCATTCGTATGTTTCTTCAGGAGTACATTTCTTAGGATCTGCCCTATCCTGAACATTTCACAGCAAGTTTGAACAAGCATTAGTTTTATGTGTGTTTATGTGTCATGTGCTATGACTGTTAGTACTGCAGGTATCTAATTTCAGTTAATGCTGTGTGTGGAAGAGCTTGTTGCAGCAGAGGTGTTGATAGAAAGTGTTTCTACATTAACAGTGAGAATTGAGGATTTTATCACACAGGTGTTTAGTTAGATTTTTAATACACTGGATATTGTCAGATGTGTATGGAAACATGTTCCATATGACTGAAGAGGGATGATAAACTGATCTGATACATGGTGATTGGTACTGGCATCTATATTGACTCTTTTTTAAGGCATCAGTATCAACCAGCTATGACCAATCTTCATTTACCCTTCAGCAAGAAGCAAGTCAGTCATTACTATGCTGTGCTGCCTTGAAACAGCTTTCAAACTGGCAAATCTTTATTTTAAATACTGCTGGAGATTCTAGTGGAAAGTTTATAAAGATAGCAAATCTGACTGGCTGAATTTGGGAAGCTGTGCATGAAATGAGGCACAAGTCATGTTGAATATTTCCATTTGATGGAATGGATTTGAATAGTGTGGGGTTTGAGTATTTTCCTCTGTGTAAACAGTATTTGTAGTTCCATCCCCTGAAGAACTCTACACACTGCTGCTGCAGCATGATGGTGGAGTAGTCTCTTATCATTGTGGAGGATGGAATTGGGGATTCCTATTAAAGGTAAATTTCCGAAAAAGGTTTTTTTTATGGGAAAATCATCATGAGATGTGGCAAATACATTAGCTGATTATTTAATACACTGCTTTCTTTAGATTTTAGCAGTTATGATACCTTTAATTCCCTTAACAGGATAATACTGATGGGTTGGGTTTAGTTATCATGGATGTGCTGACCTGTTTTGGCGTTCAGTACCTCACGACGCTCCCTATATTTCTATCTAATCATGCCCCTGCCATAACTTCCTCATCTGGATTTCCTCTGTTCACTGTGCTATACTCAGCAACTGTCAACATCTTTACGTCTCTCAGGTTCCCCTCTCACTGTAGTGTTGTAGGATTATAGGAGTAGCTGCAGGGTGTTGTTTGTCATTTGCACTCTCACTGAGTTCTTGTAATTATAACGCAATGAGATTTCAGTCAGACATGCACATGAATTAAATGACTAAAATTTAAGCGTAGTTCTGCATGGCTTTTACTCAAGCTTCTTCTCAGAGCCGTCTCTGTCATCCCATAATTGAATTAATTTATAGTAGTGGTGTTCTTGTCTGGGTTTACTTTATGTTGGTGAGGACTGTCGAGGATTAAGTGAATGCACCAACTTAAATCCTGATTTGGATAGAAGATTCAATAAGGTTTAAAGATATTTTAGGATGCAAAGAGCCTCATATGTGCTGCACAGTCAGACTGCTGATTAATGCACAACCTGCACAGACTTCTGATCAATCAGAGTAGCTTCTGATGCAGGAGGTTTGTCCATGGCTGTATATAGTTGTTTTAGAGCATCCATCTGACTGTACTGTATACACACAAATTGATCTGTGTCACTGGTTAAACGGTCATGGTGGTGGTTTGCAACTGCAAGTAGAAAGTAGGGAGGGACAGACCACATGCTTTGATACACACAGCCAGACTCACACATGCTCGGTCGCTACACACACACACACACACACGCCTTAAAACCTGTAGTGTCAGCTAGCAGTCACACGCTCACATACCTACGCATGCATACATTCTCTGAGGGCAGTCTTAACAGGTGCAGACATGCGGAAAGGAAGAGATGCAGCTGCAGTAAGAAACATGTCATACTCTCTCTCTCTCACACACACACACACACACACACACACAAATGCATGCATACATAGAGAACATGAATTTGTAAATCACAGGAGAGAACCACACTTAGCCAGCCAATCATATGCATTCTCACACTATGTGTGACCTATAGTCACAAAAAATAGTAGGGCATGGTAAAAAGCAGGAGAGCGTCCTCTCTAATTATCTGCTCTGCATTGCAAACATTCCTTCATTACTGCATTTTTTTCCCCTCACATGTTATTCCCGGGATGTTCCAGCTTGCAGGCAGGGAACGTTGCCGGGATTGCTTTGACTCGCTCATTCCACTGTGATTGTGTGTGTGTGTGTCAAAGGGAGAGAGATGGAGGAGGGGTGGCAAACAGGCTACTCTGCGCCTCAGTCACATGGCCATCCACGAGAGGCAGGCAGAGACAGAGACTAGAGAGGCTGGCTGTCAGTTCAGCTGCAAACACTAGAGTCAAGCTGTGAAGATGCTATCCCACTCCTGAGTGACACCGGGTTATATAGGTTAGCTGTTAGTGTCTCAGCTGGTGAGGGACACACACTGAATCATGTTTCCAAAGATTACAGCCAGAAAGTGATATTTTATCTTCTCTCATCTTTATTTGCCCTTAGCTGTTGACTAAGTCAGGGTATTGACACTGAGCTCCTGAATCGATCTGATTTCGGTTCACGGACAGAGTCAATAAAGTGGAATCCACACACTGTTTTACTTGACTTCCATGGAGTCACATCTTGTAGCCACAGATCCTCTCTCTTTAACAAACACACACTGAAAGTTCAGATCAGTGTACAGTGTCTTTTTTTAGTCTATCACTCTCGTGGATGCAATCTCTAGATTTGCTATTCGAGAGCCCAATTCAGCTGACCGTCCTGAGTCACGACGGAAACGATGCTGGGTCTGCACAGACCGTCGATATTCACGTTATAATTTACGGGACTGTCGTGACTCAAGGCAGCTCACATATCAGACTGTCCTCTACATTACATTTTAACTTAAAATGACCTTTTTGTGCAGGTTGTAATAACTCGAACATATTTTACATTTGGTCACACTGGAGAAGCACAGGAGTAAATAAAAAATCTGATAATGGATGAATTTCGTGTAGTTATTTCAGTGTGAGGGTCCTGGTACTGTTCATGCTGGCTCACTCTCACACCGTCATGGCATACTGGGTCACTTTTTCCTGCTATTTATTCATGACAGTCAGACTGTCTCTGCCGTTTCTTCATAAATTCCATCATCTGGGTGGCTGAGTCTGATATTGGTTAGAGTCTTGTGCTGTCTGAAGTGGCCTCTCATCCACTAATTCTTTCTCTTTCCACTCATTTATTTGCTCATTTTCTGTTCTCTCTTTCCCGCCCTCCTTAGCCTTCTCTGCATTATTATGCTGAGTGATATACATCTATAATTATGCATCTATTTAAGGCCTTCCTGGTGAAAACAGTCCTCTGCCTTTCTCTGCTGTCGACATCCTGTTATGGTAGACAAAAAATTATCACAATAAAGCAGGCTGTTTTATTTCTGAGATTTGTCAGATAATGTGTGATGTGTGCAGTTTGCATTTTGTAGGTATTTGGACCAAAATATTGGACAAAGTCAAATATAGACCTGATGGTGGCTCTAGGTGAAAAGTTAAGGGTTTACCAAAGTTATTAGAATTCATCCTGGGAGGGATATGAATGAGCGTACCAAGTTTCTTGGCAATCCATCCAATAGTTGCTGAGATATTTCATTAAATGCCACAGTCGTCAACCTGTGACTGTCGTTGGAAGAAATGTCAAGGAATCAACAAAGTCCTTAGCATTCACCCTCAGGGACTCATGAATATCTGCACAAAATTTCATGCTAATCCAACAAATAAATGCTGTGATATTTCAGTCTGGACCACAGTGATGGACCAACAGACTGACACTGCCATTCCTTTAGCTATGCCGTGAGCATGACTCAAAAAGTTACCATAAACCTGCTTGAAAACATGCACACGACACACGTGTGTGTGCTAAAATAGGACTTTGTGCCCTTGGAGCTGACGTTACTTTTTCCTGCAGTTCCTCTAGCTGACAGACTTGTGTTCGACACTGTTATTACATAATGTTGGACTGCTGTGTCGACCCTTTGGGATTCGTCTTTGTCACACAGAGAACTAATGATTCTGAGTAATTGAGCCTCTCTGTTTCAGAGCGACTAACACAGTCATCTTTCTTTCTTTTTTCTTTCCCCCTTTCCTATCTCTCTCTCAGATGCTGCTGCTAAGAAAGCCTTCATCACAGAGGTGAGCTGCCATCTGTCCCTGTGATCATCTGATCTGTTATTGTTCTCTCTTCAGTTTTTTTTTTGACCCTCCACATCAATATCTGCTAGTTCTTTGGTTTTGGCTCGACACTAAGGAAAGCCACTATTCCACAAAAGTTTGATCTGAGGATCTGGGTCAATTAAAATTTGCAGGACATAATTTTCCTCTCTTGTTGCATGAAGACTGCCACGAATGTCAGTACAGACCACAGAGTAGCAGAAAGTGTAATCAAACTAAATATTCTTTTGTCTAAATTGTGTTTTTGAGACAACTTGGCTTAGGTTATCTTTATCTTCCTAATTTGGTAAATCCCATCCATCTGGCACTTCAGCTACCATGCCGTAGGTTAAATTCAAACATTTAGAAGTATTGAAAAATTTCAGTCTACTGAGGACATAATTAATTCTGGTGAATTGCCAATGTATACCAAAAAGTGCAATAAACATTACGTACAGCAGCACTAGCAATAATTATGTCAGATGTCTTGCTTTGAGATTAAAAACGTCCATTGAATTTTCTGCCACTGAAACAGTTTCTAAATCAGATTAAATTACTAATCAGACCTCAGGCTGTGCACAGTTGGGGTATAATTGATTTGGGAGGTAAAGTTTCACTAAATAAAGGCTCAGAACAGATGAACCAAAGTTTGCATGTTGCTTCAAAATAATCTGGTCTGCTCAGTGAAAAACATCAAAGCTTGGAATCGCTCTCATGCATTAATACTGTGTCAGTCCCCGGTCTTTCAGTATTTAAATAATCAATTTTAATGAACAGGTGCAAATCCTCCTGTTCCTGTAACACAAGTCTCTCTCTCTCTCTCTCTCTCTCTCTCTCTCTCTCTCTCTCTCTCTCTCTCTCTCTTTCTCTCTTTCTCTCTCTCTCTGTCTTCAGATGCCCTCATCCTCAGGCCAGCCTGGTCAGGGAAAGAAGATTGGTCACAGAGGGGTGGATGCATCAGGAGAAACCACTTACAAGAAGGTGAAGCACATGGCAGATGAGAGATGAGAGTCATCTTTTTTAATGCCAATTGACAGTAATATTTCTTGTACATTTACTGTATGTACATTTGTAAAGTATGTTATTTTTTACCAAAATGATCTGCTACATCTCAGAATAGGCCTGTTTTCTTACTGTGAGGGTTACTGTGAGGGTTACAGAAGGACAAGTATCTCACTCACCCACGTCTCCCTCCCCTCTGCAGACCACATCCTCAGCCTTGAAAGGTGCCATCCAGCTGGGCATCGGTTACACAGTGGGCAACCTGAGCTCCAAGCCCGAGAGAGACGTGTTGATGCAGGATTTCTACGTGGTGGAGAGCATCTTTTTCCCCAGGTCTCAACTGCAAACTCACACATTCAAAACAGGATTAATGTATGTTGCTGGAATGGATTTTTTGCTTACTGTCCTCGGATGCTCTTTACTCCATAGTGAAGGCAGCAACCTCACTCCAGCTCACCATTTCCCAGACTTCCGCTTCAAAACATATGCTCCTGTGGCCTTCCGCTACTTCAGAGAACTGTTTGGCATCAGGCCGGATGACTACCTGGTAAGATTTAGTCTTTTGTTTACTCATAGCTGTACCAGTGTGTGTGCCTCAGTGTACAGTACAGTATGTTATATAGCAATAGAGCAGGTCTTTCTGGGATCAGAGACCAACAAATAGTGTTTTAAGCAGAGCTGAAAGCAAGCGAAATCCAGCAAATGACAACTGATAACTGACAACTGAGAGTAAACATAAGGAAAAGTAATAAATAAAGGAAACTTTGAGAAATGTGGAAGGATGTTAGGAGAGAGCTGTGAGTGGAGGAATGGGGGCAAGAAACCATGAGACAGCACGAGAGAGGGCAAAGTGGAGGAGAGAGCATGGCTGAAGAGAAGAAAGGATGGTCTGCAGCTTGTCTCTCCCCATCAGTGTGAAGGACCTGGAGGCTGAATGATTCAGTGCTCTGAATTCACTGAGCAGTCTAACAGATATATAAATATATACACTGCTTAGTCAGTGTTTAGGCGAGTTCCATGTGCACTTATTTTGAATGTATTGGTACTACAACGTGGATACAGCTTTTTTCCCTCCCCTCTCAGCCAGCCTGTCGTCATTGGTCACCGTATGTCCACACAAGTCATCTGTGTGCTGTCACCAACTTTCTGACTCATTTTTGACAGTGAAGTTTTAGGTGTGACTCTTGGTTGATGAGAAACTAATTACATAAGAACTCAGATTTCTGTACAATTGTAAAATAAAATTTATAAACTAAAAATTTTATTATTATTTATTTAAAAAATAAATAATACACAACCTTGAAGGGAAATGGTGCATTTATTGATTCTAATTGGTCTGATTGATAGCATTTCAGGTTCACGTGATGTGAATCTCTCCACCAAATCCTAAATCTAGACCCTTGTGGAAGCAGAAAATGTAAATTTATACAATAATGATAATAATAATAATAATAATGTGTATAATAAATGTCATCCATCAAATTTCATGTCGTGTTTTTCCACACCTTTCCACAGCAGACTTTTCCATAGAGGTCTCAGGGAGGTGTTTGGGAGGAGCATCTTTAAAGGAGCTGGGCACTGTGTGTTCATTCGTTCATTTATGTGTAACACGTTTGGCATGTCCGCTGCTTTGGGTGTAACCAAGACAGCTTTTTGCATGGGGTTTTGAGTTGGAACCATAAAATCTACTGACAAGCAGGTGGAGTAACAAGAGTAAGTCATGGCCCGACAGAGCCGTCACATAAACAGCACAAAGCTGAAACTATATGTGTATTAAACGTGTGTATAAATCATAAATAAACAGTGAACCTCATCTCACGGTCTTGGTCTAAAGGAGAAGCACTGAACAATCTGCAGCTCAGACCCAGGCGGGTGAACAGGTGGGAAACAATTAAAGTAGTCAAAATGCAGAATCCATAATTCTCATGTTGGCCACATAATTCTGACATTTGCACTGGCAGCCACGATTAGTGTGTCGTATTTATTAATTCCTTATATGTCAGAACGTTTGTTTAATCACATCTTCAAAAACACTTTACTGCCTGTCGGTGTGAAGATAATGAGATAACACCCTACGTGACTTTTACATGCCTCTGTACGCATGCTACCATTTCCAGTCAGCCAGCTCATTTTAGAATTATCCCTTCATCCTGTGTTCAGCTGTGTTTGATGTGACAAAAAGGTATGAAATGTCAGGCTCCTCTGAGAGATGTGATGTTTGAAAAGTGAGCCATTAGCAAAATGTACTGTAGGTGGGGGGCAGCTTCACCTCTTTCAAAAATGATGTCTGTCATTACTTGCTATTAAGCAGTGGAGAAAATGAGAGAGAATGGGCTGAGTAACGAACACATCAGCGGGGAAACTGATGTGTTTTGAAACAGAGCTAAGATTGAACAGTTGTCATGAACTAATCTGTGTGTACCCTGCCTCTGTTCTACTTCAACTTATTATTCTCATTCTATTCTTTCTGTTCTCTGCTACCCACCAGTTTGATCTAATCCATGCTATATCCTCATAATCCACACACAGTGTTCTTTTGTTTGTTGGATATTTGATCGCTAGAGTTTTTGAAATGATCTCATGTCTTGATCTAGGAGGACTTCAGTCGTAATAAAATGCTTCATTAATATATTGTCAGAAGGGAGTTATGAACAAAGTTAATTCATCTGGAGATGAAGAGCCACTATGCAAAGGTTCTCACTGGCTACATTTACATAGTTATTAGTAAAGATAGTTATTCTTCATAAGACAGTGCTTGTATTCATGTGAAAAGTTGGTATTTGGCGTCCATATAAATGTTGCGATTAAAGAACATGGGCTAATCCACAATATCAGTACATGTTTTGTTTGAGCTTTTCCTAATTTTCTGAATTTTCTTTTCTGTGTATGTCTCTGTGTGCGCCTGCAGTACTCCCTGTGTAATGAGCCCCTGATCGAGCTGTCCAATCCGGGTGCGAGCGGTTCGGTCTTCTATCTTACGAAGGACGATGAGTTCATCATCAAGACTGTGATGCACAAAGAGGCTGAGTTCTTACAGAAACTGCTGCCTGGATACTACATGGTAAGCAGAGACTGTGTGTGTGTGTGTGTGTGTGTGTGTGTGCGCGCGCGCAGTTAAAGGGTATGAGTGGGAATGAAAACAAGGTGCTCTGTGACAGTATATCTCTACGTCTTAGACTGAAACAAAATGGGAACTCAAAACCACTACCTCTGCATTTCAGCTGTATTTTTTTTTTTATTCCTATTAGTTTTTTTTTTCTTTTACTGAGCCTTAACTCGTACTTTAAGGTTCAGTATTTTCCCCTTTTTTCTCTTCATGGTAGGCATCACACTTGCAGGGTAATACGTGGTGAATGAATGTTGCTCATGTGTAACAATATACATTCTCATGGAAAACAAAAAGCCTGTCTTGATACTATCCAGTTGTCGAGGCACACGCTGACAACTGGATAGTTGTCACGCTCAGACTTTCATTTAAATGCCAGCCTCTTCTTATGTTCTTATTTTGAGGCATATATTTGTGTGATCTTAGGTTTATGTAAGAGCCTGGAAATCTCTCCTCCCAGCGTGACATCCTTTTCATATAAAGCAGACATAACAGCTCCATCATCTCCGACTGAAACCTCAGGCCACTCGGTTTCATAAGAGACTGACCGGTGTGTTTCAGAAGCCGGATGGACTGTACTTAAACCTAACAGAGCATGACTTGCAAAACAGTAACCCCCCCACCCCCACCCATCCCCGCTCCCTCCTCTACAGTCTGTAGGCCCATTCTGAATGAAGTCAACCAGCAACAGCTCCATGTATGTCCATGCTACTAATCCAGCCTCTCAGGTTCACAGCCCTCAGCTTTGTTGTGTTTATTCATGTGCCGACAGCCGTGGCCAGAGACCACTGCAGGAATTCATTTAATCATTTAGGGACGTTAAAAGCACAGCACATTTACTGTGACCTTTTCCATCGCTTTGCTTGTGCCCGAAGCATTTTTACAGGTGTAATTGGTCTGAGAAAGAGGCATAATGAAAGCAGAGAGATTCAGGCTCATGGAGGGTGACTGTGCCCTGAGGTCAGGGCAGGTGGACTAAGGAAAAAAGAAGACTGACTGAAAAGGCCCACAAAACATAATGTAAATGGACACAATTATAGAGACTCACAGAAACAACAACCCAGAGATGTGATAAACAAACTAAAGTAGCTTTAAAAAGCGACAACATGCAGACAGCAGATAACAGATATCATGCAGGCAGTCATCGGTGGAGCTCCACATGTCTTCCACAGCTGACTGGCTGATGGTAGTGGGCTGGCTGAGGAGTCTTGCTCTGGGCAGCATACAGATCACAGTGATGTAACCGACTCTTTCCCTTCTGTGCATTTGCCCCTCTATCATACACCTCGTCTTTCCATCCTCTCTCACGGTTTAATGTCTTATCACTCTCCCTGCTGCTGTGACACTTTCAGTGTAATTTATTTTCTTTTATCTCTCACTCTGCCCCGTGTTTTTAATCCACCCTTTGCCCTGCTTCCCTTTCATGCTCATATTTGTTCTCCATCCCCCTCTCCTCTCTCTCCTCTCCCTCACGTGTCTTTGTTGTTGGCTCGTCACCGCTCTGCCCTCTTAACTCTGACAGAAGGGTCGTGTGTGGCTGACGGCAGAGGATGCTCTTTCTCTCTCTCCTTTTCTCTCTCTCTCTCTGTATCATTTTGCTGCTCTCTCTACCAGTTTCTCTCAGCTGAAGGTCATTCACAAGCCTTTTAGCCACACTTCCACATTCATCCTTCATCTCTCCTCTCCTCTCTCTGCTCCTCTTCCTTTTTCCACTTGTAGTTGCTCCTACTCCTTAACACTGTGCGTTGTGGACCATGTCTCTCTTTGTTCTCATTTGTCTAATGGGACTGAGCTGGCTCAGGTCCCGGGGTCAAAGCAGGTTTTTAACATCACATACGCGCCGACTAACCTCGTTTGTGAGGATTGACTACTGAAATATTCAGCACAGATTGGTGAAGGAGGGGAAAGCCCTGTGCAGAGTTGATTCAGAATCATGTAAATAATAGGTACTTGTTAAAGTTCTTTTAAATGTTTGTCCATGTTCGTTTACATTTGTTATTGCATTTTGATTAACGGAAAATTATCTATATGCATGTCAATTTGATGCCATCTTAAATAATGTTTCACCTTTATTCCTGTGCAGTGTCATTGTCTTGCCATAACTATACTGTATATGTTGTTTGTGCTTCACACTACATTAACATGCTCTTGAGTTAAATTTAATTTCTAGATTTTGAGGTTTGTTGTAGGCCTGCAGTGATTACTTCATCACTGATTAGTGAGCAAAAAGAGCATAGTTTTGTTTTTTACTGTCCTTTGTACTGGGAACATTTTAATCTTTTGTCTAACAACAGAGGCCACAAGTGAGTTACTGAACATGAATGGCTCAACATCATTCAAAATGGTTGTTTGAAAATCTTCAGTGTGGCAGCTTTCTTAGTGTATCCTTGGGAGTTCAGAAAGAAAACCTTGTATCATTAGGAAATGAATGATTACTATTGGCTGTTTCCTGTTACACTGTAAATATGGATGTTAATTCAAGTTTTATAATCCCATGAGGGATGGGCAACAAGAGAGGGTGGTTATACAAACTCCACATCACTTAATCCTTCACCCTTTTCGTAGCTGTGGCTGGACTGGAACCAGACTTGGCAGAATTGTAATTACAGTTTGAGTCTGTCCACTTTCATGTATCACAGCACTGTGAAAAAGTCCTGACTTGTGTTAGCTCTGTTATGTAATGGACTCTGGTGTGAGCAGATGACAAATGTGTAACTGTAGCCAAAGTGTGTGTACACTGAGAATCGTCTGTTGTTCATAAATTAACTGTTTGCAGAACATGCGTTCTCTTGTTGGTATTTTGAGTTCCTGGGCATTGTGTTGTCAGCCAGTAATTTCCATTTTTCCAAAAACATTTATATCAAAATCTTAACCTCTCTGAAGTGTCAAGAACAATTTCTTTGGCACATCTTACTGTCAGGTACATATAAAAAAAATCTGTCTGATCTGAATCTGATTGTGATAATAGATTGTGTGGTGACCCAGCCAGCCTTTCCCTAAAACTAGACTTTCTCCCTCTCTTCTTCTGCCCCTCTTTTCCAGAACCTGAATCAGAACCCTCGCACTTTGCTGCCCAAGTTTTTTGGCCTCTACTGTGTCCAGTCAGGCGGGAAAAACATCCGCGTGGTGGTGATGAACAACGTTCTTCCCCGCGTCGTTCGGATGCACCTCAAATATGACCTGAAGGGCTCCACCTATAAGAGGCGAGCATCCAAGAAGGAGAGGGAGAAGGCCAGGCCCACTTTTAAAGACCTGGACTTCATGCAAGACTTGCAAGATGGACTGATGCTGGACCAGGACACTTACAATGCGCTAGTCAAGACACTACAGAGAGACTGCCTGGTAAGAAAGATGAAAGCAGAGTGAGGAGGGAGGGAATACAGACTCTTCACTCACTCCATTTACATTTTTCTGTTGAGATAAACGCGAGAGACACATGGTGAGATGGAGAGAGTATGAACTGAGAGTGAGATGACGAGGGTGGTTTACTGATTCTGAAGGAGGATCCACATCACACCCTGATGAAGACTCTCCAGAGAGACGGTGTAGATCCTCCGCAGTAATGGTTAGAGGGGAGGATTAGTGGGAGGGTAGAAGGAAGAATAAAGTGATGCCATAATGCAGTGTCCCACAGGGAAAGAGATAGATAAAGAGCGATAGAGTAAAATCTGCTAAAGTTAATGGAGAAGAGTTGGACAAGCCGGGGTACTGATGGTGCCTCTGATCAATAAAAGAGTGGATGGGAGAGTACGTGGCAAAAAAGGCAGAGAGAGAAAAGGCTATTTATGATAGCATTTGGCATTCCCAAGGATCCCTCACTATAAATTAGAGCTTTGTTACGAGCAAGAGGTTTAACAGGGCGTCACGTGTGGTGGCAGGTCTAGTAAATCACCACCTCTGTCCTGGTCTAGTAAATCACCACCTCTCTTTCACATGTATAGGTTGTGTGCTTGGGAGGAAGTATATGCGCACACATTTGCTCTCTTATCCATTGTTTATTAATGTGTACATGCTTGTGCATCACTGTGTCTTGCATATGGGAACATCTCCAGTGTTATGGGTCTCATTCCCTTTGGTGCTGAAGCTGTGGTGCACTCCAGATAAAAGCCTTCATCCAGTTTAAACGCAACATGTCTGTCAGTCACCCCACACTTAACATCTTCCCGTATGTGTCCTCGGCTCAGGTGCTGGAAAGCTTTAAGATCATGGACTACAGCCTGCTGCTCGGGGTTCACAACATGGACCAGGCAGAGAGAGAGAGGCAGATGGAGGGCTCCCAGGGCAGCAGCGATGAGAAGAGGCCTGTGGCCCAGCAGAAGGCCCTTTACTCCACAGCCATGGAGTCCATCCAGGGAGGAGCAGCCTGCGGAGGGTCCATCGACACTGACGACACGTGAGTTTAGCCAGAGAGACAAGAGGATGCTGGCAGTAGAGCTCGGTGATAAATGCTGGCACATATTAATAATAATAAACACGGTGGAAAATAAATTAATAAGTAGAAATCTTTATTGGTTGGAACTTATTCAGTTTATTCGCTTTGGGCGCTTAAACTTAAACTGCAACTTCCATATAAGCATATAAGTAATATTTCTTTGTTTAAGTGGGCACAGTTAAATTTTTTTTAGAATTTGCCTCTTCTAAAATTGCTGCACAAAAACTAACCCATAAAATGACGTTTGTGAAAACATTTAAAAGGTGATAGTGAAGCACGTTCCAGCTTCAAGTGACCTTGATGACAAACCTGAGATGTGCTCATCAAACAGACAGTATTGTCGGGGAAGGGGATAAAACGACACAGTCATTATTATCATTATTATACCATAATCTGAACTGGTTTTGATGATTACATTTGGACCGATGAATGAATGATTCACAGAATCTCTTATCAAATCACAGACCGCAGCTGAAAACGTTTTTTTGTCTGAATGACAAATTTTACTTTGCCATTTCATTTTCCGTCTTGTTTCAGGATGGGCGGTATCCCGGCTGTCAACGGAAGGGGAGAGAGACTTCTTCTCTACATCGGAATCATCGACATCCTGCAGTCGTACAGGTGATCATCACTACAACCACTTGATTAGATATAGCCTCCCCTTCAGCTTTAAATCCCGCAGTATGACACAGGCTTAAGATGGAGGCCAAATGTCTATGTGTACACACCGTACCTTCCTACTGCAGCTGACATTTTTTTTTGCACCTACACTGAAACAACATAATCACGTCAGACAGCACATTTAAGGTTCTCGAGGTATGTTGCTAATATCTAAGACACTTTTGCCATCTCTTTGTTAAACCGTGCTTCTCTTTGTTTCTGCAGGCTAATCAAGAAACTGGAGCACACGTGGAAGGCTTTGGTTCACGACGGGGTGAGTTTTTAATAGCTCCGTACCTAGAGACATAGTCAGATGCAGGAACATGAACTATATTTTACACTCAAAAGATCAGCAAAAATATATGAACTCTTTTCGAATCAGATAACAGAGCTCAGATAACAGAGTGTGAATATCATTTTATGTTTTATTATCATATTATTCTGACATTAATCACCACATGTCTGTCCCTCCTCTGGGAAAGTACACAAAAGGAACAACAGTTACATTTAGCTTGAACAAGATGTGATTAACTGGAGCCTCAAGCTTTATTTGTTTTCAGATCTTTGTGTGTATGAGGACTTTTATTAGCTTCAAGTCTGGCAAACTTTATTGGTTTGAAGAAGAGCTTGTCTGTCTGTGTGGATGTTCAGTTCATCTCTGTCAGCTCATATCCTACCTCATCTGTTCATCTCACTCCTTTTCAACCTGTAAACCTGTGAATATTCCCCTGGTCCAGGCGCTCCACTCTCCCTTTTTCTTCACACAGTGGTTATTATAAGAAGTCACAGCAAGCAAGTCTGCTTAGAAATAATAATGTCTATGGGTGTGTATCAAAGCGTATTAGAAGCCAGCTTTAGGCAGAGCTATGGATTACTCAAATGTTAATTACATGCCTATCAGCAGCCACAGCTCTCTTTTATAAAGCTTTTAATGTTACTGTGTTTTGCTTTGTTTTCTTCTTGCCAGGAAGATTAGCCATTACGACCTTTGCTCGTAGTAAATCACCTTTATGAACACTCAGCCTTTTCTCACAGTGTTTTGTGAAGCAGAATCAGTTGCACACTCTCCTGCTGTCATGGAGAAAGCAGGTATTTTTACTGCTTTATTTGAATAAAGACTGTGCACTTTGGTTCCTTAAATAAATCCCCTTGTATATTTTGAAAAGTGCTTGGGCATCAAAATACATCATGGGGTATCTTAATGTCAACAGATCATGACCACGTTAATTTTAGAGACTTAAGTTTAAGTTTAAACAAATCAAGATCAGTGCTATGACAACATTTTCTATTGTGTGCTGCCAGGTCTGATCTCAGTGGAAATTTGGTACGGAATATCACTTGTTGACTCAAGTGAGATTGAGCTCAAAACAGAAAGAAACATTCGTTCTTGAATAAATGTAGCTAAAGCCATCAAAGCGAATGAGCAAAATAATGGCAGAAAAATCTCTTGGACTGAAGTATGATCATCTTTGAAGGAGAGTAAACAGGACATCTGGGAAGTGTGTTATATAAAACATTAGAATACCATTTGACTTGTTTATTTTATTCATTTATTTTCCAGAATTATTCCAAGCTATCACACACTGACAGTGCCAGCAATTTTAACTTTAGCAGATATACTGTTTGACTTTGTCTGCACTTAGGGATGGTATCAGTGCTCTCGCTTTCTCTGCTCGATCACCTCCACCTCCCTCGACTCCGAAACACCTCACATCTATTTATCCACCCGGGAGTTTACTCTGTACATCATCAACGATCAGCTCTCAAGATAGAGTCAGCTGTACAGTCCACCCCCACTTACTCCACTCAAATGCAAGATGTGTGGGAGAGCAAGCAACCCCATAACAGCTTCTTGTGCGTCACTGCTAATGATGATAATGGATACTCCATGCTTCTTGCTGTGTCACATACAGTTGGCTCAGTTACGTGAATGCCTTCAAAGATGTTACTCATAGTGAACTTCGAAAAGCTAAAAGTGACTGTGTAGGAAGGAGCAGCTTCACTTCTGTCTCCTCCATCCCTCCTTTCCTCTTTCAGTCTAAACCAAACACCAAGTGTCAGCTGTCAGTCTGCTGGCAGTTTGATCTCTGCCTGCTGCAACATAAATAATGAAGAGACGTGCCTGTAGACTCGTCTGACTGTGTTTCCGTCCATCATTTGTCTTTCTTTGTGTGGTGTTCTGTCTGGTGTGTTGACCCAGAGAGAAGAATTACTGAAATGGGACACTAAGGGACTAAAAGACAGTTAATCTACTGTAAGCACTAGTTTGATCGTTTTATCAATGCACCACTTGTCTCATTAATCTCTTTGCTTCTGTCTCTCCCCAGGACACTGTATCAGTCCACCGGCCCGGCTTCTATGCCGATAGGTTCTTCAAGTTCATGAGCAGCACGGTTTTCAAGAAGAGTTCCTGTGAGTTAAATGACACTGCCTTACATAGTCAAACAGAGCTGTGTGGGAAGAGCCGCAGATGCAAATGTCAGATGCCAGGCTTTTGTCTCTTTTACTGCCGAGCTTTGGCAGTAAAATCAGAGATGGTAGCTAACTGCCTTATTAGGTGCTGCTTTGTGTCATATGAGAGAGCTACGTGAGTTTGATCCTTGTGCAGCTTTTTTTTGAATCATTTTACAAGGATATTCACACAAGGAAAGAATTCAGTGCAACTGGGCTATAAATACATTGTGATTTATTACATATCCCAAAATGAGCTCTAACAGAAACCTGCTAGGGAGGGGGGTCTTTGGATAAAAGGTTTATGTAGTAAAAAGTATACCTTTCGGCCTGTCGGCACAACATACCATACCACACGCGTTTTCCCACTGCAATGTGTTGATGTGTTTTGTCCCTCAGCTCTGAAGTCATCTCCATCCAAGAAGGGACGTGTGTCGTTGATGGTGCCAAAGTGTGCTGGTCCTGGTGCAGCCTGGTCAGCCAGCCAGCTGCCCTCTGAGAGGGATGAAAACATCTATGACCTGAGAGGAGCTCGCAGCTTCCCAACATTAGAGGATGAGGGTAAATTGCACAGTGCTGCAATGCTGTGACACAACCTAAGATACCTGGACATGGAATAGGAACAGAAGCCACTCACACATCCAGAAATTACCATCTGCAGTCACTGTGGAGCATCAGTGTTAAGGGAGTTTGACTGCAGGCAATCAGTTCTTATTTTCCAGAACTTAGCTGTTGGTCTTTGTACAGCTTCCTACACTTCAGAGTAAAACATAGTTCAGGTCACATTCAGAAAAAGTGCAGTTTCTGTCCACATGACCACAACAGGCTTGTACGTGTTGCCACAGGACGAGGCAGCATCTTTCCCAAAAGATAAGTAATAACATTTGTTTGTCTCTTTTTCCTTCTCCTCCAGGGCGACCAGATCTTCTTCCATGTACTCCGCCATCATTTGAAGAGGCCACCACAGCTTCTATCGCCACCACTCTGTCTTCTACCACCTCTCTGTCCATCCCTGAGAGATCTCCATCTGACACGGCAGAGCACCCCCGCTACAGGCAAAAACACGCACACACACACATATAAGTTGAAACACCAGAGTGATCATTTTCAGTCCGAGACCTGTTGCTACCACAGCAAAGTTGTACTTATTATTAATTTCATTCAATCAGTGTTGTTCTATTTTGTGTTGACAGGTCTTGTTTCCATAATAGTATATTATTCTTTTGTCGGGATAATCTGCCTAAAACCCTGAAGTCACAACTTAAACAGTGAAAATTCACATTATTGCCTCAGTAGTTACTCATGTGAACGTTTTAAGAGTCACACCTAAAACACTACTGTGTGTTAGCCAGCTGCTGCAGTCCTCATATGCAGCTTGTACTGACACTGTGTCCTCTGTTTTCAGGAGGCACACCCAGTCTCTCAGCCATGATGGGAGGTGAGTCGGGACCATGAATGCTACTTTCACTTCATAAACCTTTTTAAGCAGGATTAACTCAGCTGTTTTTATAATGTTTTGAGCTTTGCTAGCTTTATGTTTTCACAGCATTACAAATAGCAGGGTGTGGTGGTAGGTTAGAAGAGAAATGCAGGGACTGCCTGTCGGTCAGTGTGTTTATGAGTAGGCCCATTCTTCCTGTTGCTAAGATGTCTGCAGCTGTGAGTGTTTTTCAGACGTGTTTCATTTCCTCTGTGCATGTTTTTATTTTTTATGTGTGTTTGTTTGTGTTCAGGACTCAGGAGGAGCTGCGTGTGCGTGAGGAGGATCAGCAGACCATCACGGTGGAGGTGGAGTTGAAGAGACACGACAGTGAGCCCACCATCTCTGTTCCTCAGCCTTCACCTGAAACCAGGTACGTAAAACAATAACACGACAAACTCCCAGCAGGCCTGAGTCAGTTTGCCAATAACGTAACCCAACCCATGTAGGTAACCCATGAATAGAAATAACACTCAGATTCCCAACATACATGAAATCAGGGGATCAGTCACTAACCAGTGAACCAGCTCTGGGCAACACCGCCTGACCACATCACCAGTCATGTCCTGATGCTCTTATTATATTGACTTTACTCCTTTACTTCCTGAGCGTATTAGCAGAGCACAATGTAAACTAGGTTTTATGGTTTTATGGAATTTAAGAAAACCCAGTGACCCCTTGTCGCAGGTTTTAGCCTTCGTATGGACATGACTTTTGAGCAATTCAACAAAGAATCTCATAAAATTGTTGAATTTGTTGGATTGTTTTTTTTTTTTAAGCTGAGGAGCTGAGAGCAACTTTCCAAATTGTTGAATGTCTCACACCAAATGGACCATTAATAATTAAAATGGCACACACAGCTCTGCCCCCTTTTGACCATAAACGGTGACAAAAAGGGTCCGCTCCCTGTAGACATGTGACCCTGATAGAGAATAGATAAGCTGTCAAGCTGCTGTGAGTCCTCCATGACCCCAATCATCAATATGACTCAGTTTGACGTGGCAATATAAATAACCTGCTGCCAGTGTCTCACCTGGGCTCAGCCAGCTGCTAGATTAGTACACCTCACCTGTCTCACACACACGCTCACAGATGAACACTGAAAGCAGACTGACCCATTTGTTCATTGGGCTCAGGGGTCTCCTGTTTTGGACAGATACATGCTGCTGTGGAGCAGGCATCTACTTTACAGTAATTAGGTTATGAGAGAACACACATTCATGTTAATTTGTGTGTGTGTGTGTATTTTTTTTTTTTTTTTTATGGGGTGACACTGCAGGCCAGATAAGGGGCCAGAGGAGACCTGATGGGGGAATCAGCCTATAGAAGTAGGGCAGTGGGGCAGGAAGCCTGCACGCCTGAGGCTGCTCCCATAAAGCTGGGATGACCTGACACTTTGCATATTTTTAACCTGGTTTTTAATCGACTCAAGTTTATTGGTAAAGTGGTTTCAGCTTTATATGAAAATGAAAATGCATTACAAAAAGAAGTAGCAGTAGGAGAATCATGACTGAAAAAACACAACATCATGTTCACATGAAATAAATTCTGAACAGAACCAAACGGAGCTGATGCAACACAATGACAGTGAGGCTTACATTTAAACCCGGGGTTAGGTCAGTGAGAATCAGGGTGTGGTTGCTGAGGGAAACCAACTGAATAATATGGTCTGATGCTTAGAAGGCAGTGGCTAGACATATGGCCCGGGGGTCTGGACGGAGATGGGGGATGGAGGAAGGAGGTGGGCGGTGAGAGCGGATGAGACAGTGACAGGCGACTAAATTAACCATCTGAACGATCTTCTCCAAGCAGCCGCAACTTACCTGCAGCTGTGGAACTGGTTGGATTGGAGAGAGGAGACAGAGTTTAAGTGGGGAAGAGGGAGTGGGACAATGGATTGGAAGATGAGTAGAAAGAGTGATGTGTGAAGAAAGAGTGGGAGGGAGAGTAAAAGAACGAACAGAAATCAACATCAGCAAATGAAAGATGGAGAGTCTGATGTACTGAGAGACAGTCAAGATGTATGTAGAGTTTCATAAAGATATATCTAGCACAGATGAGAAATGGGGCCAGGAT
The DNA here is from genome assembly GCA_037833715.1 of Toxotes lorentzi. Classification (NCBI taxonomy): domain Eukaryota; kingdom Metazoa; phylum Chordata; class Actinopteri; family Toxotidae; genus Toxotes; species Toxotes lorentzi. The sequence goes on along the minus strand of JBBMJY010000022.1, from coordinate 4,983,081 downwards.
GAAAGAGACTTTCTGCATAGCAACCATCCCTCCTGTCCCCCTCATTTATTCAGCCAATCGGTTTCAGATGCCAACTTGGCTTTTTTGCCTCAGTGGCCAGCAGACGGGCTTTTCCTCTGGTGGAGTTAAGCTCAACACAGAAGCTGAGAAAGCAATGTGGATGCGCCTAAATCCTTCCTAATAGTTGATGATCTGGCCAGGAACAATAAAGGATTGTGGCAGCACACAGCCAGCTGGCAAATCTTTGAGCTTAAGCAGCTAAACCACATACACACACACACACAGCTGTTGAATTTTAGTCTAATAGCTTGGTCCTGTTTGTCTGGCCTGCTGCAGGAAAGTGGCTTTTGGCAAGTGACCCAATTAATGACTCTTAATATCAGCAACTGCTGTGTGTGTGTTGTGTGTGTAACCAGGCTGCTTTTTTTGTTCCTAATGAACATGGACCCTTTGTAATATTGACTTTATTGACTTATATCATAATATTGTAAAAAACTAAACAAAAGAGGTTTAACCCAAGGGGCATGGAGAATTGAGAATTGAAGAGGGGGGACGCCTGAGAAAAAGATGCAAGGACACTGTGCTAGGTAAAAGAGACGGGTGCCACAGAAGTGGTTGCGATGCACAGGTACTTTAAAACCCTTGGTGTTCAGTTGCACTTGCCTTCAAAAATCACACTCCTTTTTTCTGAATCTTAACTCTGAACAGGCAGACATGATACACGTATTTTTAGATTCAGTGCAACAATCATCAGTTGTCTCAGTTTTGTCTTTGGGCAGCCCACAGTGTCAGTCTTTGAGCAATCCCACATCCGCTTTTCCACAGTGAGGTTCAGGAAGTAGCCGGCACCGAGGCTCACGATGCCGCAGCACCCTCCAGCTGTTCGTCAGTACCTGGAGCAGCCTCCTCCTCGTCTGCCCCAGCTGCTCCGTCCTCTCCCGGAGCGGCCGAGGAAGCCCCACCCAGTCCAAAGTTGGTGGTGGTGGAGGCAGACAGGGCCAGCCAGGTGTCCGGCTCAGGCTGCACCAGCCAGGCTTCGGTGGACGATGATGATGACGTGCCAATCACAGATATCTACTTTGTAAGTAAAAACCCTTCCACACACACTAACAAACATATCCTCACACATGTATACACATTTGTACTTATATTATTCCTGTGAAAACAAAAGTAAACTCATCTCAGACTAGGACTTGCTCTTGTCTCCTCTCATCTTTTTGAGTTTCATAATTTTATTTAGCCACCAGATCATCCCAGGGTCAGAGTCAATGTATTAAAGGTTGTAAAGTCACTGGACTGTGATGCTTTCCTACAGAGGCGTTGACAAAAGGACCACAAAAAGCAGGTGGAGGCTCAGGCTGGTATGGGAATAAGAGCGTGTGCAGTTATTGCTTGACGTGTGTGGTGCATTCACTTGAAGGATGTGTTTGACATTTTGGGAAATATGCTAAAATATGCTTCTTGCTTGGGGTTAAAAAAGAAGATCAGTACCTACTTCCTGTCTTTATGCTAAGCTAAGCTAAGTGGCTGCTGGCTGTAGCTTCATCTCTCCAGCTCTCTGTAAGAAAGCAAATTAACATATTTCCCCAAGTGTCAAACTGTTCCTTTAAACACAGTGTTTTGCAGTGTTCGCTCAGGTTTGGAGTGGAGTGTGAGTTATAATAATAACATATGCACCATCACTTTGCTATTCTTGTCTAAAATGATCTTCAACAGAGCTGCAGACACATTCACATTTTGTGTAAATAACTAAAGCTTTTGCAACTGACTACCGTGAGATAGTGTTGTGTTGGCAGGTGTAAATGTGCCCAAAAGCACAGCTATAAATGAATGTATGAGTGTCAGGTGGAGCACGGAGAGTGGAGCCTCTGATCAGAGTTACAGATAGAAATGTTCCCACCTGGCTACACTCCTACTGGGTGTCCCATATCAGGAATCAAACACCCTCTAATGTGGCACGAGAAATCCTAATGACCAACACGTTAGTCAACGAGCTCCCACAGTTATTTCACCTCCTTCTCAGCTGACAGGCTCTGGCAGATGCCCAGTTCGTGCTTCAAAAGGAGGTGATGTTCTCTCTGTAAACAACAGCAGGGGGTCTGTAGCGCTGCATGTGGCGAAGCAACGCTGTGCACGTCCTGACATGTAACTGCACAGAAACACACCGCAGGCAATGCAGTCACAAGTGGCCTCTAGGGAGTGACTGATAACACACTGCCAAATATCCAAACCACACATATATTCATCATCCTTTGCTCGCTCTGTCTGTTTCAGCGGTCATCGTCGTCACTTCTCCTCCCTGAAATTTCAGTGCTGTCCCTCCATTATTGCTGAGTTGCAGTAAAGAGCAAGCACAAAAAGAAAATGAGGACTGAGTTCCTTTGTATACTGAATAATGCCTTGAGTGATGAGTTTGGTGTAACTTGCTTTGTTTTATTATTGGGTTTGGTTTGTTTATGTTTATGCTACCCCATTACTAGCACACTAGGGCTTACTAGCTTGAGTTTTGGCAACAGAGAATCAAAGTAAATAAAAATGAATCAGATTTAAGTCCTTGTAACTCTCAGCAACTTGCATTTCAATTGTTTTTGTACATGTGCACAAACAAACAGCAGGAGTGACCAGTGTGTGTTAAAGGAATTTTCCAAGGCTTTATATTATACAGTAAACATGGAAGAAAGGGGCAGGGAATATGTTTGATACGATGCATGGCAACATTGGAAACTGTGCAGCTTCCATCAACAGTCTCCACATTCTCTTTTCATGATTCCCACTCTGCTCTGCTCTCCGTCACCTCTGTACTCTACCGCATCCTGATTGTTTTTCTTCTTTTGTCTGCCCTCCATCTTCACTTCTTCTTCTTCTTCATCCTCCTCTGCGCTGCCCTCTCATTTTACCCCAACTCTTCAATAATTCTCACCTTCCCCTGTTCCCATCTGGTCTTGAATCTTTCGTGCCCACTTCTCACACTTTCTCTACCATTTCCCTCCCGCCCTCTTTCTCCCTCTTTTTCTCAGTCTTGTGATTGCATGATGTGTGAAAGGGGGAGATGAAGATGGAGTTGTGTGTTACCACTGACTCATCCAGTGTATCTCTGCTGGCTTACACACATCCAGAACAATCTTTTCCATTTTCACCTCAGCGTGTTTTCCCCTTTTTTCATTGTGTTATCTCACCTTTCCTCATCTATCTGTGCCTCATCTTTATTTGTCGTATCTCTTTTTGTTTGTGTCATGCGTCATCTTCCCCTGTTGTTGTCAGTTTCCTGATGGGAGGACCTGGGTGGTCTCTCCCCTCCGACAGAGGAGGAAATGCCAGTCTATTTGGCCAGTAAGTGAGAAGTGAGCTGGTAGGATGAGTAGTTGCTGTCCTGGTATCATGCTAGACTAGTCCTGTGTCCTGTTGCTTGTTTGTTTAATGAAACATATGATTACGGTGTTTTGAGGAAACAGGATTTTCTGGAGTGGGTGCCGTAGGAGCCGCACCTTTGCATAATTTGTGTGATTTATCCACTGCTGGTGTTTTTGTGATTATGTTGAAACTAAAAAAAATAATACCTAAACAAAAGACAGGAAGTCTCTTACATGACAGCGTCTGTCTTTCTTTTACTCTTATATTAATCGTCTTTTGAATTCCTTTGCTCACTCACTGACAGCCTGCCTCATCCCCATAATACACCTGTGTGGATGGTGCATTAGCTCCAGTGTGCTGAGCATTGTGACACACACACACACACGTGTGTGTGTGTGTGTGTGAGTGAGAGAGAAAGAGAGACAGAGTGTGTAACATCAACCCACACCACCTTCATCATCAGCACACCACGTTGCAGCTACTTCCCTCCCTTTAAGGGCTGGTGCCTACAGTTCCAAGGACCTACCGAAGCTTTCAGGGACTCGAGCGCTTTTGCTTGTTGGAAAGGGGGGAGGAAAAAAAATCCTTTTGCTTTGTTTTGCTTTGACTGAGGATGCTTTCTGTGTCTGACTGTCCTGGCATCCTGGCTTTCTTCCCATTCCAACCTTCTTATTCCCGCTCCTCATCCTCCCCTTTTGGCTGATGCAGCGGCTCATCCCTCGCTCTGTACACTTCACTTTGCTTCCCAGGAGCTAGTCTGAACGGGGCAAAGCGCATGATTCAAACACGCATCAGTAAGACCCATCATATTTGCAGCACTCTTCTTTACCTGTTTAACCAGTTATTTGCCAATGATCACATCTATGCTCAAGTCAATTAACCGCTGAAAGGATTAACTCATCCTTTTAAAGACTTTTAACATTTTCTTTATATGTCAGATTCACACTTTCCGATGTGTCTCAGCAACATTTCCACCTTTATGCATCCCTAATTTTCATTTCCTGTCTTGTCCTCTCTTCTCTTGTGATCTCCTGTGTCTTTCTCTCCTGCCTGTCCCTGCTGCTTGTCTCTGTGCCTCTGGCCTTTCCTCTGTCCCTCTGGCCCCCTCTGCTGTGGTGGGTGTGTAAAAACAGCCTCCAGAGGACAGGACCTGGGTGTACTCTCCACTACACTATGGCTCAGAGTCTAAGGCCCTGCCAGATGGGGATTGGGAAAGAGAGACAGTAAGTGAGAAGCATCGGACTGAAATAAACAGCACAGGGAAAATCCTCTAGACAAGGAATAAAATCAGTCCAAGTCGGTGTTGTGTTTCGTGGTGATTGTTCATCCATGAGAACAGGGATGGAAAGGATGAGTCGTTACTTTACCCTGTGTAAGAAGCTTGTACAGTAAATTTAGACAAAGCTTCTCAGGTCCTCAAATTCTATTGCTATTCCAAGAGTCCAAGAGCAGGCCTGGTCTGTGTCCAGGAGCCCACCCCCACATTACAGCATTCATTCCTCATTGATTCCTGCGTGACCATTTAGTACGCGACCAGCCGCCCTGTCCCTCCAACAACAAGCAGCTCAGAGTTAACTACACAATGTTACCGCATCGGCCTGTGTGAAGCTCTGTGTGTTCACAGTTAGATTGTTTTCTTCAATTTTAGGCAATGTAGATGAGTTTGAGTTTTTTACTTAATAAAATATTGATTTTATAGACTTTTTTTTTAATTCAAGACTTTATTTTCAGTTTTAAAATACAAATCAAATGTTCTTCACCCCAGACAGAGTTATGTGCCTTTTAAGTAAAACTGACAAATTAGACAATTAAAGTCATTAAAACTTGGGGCAGAATGGAAATTACATCACTTGGCTCTGACTATTTTCCTTTTAGAAGGTTTATATGAGGTTGTCCTTGGCAGGCTGCAGCAGCATTGCCCATACTGAACTGTATGCCATGCTCTGAAAAGGTGTCATCAACCACTGATTTTTTTTTCCCCAACTCATTTTGTTTTTCATCTTCTTCTCATATTAGACATATTAAACCAGAGATGTCCCAATCAGAGCTTTTTTCATGTGTGAAAAAAGATTTTTAAAAATATCCCCAGAAAAACGAAGTCTTCAAAGCTTGGAAACATGTGATTCCTGATAACTGAAAGGAATGGGATGTTTCATTGGCCAGTTTATCATAATCCCACGCTGCTGACACGTGGACCACAAACATTGGCCTCTCTGCTGTTATAGATCATTTCTAGCCCAGTGAGTTAAACCACTGCATGCTAAGAGTTGGACTGGAATTATGTAGCAAATACAGATCAATTAATTTTTTCATACTGACTCAGGACATCATTATTTTACGGCATTAGTTGATCCAAGATTTTCCACTAAATCTTTATATGTGGGGTTAATGCGAGCGGACTCAGAACTGCACCAGTCAGACGACTGCACTGCCCACAGGCCGTGCCAGAACTTTCACTGTTTTCACTTTGGCGTGCGACACATTAAAACTGTTCGTCTTCACTTTTCCTGTTTTCAGGTACTCAGGGGTGTTTGCTATGCTTTTGAAATTTCTCCATGCCTTACCCATTCTGTTTTCCAGTTTCCACTTCCTTTTTTAAACGATGAGTATTTTCTCTGTCATTAGCACGTAATGCATGAGAAGATACACATTTTGCACCCTGTGGAAATCAGTGTGTGTATGACTTGTGTGTGTACACTCTGCGTAATGCAGTCACTTCTGTGTGTCTCCAACAGTAAACCCTGTTCTCTGGCAGAGAGGAGCGAACATCTCAGCGGAGAGGACTCATCGGTCTGAAGTCCAGACCTCAGCGGTAGCAGCAGGATCTCTGTCTGAACCAGGGTTTTAAACTTACATACAGAAACTGAACAGACTGAGGGAGGAAGTGGCTGAATACCACAGGGGGGGGTACTGACAGTGAGGACATCACTGATTTCCTACCATCCCTGCCTTTCACCCTTAACAAATGAAAATTCTATCAATCAAATTTTTATGTGTATGTGTGACGTAGTGCGTATAAGGCTGTAGTCTTATATGTTTGACATACATGAAAGACATTAGTAACCTACTGTATGTTCTGTTCGACACAAGCACAGCCCTCCAACAGGCTCGGACTTCCCCACTCACTCTGCAGAGCAGCACATAGAGTTGTGAAGCAAGGGGAGCCGCTGGTCACCGACTGAACTCCCAATTCAAATTTTGCCTCTTATGATTTCTTTCATTTTACTCAGCATAGAACCATGTCCCAGTGTCACATGGTTCTGAATACGACGATACTACATGAGCCCCTGCTTCCTCATGAAAAACAACACAGACATGTCACAGCTTTATCAAATTCAAAATAATTAATATATATTATATATATATTGTTTTAATAAAATAATAATAAAGCACATAACTGCTGAATTCATCTATTATTGATCCAGAATTTGGAAATGAATTAATATAAGCTTTAGATTATGTTAACCCCATAGTCTTTAGCTCCCCGCTGCCATTAGCAGCACATGTAACATAATTTTTGGCTCAGTTATTTTATACTTTATACCACATTCCACACTGGGAGTCACACTTAACTTCTCATTTTTACCATTTTTACGTGAACTATCTTGTACCGTTGACTTTTTATCAAAGAACTTGATATTTTCTAACACAGTTGTTCATAATTTTGTACTGATGATTCAACCAGAACGGTTTATGTCCATCCAAGCTGTGTAAGTGCTCCAACTGTGAGTCACTTAACTTCCAGGACTTCTTGAAGTAGCTCCTCCCACCTCACAACTCTACTAAAAGTTTCCATGAAGTGGTTCGACCAATCAAGATAAGCCCACTGACCCTCTTTAGTGTGCATGTGGCGCACGGGATACAGCACACCACATGCAGATTTCAAAGCGCTTATTGAGGAGTGAGTGGTCGAGCCTGGTGTGGTGTTGGAGGGCTGAGCTTGTGATCATAGAACTGGACTTACAGTGATAACCATCGTTTGACCAATCAAAACAGAGTATCTAGATGCGTCATCCTCACATTTCCAGTAGTGAAAATATGCAGTTAATTAGTTAGCAGTTTAGTTTTTAGAGGAAAGAATTAACATAATTTCCTTCAGTGAACATATACAGTGATTAGAAGTTGTTGAATTCATAACATAATAATTTAACATTTATATCAAATGTTTTTTTTTTTGCTATTTTTTTTTCTGAACATTTCTTCAGCTGTTTTACTACTGTGAACTTTAATTTATTTTGTCTGTATTTTATTCTAATCTTCAATGTTACTGGTACTTTATAACACTGTTTATAATGCTGTTTTTTTTTTCCAATTTGCATCCAAAGAACTTTCATTTTTGTTGTGATACTTTCATCACTGCAGCTTTTACTAGTTTCTAAGTAGTGAAGTAGTTTTTAAGTAATTTTGTTTTTACATTACATTTGTCATGTAAATGACTACTTTTTTCACTACAGCTCTTGTGGAAATGGCTGAGGCTTATGACTATTTCCTTCAAATAGAAGGAATTTATTACAACACTAAGGCAGCAGACATAGTCTGACATGACAGTCATTTTTACATCATTACAATGTCTTCCAATGTTTCCCTATTTTTGGACAGACGCACACTTTTTTTTTTCTTTTTTTATTGGTGGAAGAATAATCAGCATATCAGTGACATTTGCTATATCTGGTCACCCTCACCTCCTCACAAAAAGAAATCCATCGACTGGACATTTCAAATGTTTGTAGATGTAGAGCATCAGTTGTAGTATTTGCAGTCAATATCGTACATGTTATCTGTATATTTGAATGAACACAGTACGTTACAGTGATGACTTGGTGAGACACAGCAGTTTGTAAATGGGTTGAATGTTGTTTGCACTTATAAAGAGGACCTGAAGATGAACTAGTGATAGAGGCCAAATAAACATAACATAACGTTATCATCCTTTTTCAGTTGTTATATAGGAGTTTCTGCTCACACACAGGCTGATATTTAGACAGCGATTATTTTAGGGTTACGAAGTGTGTGTGTTGGTGAAGTCAATCACAGTCATTGTAGGGTTAGTGTTTACTGTAGTCTCTCTGTGGCTAACATCTTAGGACTCTCAACTTAGACTTAAGTTAATGTTCAACAAACTGATTTTTTTATTTTTTGTAACTTCAGAAACAGTTTCTTCAGTTGGTTGGTATGTTTCTATGTGTGTTTGTGTGTAAGGGAGGACACAATAGAAGTCAGTTCACTCTCATGATGTGCAGTGGCCAGTTGTAATCAGTTTGCTGTTGTTCATCAGATGGAGACCATAGCAGCAATATTTTGTACAGTCTAGCTTTTGAGTTCATTTTTATTGCCTTATCGACAAATTTTACATGTAGGCCTATTGTTTATATTTTTTTCACTTGTGCTGTTGTATTTATTTATTTTCTTTCTCATAGTTGTGCTCCTGAGAATGTGTACATAAAATTATAAATACATATATAAAGATATACAAATATATTTTCCATTTGAATCGGAGAATATTATTTTTATTTGGTTTTATTTTTGCTGCTGGGCAAGAAATGATTGCAATCTACATTATTTACTGTATCATATTCTTCACTGTGTTTATTAAGATACAGCTGCTGTATATTTATGGTCTATAAACCACAGCTGTTTCTTTGTAAGATACCCAAAATGGAAAGATTTGTGAGTTTTGCTGTACATGCAAATCAATAGGGATTCTTCCAACTGTTCAGCTGTGTTGTGTATGTGTTTTCAAATCGCGGTGTGATCTCATCCAATAGGGAGAGTCCTTTACAGAGACATAGCATGATTTCAAAATGAATATGCATATCAGAAATGTGTATTTATGTATATCTGTGTATATTCATCTATTTATACGTGAGGATAAATAGATGGCTGTATGTGTGTGTGTTTGGACTCAATCAGAATGAATACAAAATAAAGCAGTTCTATGAATTGTTGTCCATGGAGATAATGTCATGTTATATTTTTATTTATTCCATGTTGAAATTACCATACATCTAATTTGAACATGGAAATGAGCCATTTCGTCCAGTGACCTTGGGTTTGGGAAACAGTTTTTGATCATTCAAGTTCTTCAGCGAGGCTGATCAGCACCGACTGCATTAACCTGGGCTCACAAGTCATATGGATCACATGAGTGAACTGGGTCCTCAAAATAACAAAATGTACAAACAAAAAGTATTCTAAAGGCTTTAGTTTGACTGCACTGTAGGGCTCAAACAGATGGTGGTGCTACATGAGAGGCCAAAGGGGTCGCTACACTGACTGGAAATCATTCATGGAAATCTGGCCAGTAGTTGTTGAGAAATCTTGCCCATCTGAAGTGTTGGGTAGGTGGATTAACAAAGCAGTTGACATCACCACCCTGCCCGCGGGGCAAATATCTGCACGGTGTGGCTGTGGAGGAGAGGGTGAATTTGAGATGCAAATGCAGAATGCTGGGAATGTCTTATCACAGACAGAGAGTATGGGTGGCTGTCGGTGAAGGCAAATACGGGGCGAGCCTTTAATCTGTTCATCAGTCCAAGTTCTTTATTTTCCCTCTTTTATTTTTCTCTTCACAGTAATGGATTAGTTCAGCGTATTTACTGTGCAGATCATCTTGGATAAAACCAAAGAAAATCAAAACTGAAGAAAAATGAAAAGATAACTGGGATCACCCATATTGAGGATAGGAAGAAAAAATAAATAATAACAGAAGGAAACAGACGAGAAAATGAATCTGCACCGAGCTATGTCCCGTTCCAGTTTGGGCCCCTGGCAGTAGACAGCCTCTGTGGTCTGCTCCTGCCAGCGTGAACTGATTTAAACTCCTGGAAGAAGCTCAAACCCCTGTTACTGTAGACAGCAGCTCCTCCTACTCCAGGAAATAACAATTAGACAATCAGTTAACTCACAGAACTGATTTATCCATCCACTTATCTACCCATTATAAGTTACAGGTGGAAAAATATTACTGAACATGTTAAAAGAGTAAACATGATCTCAAGCTAAATCCCAACATCGCCCAAACTTCCCCCTCATTTATAAGACACTTGGCACATTATTCACTCGATAACCTTCTATACTAACCATAGGATTATTGTATCATTAAGACCAATTAATACACAGTATAACCTGTAGTACTGTATATTTTCACATAAGCCTTGTAAGTTGTTTGGTTGGATATAGGGAATCAGCTTTCCATAATAACACCACGACTTTTTTTTATTGGATATATTGTACCCCTGTGTAAAATATAAAAAAGCTTGTATACTGCTTAAGTCAATATTTTGTGTAGTGATTCTTGTCCCGTCGCCTTTCAGCAAACATTGTGAAACAGTCTGCATACTCGAAAATATAAAAGTCACATGGATGTTGCTCAATCTGCAACAAGAGACAGGGCGTCCAAGTTCGGAGAACAAAGGGTGCGCTCCTTCGTCGTGCCCTTCGCTGTGCCTGATGATTGGTCGGGATTTTTCAGAGGAAACAGACGATTGGTTAATATGTATGACAGTCAAAAAGATAACTCTTCTAATTGGTCCAAATCGACGTTCCTAAACTCGCTTGCTCGTTCCCTTCCTTGAAGGCGGTGCCTACCAGCTACCGGTGGAGAGGGTTGACGTTATTATTGTTGTTGTTTTTGGGAAAGTACTTAAAAAGTACATAAACTGCTCTTGCAAAATGGGAACCAGAGATGATGAATACGACTACTTGTTCAAAGGTAATTCCTTCTTTAAAGATGGACGAATGACAGCGCGTTGTTCGCCTTTGTAACAGTTCGATGACAGCAGTGTAGGAACTGAGGAAGTCAGCTAAGCCACCGTCGATGCTAAAGTTAGCTCTGCTAGTAGCAAAGTGTTAAACGACAACATGATGCAGCTAACTCTGTAGCCGCCACTGCCTGTTACACGTTCATCCAGCAGTGTGTAATACTAGAGCGGTTCCTCCGCAGTAGTTTACACGTTATCCTCGCAAACCAACGAGTGAGTCGAGCGGTGGCGTTCAGCGCCAGTGAATTGGCAGGAAAACGTTAGTTAAATAAGCTGCTATATAAGTTGCTAGCATGCTAACATGAAAGCTACCTGACCTCGTTAAAAAAAAAAAAAAACCAAAACGGTCACCTGAGACGACCTGACGTTAACTTGAAACTACAAGACAGTCAGTTGTGGCTCTGTGACAAAAGTCATGTATTAAAACTTGTTTACTTTAAGAGTTAACAAAGCTGAGATTACTTAGCTAAGTTGTCAGACCGCTCCCTGATTCCTCTGTTCTGCTGCTGATCACTTACTTTTCACCTCTAATCAGTATAATTTTAAAGTGAGTTTAGACAGTTGATCAGTGCACTCCTAAGCAAAATGGGAAACGAGGGCCATCGCTTCAATACAGTATCGTCAACCACAATAAAGTGAAGTCTGCAAATAGGAACTAAACTAAAAAGTAGGACCTTGCTGTAACTTCTAAAGAACTAAGCATACACTGTACTGTACTACATGTTTGCTTTTTTAATCTACAAAGGTTATCTTTAATGACATAAGTTCTTCACAAGCTGGACTGAAGCTTAGAAATGTTGCATTCACTGACTCTGTACAACGTTGCCTGAATAGGAAGACTTTAAGCTCAGCCCCAGATCACTCATCTTTTACAAATTTTGTCAGACTGACAACAAAGCTTCTGTGTAACGTTTTTGTCCGGCGTTTATTTTGGTTGCAGTTGTACTAATCGGAGACTCCGGAGTGGGGAAGAGTAACCTGCTGTCCCGTTTCACAAGAAATGAGTTCAACCTGG
>JBBMJY010000022.1:4957956-4970555 GCA_037833715.1 Toxotes lorentzi | reverse complement strand
TCAGGTAAATGTTGCCACTGGGTAAACAGCATTTACCAAGAAGGTTATTATCCCAGCTGTCCCTTGTTAACATTTTTTTTTGTTTTGATTTGTGTTGTGTCTTCTCTTTTCTCATCTGCAGAAAAACACACTCTCTCATTTATTGAAACTTCAGCCTTGGACTCCACTAATGTAGAAGAAGCCTTTAAGAACATTCTGACAGGTGAGAAAAGTGGTAAACTGTTAACTGTAATATGCTACTTGCCATAAATCTTCAAGGTTGTGTGGCTGTTTTCTGACACTGTTTTCTCTCACAGAAATCTACCGTATTGTATCTCAGAAGCAAATATCGGACAGATCTACACATGATGATTCTCCAGGCAACAATGTAGTGGACATAAGCGTCCCCCCAACCATGGACGGGCAGAGGGGCAACAAACTCCCCTGCTGTCAAAGCCTGTGATATTTGTATTTTCTGTTCCTGTTTGACTTTCTGTCAGTCTTTCCTTTCTTCACCTTTGCTTTACTTCAGCTGTCAGGCTGCTGTCAACAAAATACCCTCATTGGTTCAGATGTCTCTGATCTAAGACTCTTGTAGCTGACATTCCTTTTTGCTGGTTTCTTTTGTTTTTCATTGTTCATTTGTCTTCCTCTGATTTCTGAAGAGCCCATGTCCATATAATTTTATGGCCTCATGAAAGCCTTGAGAGGGAGGAAGTGCTTGTTATTATGAGGCTGATCTCTGAGCTGTAGTAAACTACAATTACTTTTTAATTAGCTAGCCTTCATGGTCCTTTTGACCCATCCCTGTTGAAGGAACGGTGAGGGATCAGTCGGGTCTGTTTGTCAGTGCTCCAAATGGTTTCTACTTGCCTGCTATTCTCAACCCGCAATGATTCAGACTTATGATATGATCTGCTACTGTGGAATCACAGTTTCAAGTCTGGTTGACCTGGTTCTGCCTACCATGCAGTGTGGGTGTACAAGAGGAGATGAGAACAAGGTAATGCATCAGTACTTTGGAGCACTGATGCACTACCTGTCTGGAGTTTCTGGACTTTTCCTCTCTGAGCCATGTGCACACTGTGGCATTAAAGTAGCCAGAGACCCGGCTGGCTGTGAGTGTCTGACTTCATGTGGGCAAGTGTGAAACAAATGGAAGTGTTTGTGTGTGCATGTATGAGTGCGTGTGTGTTTGTGTTAATCTTAGTGCGCAAAGATACCAAAGGACACTGATGCAATCTATTTCAGTTTTGGGTTTTCTCATTTAAGCATGTTCAGTGCTGCTAAGATTGCAGATAATTGCTAAACCAATCCAGGCTATTTGTGGGAACAAAAAGTGTAATGCTATACAGCAAAAGTGTTGTTATAAATTGTGATGAGTGGTTTATTTGGAAATGATAGTATTGGCCTGGAACACTCCTAGTGTCCAGCATCTTTCTTGAGTTGGCTCAGGTCAAACTCTCTTTTAGCAGACTGTCTCAAAACGAAAGTCTTTCTTGCACTTATGTCCAAATATTTCAGTGGAAAAAAAAATATCACCTAATATTTTTAAATACACTCAACACTTTTATTAAGTAACATCTTCCTGTTGCTTGTAAGGGAAACAATGTTGTCTGAAAAGAACAAAATGCACTATATGTTGTGTGGTTTTGTTTTTAAAGCAGTTTTTCCTCATGTACCTACGCAGCCTTTGCTGTCATGTGTGATTTGTGTTAAGGGGCAATGGATGAGGACGTGTGTAATCTGAGAACATTTTCAATTTGAAAACACTTTCGCTGAAGCCGGAAACGGTTGTTAGTTGGAAAAAAATGGAACTGAAAATCAGAAATGCAAATCGTTTTCATGGTTGGCTGAAATACCACTTCACCATCTGGTAGAAATGCTTTCATGTGTGACTGATTATGATGCACTGTCTCTTGTGAAATTTCACATTTCTTCAAACAACATGTGTAAAGTCAGCAAACTTAAACTTGTCTTGCTACTTTTACATAACACAGACAATATTTAAGCATAAATAAACCCAATTCACATGACCATGTAGCAGACAGACTCATTCTTGGATACTTTCTCGCTCAGTGTGGCCAGAACTAAATTGTTGTTCCCACCACTGTTGTTGAGGAACTTGAGGTGTGAACTCATGGGAGGTCGTTGTTTCACTGGAACTGTTTGTAGGTAGTGCATTCAGCTACCTTTAAAGTAGATGAAAGTACACTATCTAACACTTCATTGCCTTAATGCATCAAGGGTGGAGTCCTTTAAAAGACTGGATACTTGGTTTCAGAATTCTTCATTCATTCAAACGTATATTTGATAAAACTGGTTCTCTGGTGTTGTTACCAGTAATCACTGATGAAAGGCCAGCTTTTCCCAGTCCTGTAAAGTACAATGCCATGTGGAAATTATCCAACCAAATAATCTTGGCTGTTTAGGAAAAACTTACTTTAAATAAGTAAGACGCCCTGATTAAAACCAGATTTATTCTCTTTTTTTTTTTTTTTTTTGTTAAACATGTATTATAGAGATTATATTGTCCTTGGTGTGTTTATGTGTCCTGGCCGTGCTGCGCATGTGGTGTTTTCGGTGAGCGCCCCTCCCTTTTAGCGATCTGTTGTTATTCACACTCAGATTTGAACTCGTCCGGATTGTGTTCGGCTCTCCCCTGGCCCGTGTCCGTGTGTTCAGCGCAGAGGCAGACAGCCGATGATGAGCCTCTCGGGTGTATTTAAAGCCAGGGGAAAGCGGAAGTCTGGCCCGCTGTGTGTTATCAGCTGAGAGCCGCTAGCTAGCACAGCGCATACCATTAGCCAGCTGGCAGGACTGCACTTTGACCAAACGCTGTCGCTTCACACGTACAGCTAAACATGAAACGAGAAGGAAATGCGAGTGTGCCAGGACAGTAATGACTGTCGCCGTAAAACACTAATAAGAAGACGCCGCGGGGTGAGTATATTTAGTTGTTTTGTTTTTTAATTTTCATAGCAGCGCACGGCTAGCAGCTCGCCGCGGCTGCTGACAGCTGGCAGTTAGGAGGCAGCGCAGCTGTCTGACCACGTTTATTTGCTGGGAAACGCAAATAGCAGATTGACACCGATAACAGAATGGCCTTCAGAGAGGACAGGAATAGCAAGTGTTTGTGCCCTAAATACGTAAAACTGCAACCCTGCTATACACAGCTCGTTCATGGTGTCACGCTTATAGTTTAATATGATATTGACATGGCACAGCCCTCTGTGCTCCAGACGATAGTCTGGATCAGGGCTGTTCACATCTGGCTGCAGCGGCAGCGTTAGCTGCTTTGAGTCGGAATGAAAAGGAAAAGGACTTTGTTAGCTTGGTAGATTTTTTTTTTTAATGGCACAATGTAGCAGAAGCTATCAATGTTGCATTCATAGGAATAATTGGATTTAAGATGATTATATCTGAAAATACACAGGTCTGTTTTACTGCTGTGTTGACATACATCACTGGGTTTAAAGGACCCAGACAGCAGTCAGTCAGATTTTCTTGTTGTCTCAGTTTTGGTCATACCCTTTTGTTTTTTTGGGTCAGGGATTGTTCCTCTTAATCGTGCCTCCAGTTTGCCATTGATTTGAATAGGTTAAGATATAATCTGACCACAGACCTGTATAACAAAGTTCAGGTTCAAGCCTTCAGGCTTCATGAAACATGTGCACTCCTGGATAACCAGTCTCACAAAGCCCCCTTTTTTTTCATTGTCTGGCTCAGTTAATTCTGGATTTAACACCTGCAGGTAGAGAGCAGCAGATGAGTTGAAATTGTATTAAATATTTGATTGTTGCAGTGGAAAAACTATTATTCAGCAAGGGAAATGTTATAGAAAATAAGCATATGATTAAAATAAGTAGAAATGTAGCAGTAATTGAATTATTGCAGGTCTGTTTTCATGGATCAGTATTTTGTCCAACAGCTGTAATTACCATTCTTCTTACTCATTTTAAAGGTGGTGTAAATTCTTGTTTTAAAATCCCATAAATGAACACAGAAGTGTCTGCGCCATCTGCCATGTTAAGCCTCATTTTTTTTAAAAACAGCACAACAACAACAATGTTGAGTACAAAGGATCCTGTACTGTAAGACTGGTGTAATGCTGCGATGTGTCCCGAGCCAGGGTTGGAGAGCCAGGCCTTATGTGGACAACAACGACCCAGTATTTATCCCCGACCAGTACGCTTGAATGAGTGGCTTATTATGTCCATAAAAGTAAAGCAGGAACTTCTTCCAGCATTTCAAAGAAATGTTTCTAACGAATATCTACACATATATCAGACACAGGCTACTGTTTCTCATGTTATTAGCCCCACTGTATCTGTTTGTTTCACATAACATTTTTAAATATTTGTGTGTAATTGATCTGTCACTGTTCTGAATAACACCTTTGTTCATACAGTCAACTACAGAGCTACAGGCTGAAGCAAACTCTCTCTTTAGTTCTCTTATCTTTAGAGTGGGGTTATCTCAGGGTACACAGCTGTTTATCAGTATGCTGCACGTCACACTCACTGCCACAGATGATGACACTTGCTTTTATAATGGATTAGCAGATGCTTTGGGCAAATTGGCCCATCGCCAAACGGACATCTTTCTTTTAAATGACAAAATGTCTGCGTAGATAATCTTACTTATTCTCACATGGCAGGAGGTTATCGGTACATGAAGCATACTTTCAGATGAATTCTGTCATAATATAAAGCTAAGGGTGTCTAAAACTGGATGTATTGACTAAATTGTGATTATACAAAATCATAATATTTTCACTGCACTGTTGACGATGTGCCTGCTGGGTACGACTGTTATTGCTTCCACATGGTATTTAACTCCACTCATGCTGAACAGCCAAGCAGAATACTGTTACATTTAGCTGTAATGTGGCCTTGAGGGCTGATCACAATATTGCTGTCACCCGAATGACAGACTATATCTAGTTTCATTTTACTGTCAAAATACTGTATTGCTATTTTTTGTTTTTTAGTAAAAGTTTTTTTTTGTTTATAAGAAAAAGGCAGTAGCATAGTATTACAGACTTTTTCTGTTTCAAGTAAAAGTCCTGGATTCAAAAATTTCTATATAATTATTGATGCATCAGTGTGTAAGGATGTCTTTGATGTTGTAGCAGGCAAAGGTTAATTTAAATTACTTCATATGCTGCTGGGTATGTTGAGCTACAGTAATGCCTGATTTATTTGTTTATCATATTTGCATTAATAATCTGCAAAATAGCCTGTAACTAAAGCTTTTAAATGTAGTGAAGGGGGAGTACAAAGTAGCATAAATGTACCTCAAAACTCTACTTAAGTGCGGTACATGAGTAAAAGCACCGTTTTCCACCACTGATAAAGCCACTGATTCTCACTCTCTCTCTCTTTGTAGAAACTAACCATTCCCAACCTGTGGAAAAGCAGAGCTTGAGCCTTCTGCTCCCTCCCGTCATCCCTCTATCGTCCCCCTTCGCACCCTCACCTCCATCTCTGCGGCCAGTGTCTGGACGCCGTAAACCATGACGACAGGCGGGTGTTGCCACCTGCCAGGCTCTCTGTGTGACTGTGCCAGCAGCACGGGCCTGTGGAAGAGCGTGGAGGAAGCAGGTGGTGACGGGTGCCCGGCGCTCTACGTCACCCAGGTCACAGCCATAGATGGACGGTTGCTGTCCTCTGTGCTCAAACCCATGGGTACACAAAGGTAAGGTTGTAGTTGTATTTATTTATTCTAATGTTTTTATAATCTTTCTGTGATTGTGGAGCTCGTTAAATCACTGGTTTAGACAAGTGACATATAAATAGAAAGTTTTACTTACTTACTTTGTAAGTGTCTCAGTGTGACAGTGAGCCAACATGCACTCTGACAGGACACAGAAACTGAAGCAGCTAAATGGAATTCAGCCGTCATTCATTTTGTTATTCACACCCGTAGATAGGGGGGAGGGTTACTTCTGCATTTCATGCAGTTTTTAAGATGCAATACTGTAATCAGTAATAACTTTGTTTCACCACACAATGATATATTTGGAGCTTGTGATCATATGATCCTGGTCCCTTGTACTGTATCAAACCGCTAAACCGCTTCAGCATTTTTAGAACTGTGACTGAATTTGGTTAAAAAGCTGTTTTCAGATGTTTTTGTTTTTTTTAAAAAACACATTTTTTTGGTCACAGTGATGGTCCCATCTGTCGTATTTGCCATGAAGGTGGCAACAGTGAGGGCCTCCTGTCCCCCTGTGACTGCACAGGCACCCTGGGCGCGGTGCACAAGAGCTGCTTGGAGAAGTGGCTGTCGTCTTCCAACACCAGCTACTGTGAGCTCTGCCACACAGAGTTCAGCATCGAGCGCCGACCCAGGCCCCTCACAGAGGTAACAAAGGTCAATGCCCTTTGCCTTGTCTGCATCAGTCTTTCCTCTTATCCTTTTTTTATTCTCATTGGCTGGGCTGCTGTGTGTGCATGATTGTTGTGTGTGAATGATTGTGCACTTGTCACTGTTTTTTTGTTTTTGTTTGTTTTTTTACATCTCATTACACTTTCTGCTTGCTTGCTTACTGTTTTATCAAACTGCTGTCTTTTCTGTTCTTGAATGACTTAAGATCTGCTTCTCCCTTTCCTCCACCTTTCTTTCCACCTTTCCCTTTCCTCTCTTTCACTTGTATATGTTCTTCCTCTTTTCACTTTTTCTGTCTCCTTCTTAAACCACAGTGGCTACGGGACCCCGGCCCTCGTAATGAGAAAAGGACGCTGTTCTGTGACATGGTATGCTTCCTGTTTATCACACCCCTAGCAGCCATTTCAGGCTGGCTGTGTCTGAGGGGCGCTCAGGACCATCTTCAGCTGGGGAGCTGGCTGCAGGCTGTGGGCCTCATAGCCCTCACCATCGCCCTCTTCACCATCTATGTTCTCTGGACCCTGGTAAAAATGAATTCATATTACTGTAATGCAGCCTTTTTTTTTATCTGGAACACTTAAACGAATAACGAATGTCCCATCTTCCTCCTTCTTCTCCTGCCTGGTTGTTTCTGCAGGTATCTTTCCGCTACCACTGTCAGCTGTACTCTGAGTGGAGAAGAACAAATCAGAAAGTACGTCTGCTCATTCCCGAAGCCAAGGAGTCTAACTCTTCCCAGCATTCTTTGCTCTCTACTAAACTGATGAAGAAGTCTGCCAATGAGAGTATAGTATGAGTCCAAGTGGAGATGGTCAGTGATAACGCTGTCTTTTGTGCGTGGAGGCTGATTCTCAGTGCATCATCAGCAAGACTTTAACGAAGCACTTGTGGGCTTTTTTGTTGCTTTTTTTTTTTCGTTTTTTTTTTCTTTGCCCCATTGGTACTTATTTTTCCCACACTACATTTTAAGAAATATGTCCTTGTGTGGGAGCAGAACTGAGCACATTTAAATGGAGCTTAAAGACAAAGGCACTGAAGAACGGAACATCACGTGAAAGTGAGCTGAGGCACGGACGCAGTCTCACCCTATAGGATGTAATGATAACAGTAGCTAAAAGTGAAAGTAAAGTGAGGGATGGACCAAACTAACTTGTTTAGTGGACTATGAAATGTTTTAATGGTTGTTCTGCTGAGTTTCAACAACCTGTCGATGGTCCACAGGTGAGTGCAGAGAGCACGTCCATTCATTGTTGTGCTGCAATGATGAAAGTGTGCAAACAGCTAGATACACGTCATATCTGGGCAAGCACTTACCTACTTAGGCCTGAAAAGTTCTTTGATTTATTTACATTTCACAGTCCAGATGCCAGTATGCTGTTGGGGATCAAACAAGTTTAGCACAAGTCTTCTGGACTGGAGTCCTCTGCGTCTGTCTTTACATCTCATCCACGAACGGATGGTAAAGCCAGACATTAGTAAAGCCAGAGATTGTGCGATAAAACACTGTGGACATTGACGTCGTCCCAATACATGAACAGACCTCTACCAACATGCACAGTCATGCATGCAACCACTGTTCATCATTTTTGGGGATTTTTTTTTTTTCACTCTTTGTGTATGAAAAGTCATTTTTTCTAAACCACTAAAGAATGAACAGATTTACTATTCCTACTGCAGTAGGATTTAACAGTGTCCTCATAGAGGTTCTTGTATTATCAGCACTTAACAAGTAGGTCTGTATATTTATATAGATTGATAGAAAACTCCAATCAAAATGGCTTTTAGAGGAACATTTTTACAAGCATTGCTCGGTGGCTGGTACAGTGTATTGACACATCCTTTTTAATGGCCTGTTGAAGGACTTAATTATTAACCTTTTGTTTTTGTTTTTAAAATAATACACATTGCTATATGTGTGTAGTTTCCATGATCACAACAATCAGGGATATTGAAACCTTTCGCAGACTTTTTTCTTTCCAGTCATGGTTAAACATAGTTTCTCAGGAGGTGGTTTTTAGTGCTTCTGCCAGTCAAACCTAAACTTAACCCACCAACAGTGACTGTCACGGTGGACACATTATGCAAGCACCACTAAGGCTAAATCTGACTTTAGTTTTGTTTTGTATTTTCTTTCAAGCAGGCCACGAGATGCTCACATGCTCTTCTAAGTCCGTTTGATGAATGCCGTCTTCTTTGTGGGGGTGCCAGCTTTCCCTTATAACGTTGTGACGTTACCGATCAGAGTCAGCTTCTACTGGTTGTGTTACCAGTTTGGGAAAGTAGAGAGAATTCCCTTCTCTCTTGTACATAGTTGGGTGCAGTTTGTAATCAGGTCGCTTATCGTGGCTGTTAATCGACCAGTCAGAGATGACGATCTGTGCTTTGAGAGGCTGAAAGGCACAAACCACAGTCTGCCTGGTTTCCAGATTTCCATGTTATAACGTGGTTCACTTTTGGACATGGTTTATTTCTTCATTCCATTTAATTTGGGTTATGAGGAGACGGTTAATTGCCACTTTAACACACGGTGAGCTATGCACAGGGTGAGGAGCTTCAAGATGAAAATCCCAGAAATGTTTGAAGTGTTGAACAATATTAAAACCAACATACTTCAGTCTATGACCCCGATGAAGGCTCAAACATGCTGGCTTTAAGAATACAACGCCATAATCCTCTTAGGGGTCATGCATACTAGAATTCAGTATTATTGTGTATATCTTCCTTTTTTTTTGTTTTTGTTTCATTTATAGCTGTGCAATTCTGTGGGATGCAATTGGGGAAAAAAATACCTTAGAGCATTGATAGCAATGGGGCAAGCTTTAAATTAGTCTGACGATGATCAGTCTGATTGATTATTATTAATTTTATTATTGGAAACTAAATTTTAATTCCAAAATAATTTTGGGATTTTGTTCTTCTCTATTCATTGTAACATTTACAGCTTTGATCATCATACTTTGATCATGGTTCGTTCTTCCTGTGTACTTTTCATTAAGTTTCTACTAGATGGATCCATTTTGTGTACATCTGGCATTCAGTGTTGGTTCAGTATGAACACGTACACTACACTGCCTAAAATCTGGATTCTAGGCATAATTGTGTTAATAATACCTTTTATTTACAATCAGGCTTGAACAATATTTTACTTAAATTTGTGTGTGATTGAGAGACGAAGTCACAAAGAGGCAGATGTGTTGTGAAGTTTTGGTCCTTGGCCGTCAGTAAAGGACATCAGTTTTTGTTTTCCTCCTGCACTGTGTTGATTGTCATACTTCAGAAGCCGTGTGATCTGAAATGTTACAGGAAGAGGGTGTTGGTGTGGGAAGTTGACACCACTTCTGTTTGACTGCTGACAGTGTGGCATCACCGGTGGCAGTGGCAGTTATTTCCTTGTCCTGGCCTCTTGTCGACACTAACGCTACACTTTGGAACATGTAGCTCGTGGTGGGTCGTCCCGCTCACTGCCCCAGTTAATCGTTTGTTTGTGTTTTTAACTGATCTAAGAACAAAGGATTATATCCTGCAGCACTGCAATGCACGCGGGGTTCTCACCTGCCTTACAAGCTTATGAGTCATTTGATCATCCATGTGTTTACTGTTTGTCATGAATGAGCTCCAGGTACTGATATCTGTCGGGCCACTGACTTCAAGTACAGAGGTGAAGTAATTCAAAATTGCTTGAAAACAAGAAACAGCTGAATCTAAGTTCATGCGGATTGATAGTTTGTTTTCTGTATTAGAAGTATACACGGAGTTTCCACAAATTATGCAACACTTCCACTTCTGTGTTTCATTACACATTTACCATAACGTGATGGTTACTTTATATAGATTCCACAATTCAAACCCAGAAAGGGATTTTTAAATAATTGTTTTCTTTGTTTATTACTCAAATGAACATCTAGCTGTTACTTACGTTGTCTTATGTTATATAACATTTTCCTAAACTTTTTTTATTCCACGTCTTCTTTTTGGAGGGTGGCTATGTTAATATGTATCATTTGTTGCAAGTCTTCAGTATTCGCATTTTTAAATACTATGATGTTTACGGTGTGCTGTGGGAAAAAAAAAAGAACAAGAAAAGAAAGATGTCCTCACCAAAATCCTGGTACCTGCAATCAGCCGAGAAGTGTTTGCAAAGCAAATAAACAGTGATGATAAATTATGGGTGAACAGGAATTCGGGTGATGTGTTTTCTTGTTTAAACAGCTGTGTTAATGTGAAGATCTCTCTTTGTGTGTTCTTTGCTCTCTGGATATGTTTTCATGTGAAGGCCTCTGTGTGTTTGGCAGTGTAGTTCCTCACCAGCATCACAGTATAGATGCTCTGATGTGTATGATATAGCTGTTTACGGATCATCCTCTTAGCTCAGTGAGGATGAGGTATCATTACTGTAAGTCTGTTTTTGACCACAGCTCGGCGTAGCCATTAATCCTCATGAAAAACAAGTGCTGATGTCACATTTTGCTACTGAATCTGTGGAGAATCACAGAATCTCCTCGTCCACTGTGTTTGGCAAATGTAAGCAGCTTAGTTAGAAAAACACTGGTTCGCGTCAGTCTCCGCCCTCAAGGAAGGAAAACCCCACTAAAAAAAAGCTTGTTTCCAATGTTTTCAGTGGATCCTGATTGGTGATCAAAATGAGGATAAGATCAGCCTACATTCTGTACCATAAGTGTGAAATTGATATTCAGAGATTTTAGCGACACCACAGTATAAAAATACTCCATTACAAGTAAAAGGTCCTGCTTTCAAAGTCTTATGTTAAGTAAAAATCTGTAACTATGATGAGCAAAATGTACACATGCATTAACATAACATTATATTGATGCATTAACACATAAGCAGCATTTTAATGTCAAGGCGGAGCTTATTTTTCCTACTTTATACAGTATTTGTTGTATTTGTTAATCTGTAACAAAACTGATGCATTTTACATGTAAAATCTTGACCAAAAAAGTAAAACTATAAAACTATAGTTATTTTATATCTAAAGCTATATATTATATATAACTATATCTGTAAAATTAATATAGTGAATGTAAAGTGCAATATTCACCTCTGAAATGTAGTGGAGTAGAAATATATTTAATATAATAATATTAAATGGACATACTCAAGTATAGTCACAGTATCTCAAAGTACAGTACTTGAATAAATGTATTTAGACACTTTTAAGCAACTTTGAGTAATAATATATTGACTCAACACAACTTCTGTCAAGAATTTTATTGTAAATTTTTACAGTTCTTAAACTGAAAGTAAAACAATGACAACTTAAGCCAAATATTCTTCAATAAATACCTAAAGAGGATATTTTGGCATGATAACTTAACTGATGTAAGAAGAACATAAGAACCACACTGTCAGAAGGCATAATACTGCTTCACCAGGTTGGAGTTACTGACTGTAGTTGATTTACGCAGCACCATCTTGTGGTAACCATTGAAATGTATGCCACAACCTCCCTGTGCATGACAGCGTTTCAGTAGAGTTCAAACAGCTTCACAGGCTTCATTAAGACAGCGACAGCTGCCCTGTCCCTGCATTGCAGGAACCTTCACATTGACTCCATGAACAACTGGACTGACCAAGTCACATAAAGGCTTCTTGTTTTCTTTCATGGCAGAAGAGAAGAGCACAGGTGAGTTCAAAAGTATTATATAAAACAGAAGGAAAGGTAGGAATAAAAATAAAGGCTAGAGTGACAAAGGAGTTGGCCGTGAGCAGAGCTACGGTAACAGAAAGTGCACAGGTGATGTGATATCAAGGTGGATGCGGAGGAGAGGATGAGTGTTGTGGGACTGAGTGTCACAGGTTTTGGCAGCACTGGAGTTTGTTGCCCTTCTGCCCGTCAGTGGTTGGTGGGACACTTATGTCCACTACGTTGTTGCCTGGAGACTCATCGTGAGCAGATCTGTCCGCTATCTGCTTCTGAGACACAATGCGGTAGATTTCTGCAGAAGGAAATCCAGGAAAAAAAAAATTTACATTGTGATGCATGTCATTTAATTGCATAACATGATACACTGCACAAAGTCTTGCTTTTCCTACCTGTTAAAATGTTCTTAAAGGCTTCTTCTACATTTGTGGAGTCCAATGCTGATGTCTCAATAAATGAGAGAGTGTTCTTTTCTAATGTGGGAAGAGAGGTAAGGTGTTTTTTAAATGTGCACAAACTGGCTTTTCTTGCTTTATTACCACAGCACTTGGTGTGATTTACCTGC
>JBBMJY010000022.1:4936531-4953813 GCA_037833715.1 Toxotes lorentzi | reverse complement strand
AGATAGATAGATAGATAGATAGATAGATAGATAGATAGATAGATAGATAGATAGATAGATAGATAGATAGATACTTGATTCATCCCCCAGGGGAAATTCACATTCAGTTTTCCAGCTTAGTTTTAACAACACAAAAACTTGTCCGGTCAGTTCTTGCACGTTTTAAAATTGATAGGCCCACGCAAACAGGTGATTTCCATCCTTGAGAAAGACGTCAGCTACGTCAGAAGCAGTCTCACCTGTGGAAGAAAAACACCCGCCCACTCCAACCATAGGCCAATCAGCATTAAGGACTCTGCTGCCTGTCAGAGTACTGACAGATTGATTCTCCACTTTCAAGGGAACTTTAGTAGGAGAAAGAAGAACCTGCTGATATATTAATGGGGAAATCTGGTACATAGCAAAAGTAAAAGCTGTATGTAAGTGGTGTTTTATTGGAAACATCTGCAGTCCCCGAAATGGCAAAGAGAGCAGGGCGACAGAGGAACCAGCTGCCACCCTGTTACTATGAGGGATACCTGGAGAAGAGGTCGTTCAAAGATAAGGTAACTCATGAGACAACAGGTGGGAGATTTGTTTTTGTTTTTCTGTGCGAACTGCATTATAAACAGCACAGATCGTCTCTGACTGCAGCAGGTGAAATGGTCTGCAAAAAGATATTTATTATTCTGATCTTTTGGGTTAGTTAACTTTTTTTAAAAAAAAATCTGTATTAGCAAAAATATGTCGGAAATATAGAAAAGTCCAAACTTCATCAGAGCTCTTTAAAGGAATAAAGATCACGAAAGATAAGATAAAGTTTTTATTTGTCAAAGGTTGTCTGGATTAGTGACTGTATGGTCTGCATCTAACAATTATTGGATTATTTTTTATTGCTGTTTGATCTGTCAATTATTTTCTCTCTAATCGATTAAGGAGGAAGAAGTTTTGTCTGACGAACACTAAAAAAACAAAACCCTAAAACGCTTTAGTTTACCATCACATAAGACAAAGAAACGCTGCAGATCCTCTCAACGGAGAGGCTCCATCCAGAAAATGTTGAGCATTTTTCCTCGAAAAGTGACTAAAAGATGAATTGACTAATTAAAACAATTGCTGATTACTTTGATAAAGGAATCGCTTAAGTGACTAATTATTGAATGACTGCTTATATACTACTTATTTATGTTGTTATTGATGGTAGCTTTTTCTCTCTGCGTGAGAGAGACAGACTGGGCTGGCATCTCAACAATGTGCAGAAGTTGGCAGGGATCTGCTTTACACTCAGCTTTAATTTGTTTTTAATTGCAACACTTATTTGAGAGATAAATTGATCTGTACTGTAACAGGCTCAAATATTCTAGACGTTTGACCTCTTTTTAGGAGCAGTTCCTCTTTTTCATTGTCTTACCTACACTAGCTTAATATTACGAAACTGCAGTGTAATGGCATGCTTAATAATTTACTAACCACTGAACCAGTGCAGTGGAACGGAACAACGTCTTAAAACAGCAGGATAAAGACAAGTTAATTGTCACTGCAAACGAGAAACTGACTGTGATTATGTAGTTTCTTGTAAGTTGTGTGGACTTTGACCTGAGTTTTTCTGTTGTTTTTTTGTTTTTGTTTTTTTAGCAACACTTGCGTCTCTCCAACTGGTCTGACTGCCTTTCTGCTCTTTGAGCCATAAAGATTAGAGCAAGCCAGGAACTGAGAGAAGTAATGAATCAAACTTGCAAGGCAGGCTCTCCGCATAATAAATCCTCGGGGCTGTTCTGCCAAGCCCTCACTGATAAGAGGCTGTACGCACGCAGCTGAAAGCACGTGAAATCATACGGAACACTTTTATCTGCGACACTTTAAGTCTGTCCCAGGTGCTCAGTGAGATCAGGGGTTTGTTTGGGGGTAATTTGGCCCTTCATGCAAACTTATTGGATTTACTGTACGGTATTTATAAGTTGCTGTGAGTTCAGCTACCCCTTGTAACACATGGCGTTGGCGGTGGTTTTGCCCTGAAACAGACAACAATAATGCCAAACTCTGATTCATGCAAAACTAACATCTTACACACCTACACACAAATTAATCCGGTGACACAGAAACAGTCCCGAATTCCCCTCCAACCACTTCCAGGCTTAAAATGATTAATAATATCATACAATGATTTCTGTTGTTGTTACAAACACATGACTCACCAGGTCAACTCCAAAAATGTCACCTGCACAGATTAGGTGTCCTACTTAATTCCTTGTACATTTGTATTCTTCCTTTTCTTGTCAAGAC
The DNA here is from genome assembly GCA_037833715.1 of Toxotes lorentzi. Taxonomy (NCBI): domain Eukaryota; kingdom Metazoa; phylum Chordata; class Actinopteri; family Toxotidae; genus Toxotes; species Toxotes lorentzi. The sequence goes on along the minus strand of JBBMJY010000022.1, from coordinate 4,951,551 downwards.
AAATATAAACCGGTAATCTTCTTTGGTATTCATGTCCCTGTCTGTATTTTTTCCTGTTTTCCATGTGCTATCTTTTAGTCACTATGTTTCTATGTGTGTTTTGTGCAGACGTCCCGGAAACTGTGGACCTGCCTGTGTGGAAACACACTTTTCTTCTTCAATGATAAGAGAGAGGCTGATGTAAGTTATCTCTGAGATTTGGGTTTATAAATGACACACATTTGGATGATGTGATTATTCATCATTAAAATTCTTCATTAAAATCCAACACTTGGGACTTTGTGTGTGTGTGTGTGTGTGTGTGTGTGTGTGTGTGTGTGTGTGTGTGTGTGTGTGTGTGTGTTTCATCAGTACATAGAGAAACTGGATCTCAGTGGATTCGTCTCAGTAGCAGACGACAGCAGCCAGGATCGTAACTTAGATGCAGCAAGACTCAACCTCAAGACGAAGGACGAAAATATCAAATTCACAGTGAGGGGATATATAGAACATGTTTAAGTCATCCTCCTTTTTTTCAGAGTAATTCCTCCATTTTCACTGTTCTTCTCTCCTCCATTGTGTCTACAGGCTCCTAATGCAGAGGCCCGAGAGCTGTGGAAGGGCTATATCCAGTCTGTGTCTGAGGTCTGTGGTGTATAACTTTTATCTGCCTGAATAGAAAGAACAATATCATCTTATATTATCTTTAACACATTTAACACATCTTATATTATCTTTAAAATTGTTTAAATGACTCAAGTTTGAGTTTGATGAGACACTGATGTTTAGATGCATTTATATCAGGTCTAATGTAGATAATCCCCCGTCTCCCTGCAGCTGGCAGTACCCTCCTCCCTCAACCTGCTACCAGGTCAGATCCACATGCTAAGAGAGGCAGTAGAAAAGGAGAAGGAAAGACTAAAAAATGTCTCCCCCAGTCAATACATCACCCTTCAAGCAGACCTGCCAGCGTGAGTACTAACAAGACTCGAACAAAAAAAAAAAAATAGTATTTGAAAGGAGCATTTAGAAATTGAAAATATTATGATTTGATGATTCTTTCTGATCTCTTAACTTTTTACTACTGTTCCTTAGGGAAATACATGATGTTTTTCAGTGGTTTTGCCAGATTCCCAGTCTTGTCTAGAGGGAGTAGACACCTGTATCTGACTCTTAATCTTAACGATTGCATTATTATATCAGCCCCCAACAGTGTATGAAGTGTTTTGCCTAGCATTGCTGTCCAGGGAGAACTATGCATCTTCACATTTTGAGATATTAGAAGGCTACGAACTGAGAACAGTCTTTGCTACCTTGAATCTGGGACAAAACTTTAATGTGTTTTAATTCAAACTTTTTAAAATTCACATACATACAAACTCTGCCTGTAGTCTGTCTGGTGCACCACTCTTCAGTGTCCTGCTGAACTCAGGATTAGATGAATGTTTTCCTTCGGTCTCGTCACTGTGTTTTCTGTCTTCCTGCAGTTGTTACCACAGCGTGTCCCGTTTGGAGGCAGAGCTGCTGCTTCAGAAAGAGGCCAAGAGAGGAAACCTGCTCCTGAGGCCTGGAAGAAACGGAAACTCCTTCGCTATCACCACCAGACAGGACCATGATGGGTACTCGCACACATTCCTTCCCATGTAGATGTAAAAGATATACTTAAGACAGACTCGCTCACATGCTATGGTGGTAATTCATTTATTTTAGTCAGACTATAAAGTGTTGATGTTTTCATTTGTGTCTTCTGTGTGTTGCTTCCCTCTCTCTTTCTCCATCAGCTCCATATTCAGACACTACCGCGTGACCCGTAAACACGACGGGAGCTTCGCCATCGATGTGGACAATCCGGTAAGTATTAAAACATCTGGTTGAGCTCTGGGTACTTTGTTCTTTACGTGCCACAGATAAGATACCTCTGCAGTGTCAGTCTGATAAAACTACCAGTGGTATTTACTGTTCTCCTTGGATGAAAAGACAATAAAGTAGACTAATACTGTCTTTTTATTATGTGATTAAAATCTCCTGTGCGTGTGTGTGTGTGTGACTTTTGTAAACGAGCTTTAGCTGTATGCACACTGATGAACACTTGACAATAAGGAAGAGTAAAGGAAGAATCAGCAGCACTTGATAAGCTGTGTTTTGTGTTGAGCTTGATTGGAAAGGAAGAAGGTGATTACTGGTAAACACAACTCAACTGACTAATGTCATCTGCTTTGTGTTTACCAGTAATCGGCTTAGTCAGTCACCACAGAGTCATATTTCTTCTGCACTTGTGTTCTGTCGATAAAGTTTTAATTGAAAAGTTGCTGCCACTGTCATGACTCACTGCTAGAGATGAATTAGTGCAGTGTGTGTGTGTGATTAGTGCCAAGATCTCCTTCACCCAATGACACATATCAGTAATGAAACTCAAGTTGAAACGGTGATTGAAAGCTGTAAGAATTAGAACAGAAAATTATATTGTGGTTATTGAGTCAAGTGTTACAAAAGACCTGTTTTATTTTTGTGTATTTATGTATTGAATTGTTCGAATGTCGTTAAAAGCGAGCCGTTCTCTGCGCAGGTCCCCTGTGCCACTCTGCATGATGTGATCAACTATCTAGTAGAAAAAACTGACGGAGTTTTGGTTCCTCTCATCATTGAAGAGCCGTATGAAAAAAACATCTGTGAGTACAAAGACATTTTAATCTCACGTTCTCTTTCGCTCAATGAATTTATTCTTGTGTAATTATTGTTCTATACAAAGGCTGAACATGATTTATATAAAGTGTGGCTTTTTTGTCTTACAGCTTTTATTTGGTCTGATAATGAAAATGGAGAAAAGAGTGTTCAGCAAGCCCCGTCAAACCTTGCCCCACCTAGTTTGCCTCCCAGAACAGGTACTTAATCAATTAACACAAAACCCCACAAACACACACATACACACACACACACACCCACATTCTGCCGCTACACTATTTACACTGTTTGTCCGGCCTGTTTGCTCTGGCCCCTCTAACGCATTCAGGTGTTTGGAAATTCCTCCTCCGCAGCTTAGTGGGTTAATCTTGGATTTCTTGTCTGAAGTCAGAGTGACACGAAAAACAACCTTTAATTTATTCTTTGTGTGATAATAAAAACCCATAACACTAAATATTAAGACAAATGATAAAATGTTGTATAATCTTAGATTTTATATAATAAACCTATGACATGTACTTCAAGGAAAAGCAATTCATTTTGTTCAGTGGGTGTGCTTAAAAAAAAAACTGCCCCCAAAATATTCCAATACAGTAGTGGTACGGTGGTATCGTTTGTCCACTTACCCACACGCTCTCAGACTTCTGAGCAGCCTGTCGTTCTGGTACTGTGACAGCAGTTGTTGTTTACCTTGGTCATTACATCTGATCAACCCCTCAGTTTGTTTTACTGTCGCTCCAAGAGTACTGACTCCTGAACCAGCACCAGTTACAGAAGAGAATTTGTGTCTAAGTGCGAGTTTAACTCTATCAGTCCCATCAATCAGTCCATCTGTCATTCCTGACATTTGATCTTCTGTCTTGCAAACAAAAACAGGTGTGACTTCATTTTTTCCACTGCACTCGCTAACTGATGTGTATGTTCAACCAGTGGAGGAGAAAGAGGATTCCTCAGCAGAGAATTCCTCAGCTGTTGTGCTGCCACGTAAGTCCCTCGGTCTAAATCTTACCATCTCAGAATACTCCCTTTACCTGTTGCGCCACTGAAGTCGCTGCTGAATTTTGAATTGTGCTTTTGTGTGTGTGTGTGTGTGTGTGTGTGTCCTGTAGAACCAGAGAAGACGGCTCCAAAGAAAGCAATGATGCCTCCAATTCCTGCTCCTCGCAGATTGACCCTTAATACACCACCGCCCTCCGCTGCGTCTTCCACAAACACAGATTCGAAAATAAAAAGCCACATAAACCCTCTAGGACAGAGTAAGTCCACATGTAGACCATGCACATATACATTTGCAGTCTCGAGTCATATTTCATTTCAAAACTCACTGTCTGATACTCTCCATTTCCTCTTGCAGCTATATCAGAGCTGAAGCTAAAGCTGGAACAAAAGGCAAAGTGTCAAGAATGACCTCTGCTGGAGGGAGTTTCGTGAAGCCGTTACCATCTGTGAAGATCTGACTCAGCAGCTGACTCACACCAGTGCAGAGCCACCTCCCTGTCTGTCCCTGCAGGACGAACCAACACATGGAATCAGAGACAAGCGGTTTCCACTCTAAGGAGCCCTTCCTCCTCTGCATCATGTCCCTCCTCCTCCTCCTCCTCCTCCTCACTGGCTGCCTGTTGGCAGTAAAACCTCTCTGAAGATTAACGCTTTATTGATTCACCCATCTCTGACGCTCATTAGCAAATTGATGGAGTGTAAAGAAGGATGTACATGTCACATTATCTTCACCACGTTTCTCTTGTACATTTTGCACGTTTACATTTTCCGAATCAGATTTTCTGTATCAGTGTTGTTTGTATCATCGGCCGTTATATTCATATATATTTTATAATGTGACTACGATGACCATGTTCTGCCTCATAGGCATGTGATATTTTTTAATATATGATTAGCTGTTGTTTACAGTATAACCTGTATGTGAATTTATATATTTTTCAGTGAAGTGAAACACCTCGAGTATCTTCGATTGCTTCTGTCACATCAAATCAGACACGTGAACAAGTGACTTTTAAGTATGTGCTATGCAGCAGTTAGAAATAGTCAGTCTGTCCTTTGATGTTCTGTACCTGGTCAACTTTTTTTTTAATACTTTCCTTATTGAAAATGACATCTGTGAACAAAGTGCTCTCACTCCTTTATTACCTCAATGACCGATACATTATAGTGGAAAAATTAAACTATTTACAATAAATTGTGACATTCTGTCAGAATGTGAAATAAAGTTAACGTAATTATCAGCTGGACGCTTCTTTAAAGCATTGCAGGCTACAGTTATTCAGGAGATGCATTCAGAGGGAGCAACATGGCAAAGCAAGACTCAGAGGTCTCGCGATGCACAAGTAAGGACTTCAAAACATCAGTAAACAATTTCCAGCGTTCACCACTTCAGTTTCTCACCCAGGTGGATCCCAAGTCTTGCTAACCCTCATACCGCAATTTGTTAGCTGGAGCTACTGTCTAACTATTTGTTATATCTGACTGACAGCCCACTACTCGTGATGGGATCTCTCTGCAGCAAATAAAGTGGTGTTATTAGGTTTAGACACATACATACGATTACATACAAGCATTAGGGTGCAGTCAGGTGAATAAAATGTACAGTACAGTCATTTCCAAAATCCTGAAGCCGTGTTTGAAGCCTCTGTGACTCCACAACAAGACATTAAAATGAGGAAAACTCCCACTAACTCTCTGTGCAGAGTCTAGCTGTCACAACACTGAATCTAATTTATAACAGAACCTCAGCAGCAGGCTGAAGGACCCAGTTTCTTGCACGCAAAGTGCGGGTCCTCACAACAAAGTGAAATGAAGTAAACACTGTTAACTCTGCATGCCTCGGCAAGAATTCAAATACAACCCTAATATGTGCTGCTCATTTCTTATGATCCATTAGTTGCTGGCAAAGTAGAGTGTTTAATAAATCCTGATTCAGTTAATTAACTACATTCTATTGAGTAGCGTTGCCTAGGAGCAGGTTGTTATTTGGGTTACATAGGTTGGTTGATGAATAGACGCAGATTCAGTAGGTGATAATTACCATTAAGCTACGATACAACCAGGTTATACTGACACTGACACAATACATTGTTTTAAAATGAGATAGTGAGATCCATTTCTTGCTGTGAAATATTAGCATGTTGGTACAGATCACCCGATTTGGCCTATCAGTTTGGAAATGACAAGGAAGGCACAGGGAGAGAGCAGACAGGACAGGCCTTGACCCTGCACCTGCAGCTGGCTGCGTGACAGTACGGCTGACAGTTTTGGTGATGGAGGAGGAAGGGAGGAAGGAAGGGCAGCGGCCAGCGCTAAATCTTTGCTCTAGCAGCAGTGGGACAGTGCTAAATGAATGTGTAGAGAGAGGAAAACTAGTAAAACTACACCTAAGGTGTCCCAAGCAATCACAACAGCCAGAGTCATACATCTGAAGAATTCTGTCACTGAGGGTGTCGATGACTCACTTGTTCCCAAAACCACTTTTGTTGTCATGCAACACAGACATGAGAAACAAGCTAAACCACTATACTCCAGTGATGCAACTCTTCCATGATATGGCTTTGACCGCAGTCAGGGCAGAGGAAATGTTCTGCGGCGGGTGACTGCGATCGGGCAGAGCTGGTAGGTGTCCAGCTGGCCGAGTGGATGGATCTAGGTGAGGCTGGCGTTGGAGCTGCTAGTGCCGCTGTTCTTCCTCTGTCCGCTTTGCACCACGCTGGGAACCTGCAGCCCTGTCACTACTGAGAAACTGCCGTTCCACACCTGCAGCGCATTGACAGTCACTTTAGAAACAGAAAGGTCGCAGGACGTTCCTTGATATAACGGGACAGGTTTAAAGAATCATTTCTCACCATGAAGGCTGGTATAACTGGCTGCTGGAACTTGGTTTTGAAGGTGTGCATCAGCTGCTTAGTTTTGCTGTTGTAGAAAGACAGTACACCTGGAGAGAATAAAGAAACCAAATCACACGTATGTACAATAATTTAAAAAAAAAGTAGGTCTGCAATTAACATGATTCTCGTTGCTGTTTCGAGATAATTAATTAATCGTTTAAACAAAACTCCCCGTACTGCTGCAACACTTCACACGTGTCAGTGTCAGAGCAGTTCAACAGACCAACAGTGATTCTGTCTGTGATCACACACAGACTCTACGTGAATGTGCTTGTCTTACCTTCATCGTAGTTGACGTAGACTCCTATACTGCTCGGGATCGGACAGTCCAGTGTTCGAGCCTTGTTGTTGTGCTTGGCTGTGAGGCTCTGCTGCAGCCAGTTGTTCAGATGGATGCACCACGAAGCGCTGCTTTTCCCCAACTGGTCAAATCGGCCGAGGCTCCGCAGAGCCACCCCGACAGCGAAGGCCTTGCTCTCCTTGTCAAACCGCACTTCCCAGTACTGCTGGCCAGCATCGATCATGGTGTCGGCTGTAATGAGACATAAGCCCAGATCAAACACTTCTGGAGTTACAGGTGCTGAGTAGATTGAAGGTTGTGGTTACGCAATATTCAAACTGTTATCTCTTAACTTTTTCTGAAATTCTAATGTTACTCGCTAATTTATTAATTTTAGCAGTGAAATAATTTATACATCCAGAACAATTCTGTTTCAAATAAATACAAACACACACACAAACATTTCATGTGCCACGAGTGTCTTCTTACCCAGCACGGTGTAGGACTCTGCTGTAAACCTGTCTCTGCCTGGACGGGCTGTCGGTGCTCTCTTAGGAGACATCAGGGCTGACCTGATTATTTAAAAAAGACAGATGGTAGAGACTCTCAAAGATTTTCAATTCTGAGATTTATTCATAATGACAGTTATGTGACATGACCACAGGCCTTTTTTTTTTAGGTTTAAAGACCTCGCAGTTAATACAAACCGGGCGGGAGAGTGCATCGGGGAGTTGGTTCGGTTCTTCTCCTTGCGGATGTCCTGTATCTTTCCGCCACTGCTGTCCCACTCCACACTCAAGTCCTCTACCTTCAGATTCTGGTGGGCCGAAGCAGAGTCCAGTTTGAAGGTGAAGGCTGGAAACAGAACAGGAGATAAACGTTTTATCATCACACACGATCCCCCACAGACCTTTCATAAATTCCTCTCTCATTAAAACTGCTCTGTATGCCCGGTGTTCTCACCGTGGGTTTCTAGTGTGACCGGCTCAGAGAACTCTCCTGCCACGGCCTTGTTACACGCTTTCACTCTGAACGTCATGTAGCGGGTGTCAAAGCGCAGACCTGAGAGTAAAAAAACTAAAGTTTCATTCAGGATTCAGCCTCATCAAAGTTCAGACAACACATGTCACAAAAACCCTGCTCGTACCCGTGAGCGTGTGCTCCATCTCTTTTATCCCCTCCAACACCATCCAGGGGTATTCCTCCCTGATGCGGGGCGGACCCTCGTGGTTCGTCCGTCGGTATTCCAGTATGTAGTAGTCTATCTTGCTGTCGGGCTCCGGTAAGGTCCACACCACAGTCACTGTGTTGTCACACACCTGACACTCTGACACCTGGATCTCTGGAGTGGCGGGGACTGAATGTACAAGAGAAGAAACAGCGTTTCTGTGATGAGGGACATCCAAAATCAACATGTTCAACACCTCACTACAGAAACAGGTTCTGTGTGAACTATTCACCACATAAAACAATAGCTTTTTTCCTTTTTTGCCACTTGGGGGCAGAAAAGCTCAAAAACAAGCTCATAGGGACACAGTCCAGTATTTTTTCACCTTCTAAGTTGCTATGGCTACAATGTTAGAAATAACTGTCTTATTTACACATCAAGCTGACACAAGGCAACAGAAGAGTTGTGTTTCTGGCCAATGGATAAATACTAAACTACAACATTCCCTCTTCTGGCTCTTCAAGCATCAGCTTTCTTTACCTGCTTGACTGCCACTAACTTTATTTTCAGAATTAGGTGCTAGACAGGGGGTGGTACAGTAGGTTTGCCACTGGAAAAGCTGCTGCTCACAATGAGACTGAGTCCTTCGGTACAAACACTGGGCTGTAAAACTACACCAGCTTCCTAAAGAGGTTAACAAGCATCACCCAGCTACAAAGTTGTGTGATAATTCTCTGCGGTTTCATCACTGCGGGCGACTCCTTTCATGTTGGCTCATCAGTACTGTACAGTACTGTAGATCGCAAATTTCATAGTGTTGTAAATGGATTATATACATGCATTATTATTACTGCTGTACTGATGTGCAAATGGTGCAAAAGAAAAAAAGGTGCATTGTACTGAAACTTGATATAAGAAAATAACAAGCAAATTGTTCTGCATTAAAGCTAGGCTTGAATATTTTAACTGCACTGGTGGTTTTTTTTTAATCACACTGGGTCTAGTCATAGATTCAAATTAGTAAAGTAGATTAATAATAATTAGTGAAGTCAAACAAATGTAGAGGATCAAAAAGTGCAATAATTCCCTCTGAAATGTTGTGAAGTATAAAGCAGCATGAAATGGAGACACTCAAGTAAAGTACAAGTGCAGCACTGGTGTAAATCACCTTAGTGACAATACACTGTCTGCAACTCTTCCATTTCTAACTCTGTGTCTTTGCAGTAAAAGTGGAGCAGACCTGGGAGAAACTTGAGGCCCTGCAACATCTCCCTCTCCTGGCTGAAATCCACCATCAAGTGACTCATGTTGTCACTGGCTTTTGCCTTCAGGGAGAGGCGAAAGGCTGGAGCCATTGTCACGCTGCGGACAAAGAGACACACAGAGAGGCACAAACACACAGGGTGGAAACAAGCACGGTGCATTATTCGACTGAATCAGAGGGAAACACACCAAAAAACAAACAAACACACAAACAAACAAACAGGTGATTCCAGTACTGCTCACTAAGAATAGGCCACTAGCTGGACTTCTGTTACTACCACTGAACTCATCACCCTGATCAACACTTAAAAAGTGGAGCTAGAGAGGGAGCAGCATTCATCCAGGGAGGGGCTGACACAGGATGGCACAGACTTTAGAAGACAGTGGGAAACACAGAGACAAAAGACTCTCGAGTGGAAAGTTTTTCCACAGTGCTTATTGTCTACGGAGTGGGTGCGGTGGCTACACGTCTGAATGCATGCATGCTACGTTATGAGATAGGTCACTGGCTGCAGGAGGCTATGACAAAAGGGAAGCAATGGATGGCTGAGTACTATACCTATCCTTAATGTCTTTGGCCGCCTGGAGAGGAGAAGCAGAGGGACAGGAAAAGGAGAAAGGAGAGAAGAGATACGGAGCGAAGAGAAAACTTGAGTTGTAGCCCATCATGTTGTCATTTAACACACAAAAAAAGAAGTGGCAGGTGGCTGTGTTAAAATAACTGGTAGTATGACACCACAAGCAGGACAGATTAAATCGTATGTATGGACACTTAAGTTCATCATCAATCATTACAAATTCAGTCATAACCAGCGAGCAGGGGAACAGTGCCGCAGCATTACAGCGGCAGCTGAGCCAGTCAGTTACCTGAGTGAAGCCGTCCGTCTCAGAGGAGCAGAGCGTCTGGTTGGCCAGCTCCAGCAGCTCCTCCGAACTCTCCAGGGCTTTAGAGCAGGCGCTCAGCTGACTCTGAGAAAAATATCAAGTCATATTCAAACCAGAGCTCATCTGCAAAACTCTTACACATTCGCCTTCAGTATAATGGGACTATTATGTTGTGTGCCGAGGCTACAGAGTTAGCTGCATCATTTGAGAGTCATGGCTTTGTCCTGAGACTGCGGAGCTTCAGGAGCATGTGCCAAAGATCAGGGCAGAGAAATATGAGAATTCTGAGCTATTTTATTTCACTGGAGCTGGGTTGAAATGACTGCTGTTAAAAGTCCCATAAAGTAGAACAAAATACTCAGAAACATCAGCTCTTTAGTGACCAAAGTTAGAAATCAGCAGAGCTGAAAACATAAAAAACCTACACACGACTATACAATATCAAGAGTTAATTTCCATTTTGGGCCATCTAATCCTGCTGAAGATGACCCTACTGATACATCTCCAGAATTTACTTACCTAGTACGTCAATTAGATTGAATTTTTTATTCTAAATACAAACATAGTTTACACAGAGACAGAAAAAAATATTGCCATGATATTTTCATGTGTTCTCTATTTGTCCAGTTGTCTTTGAATTTGTTTCCGTGTGCAACGTAAAATTGAATTTTGTGAATCAATCGCAGTTAGTTTGTGAATTCGTAGAAATGCAGACAGCAGCTGGTACCTGCAGCTCGTACGTGCGGCTGGCTCTCTCCTGTTTGATGCGTGTCAACATGCTTTCCTTCATCTCGTCCAGAACCGAGTGGAGGGAGGTGAACTCGGACTGAAGGTCCTCCTGCACCCGGTTGGAGTTTGCCTGGTGTCACAATGAGAATGAGTGACAAAGGGGAAGCAGCCTTTTCACATAAAAAGCCAGAGGAATGCACTGACTGAGGAAAACTGCAGAGCTGTGGGTTAAAATAATTAAGATTTCAGTTCAGCCACGCTGTACCTCCAAGTTGTCGAGGCTCTGCTTGAGGGTGCAGATGAAGTTTGAAATCTCCTCATTCTTCATGGCCAGCGTGTGGGTGATCTTACGCAGAGATTCCTGAAAAAAGACCAAATCACACTTTCGTAATTCAACATTCTGCTAAGCCTGAAATTAAAAAGAAAAAAAAAATCAAAGTCTTATCCTTTCAGACTATAAAAGCAAAGAGTATATAGTTCAATACTCTCCATCTGTGGCCTGAAAGCCTGTGGGTTACATGACTGCAGGTCTCTCTTTCAACCATACACTACAACAGCTCAATTGAAGTGGTACTAATCAGCGTGTGGCTGAGGACACAATCAGCTTTAGGCTCTGAGCTCCCTGTTCAGCATGATTAAACATTTGTTCTTCAGATAGGATCAGAGAGGACTAGCTTCTGAGCACAGGGAGGGAGGACACTCCACGGGCGGAAGGATGCGCATTTATAATTGAACAATGCAGCTCCACGACCACCGGACAGCCGACTCCAGAAGGACTGGACACACACCGGGCCGATAATGTTACGCGTTACACCCCTGATGTGTTACCGCTCCCGCTGCCTGCCTCACGGTGAAAAAGCCCATTCACACCGAAGGACCGTGTAATGTTTGTTGATACGAGAGGAGCTGCGCCAAGGCCCCCCTCCACCCCCCACCCCCCGGTCCGTGACTGTTACACCGACACATCGACAGTAAAGTGGTCGACGGCGTGAACCAGACAAAGCTCACCGTCAACCGGACAAACGCCCATTAAAGTATATAACGCGTCTGTGAAACACGAGCCTGTGCCGCATCCACAAACTCCCCGGTTTCGCAGCGTCTCCCCCTCCTTCCTTTGTACGCTACGCCCTGAAACGGCTTCCCCCATCACAGACACCTGTTCCTCCGGCTCCGGCTCACCTTCTGGTCTCCCATCTCGCCGCCCAGATGCACCGGTGCCGCTCGAGCCGCAACCACCGCCGGTATTTCTCCTCCGTCCCCCCCGGGTTTTGGTTTATTAGCACGGCGGAGCTGGTACTGATGCTGCCGGAGTGCAATGCATCTTCGGACGGTCACCAACGCCTTTGGGCCGTAGTGCGCAGAGCGCATGCGGCAGACGAGGATTCTGGGTATTGGTGTTGTGTGGCTGAACAATGCTGTCTTCAGGTCCTGTCGGAAGAAAAACCAGCTGGTTTGATATATATTATTAAGTCTATTTTAAGCTTTTAAGCAACTTAATTGACATATGCAGAACAAGGAAATGACACAATTTCACACGAGATAAATGGTAAATATCCCAAAGACGGGGTTTCATTTCCTGCTGAAAGCGTAGTTTATTAGCCCACATTAGGCCATTCTGAACCAAAAATATAAAAATAGAAAACCTCTCTGAAGTAACAGAGCTCTTGTGACTGAATCAATCAAAAATATATTTTATTTCCGTGAAGAGGAAAGTGGAGTGGATTATTATAAACAGACTCCAGTAGTATAACAACACACACACAAATGGTGAGACTTTTTTTGTGTGACATGCACTGAATAAAACAAGACAAGGGGATAAAGCTTAAGTGTGCTAGCAATGTTTAAAACATCTGTACTTCCTCCAAGACTAAACTGAATCCAGGTAAAATGAGTGTTTCTAGTTTAAAACTACCATGTAGACCCATAGATCACCTTTGCTTGTGGTACGGAGGTAGTTCAGTAAATTATTATAACACAGCTACACATCCAGGCAGCATGCACGTAAATAATCTTCATAATATTTGTTAGAAAATGGACCAGGACAGTATCCATGACAACGTATAACACCTGGTTATGTCCCTGTCCTGATATCTGATATCACCCATACTCCATCTACATCCATCCACACTAGCAGTGCATGTGAGGAGAAGAAAAAAGAAAGAGAGAAAAGAAAGAAGGAAATTAAGATAAGCTTAAAAATACAGCACATTGTTAAAGATTAAACTGGCAGCTCACAAGCTGTTTGTCTCATGACACCTTATAAAAAAGAATCTGAGTTGCAGAACTTTCACTACTACCTTTACTTTTAATTCTTAGTATTTTTACTTTATACTCATGCTTAAATGAGACTTTTACTTGTAAAACAGTAGTTTTACATTGTAGTATTGCTACACCTTTAAAGGGTCTGAGTACTTCTTCCAACACTGGTAGTTAACAAGAATACCAGTAGTTACCAGCTAGTTAGGCAATATAACTTTCTGATCTGACATTTTTCTGGAAGTGCAGAACATCCTGTATCAACATGATTGCTGGCAAGTGTTCTAAATATTACTTTGATTAAACAGAGTAACTTCAAACTTCAAAGAGTTACCAAAGCTCTGCTCATTAGATCTAAGAGTGATGACAACATTATTGTGTTCTGCGGATGGAGGAAATTGTGTATTTATATTTTTAGTTACCGAGTTTGCAACTGCAACACATGCGATTTTTATTCATGTTGCAGCTAAATACGTGGCCTATGACAAGACTACTTCTGCTTTACTGACAAAGCTGTAATCATAATAATACTGTACCAAAATCACTCTAAACAGGTGCAACAGTTTACACAGAAATGATCAGAACCCACAATGAGATGCAGCATGAAGTAAGATCAATTTCTGCAGAACGGCTGAATTGTTTTGTTTTGTATTTTTAACATAGTGTAACAGATGAAACTTATAGTATTTTCAGTTTAATTAGAAATAGAAAACAAAACAAAAGTTATGTTTCAGTGCTCACTACTCATGTAAACTACTGTCCTACTTTGAGATTATTTCTCTACTTACATCACAGACAGGGCCTAGTTTCGGGCTCTTTGTGAAAATGAAGATCATAAGATTGAGGTTTCAGTAGTTATACGCCACCTGTAAACTTGAGAAGTTTTGTCTTGTGGCCTCTTTCTTTCTTCACCGTTAACTGCAATGAACATGCAATAAACAGTCACTTATTCTCATGCCACGTCCTTTAACTTAATGTGAATTAAAGACAGGTTTAAAAAAATCAGTGCAACGTGGAATTCAGAGATGCCTAAGTGTAGAATATCTCCAAGGTTTTTTTTCTGTGATCCCTGTTCACTCCAGCTATGATCTTCTGGGTTGTGGCTGGAGATCAAATCATAAAGTTTTACCCCATCATATTTATTTGTGTCTTGTCACAGGAAGCCATGCGCTCCTTTTCTAGTAATATGCAGTGGGGATATGGTGAAGTGCGTTTTCGCACCCTTGCACCAAAACCCACAAGGGTTTCATATACCCCTCATCACCGTGCGCCCTGTTTTTATTCATCTGTATTCAGCAAGTCAGCGCATGTATCTCTCAGAGGAACTGTGCAGGATGCACATTTTTAGCAGCAGGGTAGCAGCAACAGGCCGCTTTGTTGACTTTCCATCAGTAGAGTATGAAATGATAAGTGCATTGTTGTTGGTCAAGAGTCTGTTTAAAAGCCTACATTATTTTCCATCTTCAGTTTTTGTTTGTACAACCTAGACTACTGTCAGTTCTCTCGGTTAAAGCCACTGACTCTCAAAGTACAGGAACAGAAAACCCCTCCTCCCGCCCACACACGCAGGTTTTGCGTCTAGCTTTGTCAGATGTGCAGAGAGGCAGGCAGCAGAGACAGGATGAGTCTGAGAAGACCACCTCACACATCATAAGATGGATCTGGGGCTGAAACAGTTGACTCTGGTGCTGCTCACAGGTGAGATTCCTGACTTGATATTTGACAGATAAAAACAGACTGCTGCACTCACAGCAAATCCATACAAGTATGAGCACTGATGATGCTAAATGCAATGATACAACTGACTGAAAGTTCTATCTATCTATCTATCTATCTATCTATCTATCTATCTATCTATCTATCTATCTATCTATCTATCTATCTA
>JBBMJY010000022.1:4915843-4932625 GCA_037833715.1 Toxotes lorentzi | reverse complement strand
ATATAATTGTATTATTTATTTATTTTTCTGAGGGGATTTAGCCAAGACAGTATGAAAAGCTGCAGACAAAACTAAAACAGAATATTGACATATTGACACTGTCCCAGAACCTAGATGTGCTCTCATGGCCTATTTAGTGAATAAATTAACCGTAGATCTAAGAAGTGAAATTAATCCTGTATTCATTCTGCTTTTACTGTAGCAGAGGAGCCTATCTATACAAACATGCCTGCTAAGGCCAGACAGCCTTCACCTCGGCCGGGGATGCCGCTCAACGACCTGAAGACAGTTCCTTCCTCTCAAGACCTCTGGACCCCGAGTCCCGGCAGGAGATACGACGAACACAAACGGAGGCACAAACAGTGAAACAGTGAGGAAGACAGGGAACTTTTTTTTTTTTTTTTTTTTTTTTTGTTATGATGGACACGGTTCATACGGTTATTTTATTTTGAAGTATATCCTGTCAAATGGCTATTATGAGCCACTAGATGGCAGATGCTGCATGCTGTAAATAGGTGAATTCAACATAGATTTTGTTTTCCTTTCTGAATATTTGAATATGTTGAAACAGCTTTGTATGTTAAATAATGCTGTTAAATAATTGCTGTTTTTATTATGAATTATGACCGAAATGTGAATGTTTTAAGTGTGTGCTTTTTTTGGTTTATATTTTATTTGAAGGTGTCGAAAATGTAGTTTTTGTTTTGCATTCTATTACATTTTGTAATGTTTTGATTTCAAATATGTGATGCATTTTAAATGTGCGTTTAAAACACATTTAAAAACAAAACAAATATAAATAAATAAATAAATAAATAAAGAGCAAAAGTAGCCCAAACCAACGGGACATTAATATTATTTTGCCGTCACATCTGATTGGTTGCAAAGTGGGTGAGCGCTTTTAAGGAAAGGTCCAATCAAAAGTCACATGATCAGGCAGGCGCTGCCCACCGCTGAGCGCTGCTGGATAATCACTCCCTGCAGGAATTAGATGTGGAGCGAACGTTACAGGTGGAGCAGGGGAAGTGCCGAGCCGGACTCAAGACCCGGGACCCTGGACCAGACAAACGGCGGCAGTGTGAACGGTTTACCGATGTAGACAGCTGTGGCGGCTCCGGGTGAGTCTCTGTCCGTGACTTGTTTGTGCGCAGTTTTGTCCCACTGCCGTATTATTTTACCGCGGAGCCTCGGGCAGGCTGTGGGAATTGGATTGGCAACCTGTGGGGCACAGACAGCGCTCTGTAACTTCTCTGTCTTATCTAAAGATTATAGGATATCCTAATCTAATAATAGCAACCGAGAGCTAGACTAAGCAGTAGTAGGATATACTGTACAAACACTTACCACCACAGATGGTGTTAGTGACACTGGATGGGGGGGGGGGGGTGGGGGGGCGCTCAAACTTGTAAGGTCGCTGGAACAGCTTCGGGACAAGTGTCATAAAAGTGTGTGTCATGTGTGTTGAAAGCCAAACATCTTTCACTAAATGTATAAGTTCTACTGAAAACCAAGGAGCAACTATTGACTTTTCAGACCAAACATCACTAAATTGTCCATACAAAGAACAGAGAAGAAGTAGAACCTTTTAATTTTGTGTGCTATTTTGGAGATGTTTGTATTTGTAATTGCATAATCAAGGCAAAAAAACTAACAAAAAAAATCTATGACTACATCATTAATTCACTTACTTTTATTTATTTATACCCACTTACTGAATTTAATTGCATGTTCTGGGGGTGGAAGTGATAATAAGTGTGTAGGCTTATCGTTTTAGGGACGGTGAAAATCATCGTGCATGATACAAGTGTCAGAGCGAGTAGAGGATATTACTAAGTGTTGTTATTGCACTTGCTGGGGATTGCCCAGTTTTAGCTGTCATACTGCAGCTTAATGGGGTCAGAGGTGTCGAGGCACACAGCTGCACCACAAATAATACAGTGGCACAGTGCTGTGACCTGACAATGATGCACATTTCTTTTATGTTGCTGTTACTGGCTTGTTTGACACTTCAGGGGCATAAGCCACAAATGTCTACTAGCAGCTCACGATCTGATGGGCAGAAAAGAAGCTTTCACAGACTTGAATATAAATCTGGAGAATTGCCTTTATGGTCACCTTTTAAGCAGCTACTTATAAGAACTGAGCAGGTGAAGCAGGGGACCCGATACACTGGCGTGACGAAAACAATCTAATGGACAAAACAAGACATTTGAAGATGTCACAAAATAGTTCTGGAAACTCCACTGTTTCACTCCACTGAGAATGATTGGAAAAGTTATACATATTTAAAATAATTGTTATTATGAAATCAGTTCCTTGGCTTTGATTTTAGATCTAAATTGAAGTCCTCCTCACCACAGTTTGTTTTCTTGGGTGTTACTGTCTGTCAGTGAACTTGTCATAGATTACTGGTGGAACAAGCAGAGATGTTCGGGTGTTCACATTTTCCTTTTGCGCCACAGCTCCTGCTGGGACTTGCCTGGGTGTGTGTGTGTGTGTGTGTGTGTGTGTGTGTGTGTGCGTGCGTGTGTGTGTGCGTGCGTGTGTGTGTGTGTGCGTGTGCATGCATGCGTTCAAGCGTGCATTCACACTCAACCAGACTTTGTCTCATCAATGACAAGTAATTTGTCAGAGCAGAGACAGCTATCTTATTGAACAGGTTGTTGCATATTTATTCTGTTGTTTGCTTGTCACCTTTAGTTGTGTTAAGTGCCCTGACTGTTGGTTGTGGATTAGCCTAATGATACATGTCGTAGCAGGCTTGAAAACTGTACACACAGCATGTTTTTGGAGTATTGTTTTCAGCTAATTACAACTCTCCTGCACATCAAAACAAAAGGTGTTCAGCTGCTGTCATTATGATAAAGGAATGGCTTGTTTTAGCCCATCTGAGCTTGCAAAAATATAACCCAGTCCTGAACTGGGGTGTGTTTTCCAGTGTGTGTGTTTCACAACAGAGTCTGTGACACAAGGAGTGTCAAAGGTGAACACCCTCCCACAACCGGTTTCCTGTTTAGGCCCCTGTGATGGAATACTGTATCACAGCCAGCCGGCCTGCCAGTGGACTGCTCGGCTTACGTTTGACTGGCAGCAAGGCAAAAACAGAGGCAGGCAGGAAAAACAGGCAACAAGCTGTCAACCCAGCAGCTAGTGACTCAGCCGGCTTCAAACCCGCAGACCGGTTAGTCAGCCGCTCAAGTGAATCGGTTACAGCCGGAGGTGGGCCTTGCCCATAGAGTACAGCGTAATGCAGTCATAAATGAAGACGCATGCAAGAGCCTGGGCTTAGGCAGTCACAGCTCACTCCAGCTGTTTGACTCTTCGCACGGCTTTTTGGATTTGGATTTGTTATGAGTCACGGTGGTGACAGGAGTGTGCTTGTCTGCACACGTTTGGGTTGTTGCTTTGTGCACAGCGCGTAGTTGTAGTGAGACTCCATCGTAGGGTATTGTAGATATCGTTGAGGCTCCTGAACGGGCTATAAATACCCTCATGCTTCAAGTGGTTGGAGTGTTTGGAGATACTGCTGTTGGGCTTCTTCAGCGTATTGTACTAGTTCATGCGCAGCCTTTGAACCCTCAGTTGTTCGCATTCTATGGCTTGATGAGTAAAAACCCACCAGCAGCTGCGGCGCTAACACTTTAGAAAGGCACATTTGGGAAATACATACTCACATTTACTTCTGGATTTATAGAGAAGTAAAGAACTATTTTAGTCATGCTCTTGTTTCTTGTTCTAGTTTTGTGGAGGTTCATCTTCTCTAACACTGGCTTTGTGGTTGCATGGTATTTACATGCAACCAGTGCTTCAAACGTCAGGTTGGCTTTCAAGAGAAGACTGTTTTGTGGTGTTGTACATGGCGTGCAGATACTGTTCTATTTTTCGCAAAAAATGTCAGTCATAAATATTTAATTTCTGTAATAAGGTGCATGTGGTGCTGTATAGTCTTAGAAAGGGGAGAATATCAAGTCGTATAGGGGCTGTGTAACACAGCAGTGTGTTTAATAACTGATCCTTGAGCAGGTTTTGCTGGCTTTGCTGGAATCAGCAGTGGTCCCCTATAAACAAAAGGTATAACACCAGTCTTTCATGATTTGCCCCAGTGAAGAGCACTCCTAATGTGATGGTAATTTAATATTATTTTAGTCACCAAAGTGTGAAATGAGTGAAAACGGTGAGTCACCCTGAAAGAAAGAACAGAGAGTTCAGACCTCAGCACTGACAAGTAGTGAAAATGTGTCACTTTACGAAAAGGTCATCGCTAAAGTCTTTTCTCGCGGTTACAAAATCATTCAACATACAAGAAGTTGGTCCACATGTGGCTGAAATTCACAAACCAATAAAGGTGTGTCATTTAATTAAATTAAAAGGCTCATAAGAAACTGCCTACTTGTACAAGATAAGGGGTCAAACAGTCCATGGGAGGGACTTTCCTGATTAATTAAAAGGGACAAAGCAAAGGTGGAGGACAGAGAGACCTTTAACATGAATGCGGGGTCATAATCTGACAATACAAATGTTCCATTTATTCATGCATTTTAATGTAATGTAGTGACAAACCCAAAAAGAATTAGAACAGAAGTCTGCAAAGGAAAGTTTTAGCTTCTTTTAGCTAATTGTTTTGGTTCCAGCCCACAAATTCGGCTCTCCCACTGCTCTTTTTCAGCTCTGAGAAACCTACTGCAAATCACCTGTTCACTGCAACAGAGAGACAAAGTTAGAGACTAACTGGTGAACATAGTGGAGGTTTTAGCAGCTAAAGAGCCACATTATTCCCTGTAGAGCTGGTGAAGACTTAAACAGGCCGAAAAAGAGAGTAAATATTGGACTTTTCTTTTTTTGTCAGGCGGCCAAGCACACATCTCCAAATGAATCCTAATGTTGCTCAGTGTCTGCTGGATGTGTAAATGGGTAGTTTAATTTTCACCTTTCAGTGTAAGATGATAATAAGCCGGTGGTGTATTTTCAGCTTATTTCGCTGCCCCCAACTAGCCCAGCAAAAAAAAAAAAATCCAAAAAAAATCAATGAATTCAGCTTTAAATGAAAGATTTATTAACCATTGATAAAGACGTGGTGCCAGAACCATTTTAAAGTAAACTGAAGGATTTGGGGATTTTTTTTTACAGTTAAATTTCTTATACAGTATGATTTTATATTCTTTGTCCATTCAAAGGTAAATATCAAAAGATTGAGGAGGAAATTTGTCATTACTTGAATAAGTTATCAGACATCATCAGACAAAGCACTATACAGCACAATAGTCTGACTGTAGAAGAAAATCTGCTGTGTGTGACTTGTGACTGGTAACTTGTATAAAAACCTCAGCTGTGAAGCCTCCCCACCCCCAAAATACACACTCACACACCCTGTCCACACGTGCACGTCAGTGTGTGAGTGTGACCCTGGATAAACAAAGGAAGAGAAAACAGGGACAACTGCTGCGTGCTCTTCTATTATTGTAGCCATACCTGCCTGTCCGCACTGTTTGGAAGTGTCTGTCAGAAGCCTTGAAAAACAACCAGCAGTCATTCCTGTAGACTGTAGGTGCTGTAGATTGTAGGTGCTCAACCTACAGTCCCCCCCGCCGCCCCTCACAGCCTGGGGCAGGGGGAGGTATGCAAGACACTGGTGCTCTGACAACAGATGAGCAGTCTTATACGTGCAGCAGCTCGTCCTGCTGTGTCAAGTAACAACAAGGTGGGAGCATGGCAGTTTGTTGCAAAACGCACATTCAGAACCGGGGCTGTTCAGAGGCAAAGGGGAGTGAGCGCCAGGCTGCCTCTCGAGGAAATTTGGATGCTGTCATTTTGGTGTCTGTCAAAAGGCGAGGACTCTGTGGTGTGTGTTTCAAAGGACGCATCTCTATGAAATCTGCTGGATTTTTTTTTTTTCCTCCTCGAGCTAAAATCTAAATAACAGTTGCAAAGCAGCTGTGTGGTGCTGCAGCTCTGAAGCACTGTGCATCAAAAAGATAAGAGTATAGTTTTTACCTTGTGAGTCTGCTCCTAAGTATACGCTGCTTTGTGTGTTATTCTGAGATAAAAAAAAAAAGTACCTTGATGAATTTTGAATGAGGCTGCGCTGCTCGGTTAGTCAAAACAGTAAGAAACTCTCCCAAAGAAATGGTTAAGTCTCAATTCAGCATGAATCCCAAGGTACGGATGGAGCGCTAAAGCAGTGAATTATTGTGATCTGTATGCATGCCCAAACCTGAACCGATCCCCTCTGCTGCTTGAACCCTGCTGAGCCCAGAGGAAGCAGGTTCTTATCAGGGAGGAGGACAGGAAGAGACAGAGAGTGGAGGAGGAAGAGAGAGTGGGGGGTTGGTGGGCAGTATGGCACTCTGCAGATTTTCACTTAATGTCAGTTTACTCTGTGAAGTGTACTGTTACCAGCTACAGCTGTAAGAGGTGCTTGACTTCTGTGATGTTACAACAAGGTCACATTTGTTTTTTGTTTTGCACACAGCTGACATTTTCATTTCTGAGGTGAAAAATATGTCTCTTTGATGATTTTCTTCATAGATGTTTTCATATCTTTTCTAGAAGATGGTACCATGAGCACGATCTCCTCCAGCATCCCTCACCAGTAGCTGGGCAGCATGGCTTCTGCTCTTTCTTCCAGAGAGGACACCAGTAGCTCATTAGCTCTGCGCTGGAGGCTAACGCCAACATAGATCTGCACCACGCAGGACGACTGAGTCAATCGAAGCAGGCTGAGCTGCACCCTCAAGGCCTGGTTAAACATCTGTATGAACTCCTTTGAAAACATGACGCGTGCTAGAGCGGCACATGTCCAGGACAGTGACATCACCACAGCATAACAACATCTGGACTCAGACTTTGGACCATGTTCTGTCTCTGATTGAGTGCTTCGGTGGCAGAGCTGGATTGTGCAGCTCTTCCACACTTAGACAAACCTGGACTCTGAGCCATGTCTCTTCTCTCAGCTCTGAGCATCATCTGTGGATTGATGCTCCATGTTTCATGTAGTGCACTCAACACTCAATACTGTGTCCCACGGAAGACTGTCCCTTACCAGAGTAAGTCACCAACTCTCCCCACCTCAATGCTTCAGTGGCCATTATGTCATGACATGCTCTCACTGCGTTGTAAGCTGGGCTGGACCAGTAAATGCCAGAATTCGTAGCAGTTTAAGAATGTATTTGAATATTTTCACCATGATATATGAGCAAGTGCTACAGCTGTAGCAAATTGGATTTTGTGCTGGTTTGGGACTCACTTATTAAATTTCAGTGAATTTGCATTAATTTTTTTTTTGCTGTGGGAGCATTTTTCCACACAGAAGGAAAATATAATTAAATGCAGCGCAGTGATGCAGATGTTGTCCTGTTTCAGATGAGCTGAAGTTGTTCAGAGAAGAGGGGATCTCCAACTACTCCACGATGTTGATGAGAGATGATCTTGGAGTGCTGCTGCTCGGGGCCAGAGAGGCCATTTATGCTTTGGACATCAACAACATCTCAGTCAGAAAGGCTGCGGTAAGAAAATGTGGAGACTCACTGAGAGAAAAGTGTTTACAGATTGCGCAGAGTCTGTGCAGTCTGCCCCGATCAGCGGCGTTCTGTTTGAAGCTGCTGTAAAATAACTCATAAACTCACGTGTCTGCAGAGCTCTTACTTATTAATATGCAAATAATGTTTTGCCCTGTGAAATGTCTGATAATTAACTTTTCATTGTTAAACTTTTCATTGCTCATGACCCCTTAAAATGAAGCCATGTCTAAAACAAAAAAAATTGAAAAAAACATTAGGACAAATTCATAGTTTTGTGTGACAAGTAAATATTTTTGCATTCTCGTCCCTTTAATTATTCTATGACCCCTCAGATTCATATTGGTTGGGAACCACAGGTTTATATCATATATGAAACACAGCCTCTTATTGCCTTCTTACTAACTATTTGGAAACATTTCACTAGTCATTATGCAGAAATCAGTTTGTGCTACCAGTCACGTCTGCTTTCTCTGTTTTGATAAGGCAGCAGTGCACCAGTTAGCTTCTGTATATTCTGTTCAAAGATTACATTTCATATTGTGCAGTAGATTCTCTCATGTTGTCAGCTTGACCAGTGTACATTTGCATGAGGAATTTTTTACGAATAATGGTCTTTTTGAGCTCTCTACAGTGGTCCATTGATTCATAATTATAGTTACACAGCTGACAGTCACAACTGAAGAAGGACTGGTGTCCCCAGCCAGCAGGTACTCCCTTCTGTAGTGCACTGACTGGTCTCGATGTTAGACAAACAATGAACTGTGAG
The DNA here is from genome assembly GCA_037833715.1 of Toxotes lorentzi. Classification (NCBI taxonomy): domain Eukaryota; kingdom Metazoa; phylum Chordata; class Actinopteri; family Toxotidae; genus Toxotes; species Toxotes lorentzi. The sequence continues at coordinate 4,924,342 of JBBMJY010000022.1, read as the reverse complement.
GGTGTAAACAAGCTACAGCCACACTGTTGGGTTGCGACACCCTTCCTGCATGCTTTGACATGACACTTTCCCTGTGTTCCATGCAGGTGTATTGGCGAGTTACCGAGGAGAAGCAGAGGGAGTGCACATACAAGGGAAAACATGCCGAGGTTTGTGTCTTTCAAAACAGAGATCACATACGGTAACTTTTACTTCTAGGGCAAGAAAACAACCTTCAAGGATGAGTGTTGACTGAAAGCAGCTCACTCCCCCGTGCAGTTTATCTATGTATATTTGTAAATCATTTATATGGGAGTGTTTTTTTTTCCTTTTTAAATCTTCACACAGAATTCTCTTTGAAGTGCTCTGCTTACAGCTTTGTACTGAAAGCCCAAATAAAGACATGAGGAGAAAATGCGTGTACGCAGCCTCGACCTTTTGGTCACCAGCTCAGCTCCAGGCAGCCTGTGCAGTCAGTATATGTATGTGGCATGTTTGTGTTTTTGTGGCTGAACTAACAGAGCGCTGACCTTGGCATTCTCTCTGCTGGATCTTGTTGCAGGTGGAATGCCGTAACTACATTCGAACCCTGCATAGGGTGAATGACACTGCAGTGTATGTGTGTGGCACCAATGCTTTTAGCCCCACCTGTGATTATATGGTAAGTGTAGAATATGGGGTTAGTGTAGAGGATTTTAGAAACTGTTTCTGTGAGCACAATCTCTGTTTATCAGCAGATGGTTTTTGTGTCACTGACACAGTGTGCAAACATTTGCCTTTTTTCCATTCACTCTGATGAAAGACTAGTTATTTATTTAGTTAATATTTTATATGTTTTTTTTATTGTCAACAAATGCCCTGAATAGATAAAAACCAACAAAATGTTACTCCGTCTCTCATTACTTCCCGACTCCCCTGCCCTGCCTGTGGCTCTCAGCCTCAAGCCCATTTGTTCCTACTGAAGACTTAAAGACTTAAAATAGAGTAATGAAGGAACATGTTAGCCAGTGCAATGATGTGGCTCAGTAATGTGTTTCAAATAGTTTTTCTGCGACAGAGAAATAAGTGAGATCTAATCATAAAGTTAGTAGCATTAATTCATTGTTGGTTTTAGTCTTCCTCATGGGATTTGTTGACAGTAAGAAAAAAATAGAACATCACCTGACTTAAGCCATGCAGCATTAATGTGAATTTGATTACAAAAGGTTGGCAGTCACTGTAAAAACTTTTATATATCTTTCTTTTTCTTTGGAAAATGGCGAGTAATAATGTAAATATATGCAAGTTGTGAGAAATGGGCTAAACATTAATCCTGATAAGATCCAACTGGAATCTCGGTGTTTTGTCTGAATAAAATGGCTCGGTTTTTCTTTCTTTTCTCTCCATCAACAAGTTTTTCTTTCTTTCCTCTCTGTCTCTCACTCTTTGTTTCCTACAGACGTTTGTTAATGGACAGCTGAGGCTGCAGGGAAAGCAGGAGGAGGGAAAGGGGAAGTGTCCGTTTGATCCCTTCCAGAGATACTCCTCCCTCATGGTCGGTGAGTGTTGAGTGTCTGAGTCAGGTTTGCTGCCAAAGGGAACAAAGCACAGAAAAATGCTGAACACTCGAAGTGCACCAACAGAAAAGATGAGTTTGTGGAGATTTGACAGGCCACAAGACCAGGGTATAAATGCAACCTCCTGTCTTTGCTGTTTCTATCTGCTCATTCAACACATGTACTAATTAGTCAGAAAAAGTCTGACGGTTCAGTTCATTAGTAGGCATATAAATGAGATATTGTTCCAACTTAATATGAATACTTGATTTCTAGGAATGTTTCCTCATCTCTTGTTCCTTTCCAACAGGAAATGACCTGTATTCTGCTACATCCATCAACTTCTTGGGCTCTGAGCCTGTGATTCTGCGGAGTTCAAACTTGGCTCTCCGCACTGAGTTTAAGAGCTCCTGGCTCAGTGGTGAGTTCCTCTGCTGCTGCAAAAAAATGGCCATTTAAAGTTTTGTATAATGATGTGCATAGTTTAGAAGTGAATGCCTGCAGCAACAGCAGCAGCAGTACCAATGCATGATGCAGTTAATGGTATATGTTGTGTTGCTATTTGATTTTTCTACTCTCGTCTCAAGGACTTATTTCGTGTTTTGTGATTTCAGAGCCAAACTTTGTCTACATGGACTTTGTGGGAGAGAGTTTTGATAGTCCTGAAGGTGATGATGATAAGGTGTACTTGTTCTTCAGTGAGAACGCCATGGAGTACGATTTCTACAGCAAAGTTGCAGTGTCACGAGTGGCCCGTGTCTGCAAGGTATAAAGACATACAGAAGAAAAAAAAACTAATAATCTAATTATAAAGACCTTTGGCATCTTCAGAGATCCCTGTCTGACACACATATGGTTGTTGTGGTTAAGGGGAATATGTGCACATGACACACGAGTGCTCTGTCTCTGTGTTTAGGGGGATATGGGCGGCCAGCGGACGCTGCAGAGGAAATGGACGTCGTTCCTGAAAGCTCGTCTGGATTGTTCCCTCCCTGAACCCAGCCTGCCCCCCATTGTCCAGGATGTCTTCCTGCTGAAGCACGAGGACTGGAGGAAGAGTGTCTTCTACGCTGTCTTCACCCCGCAGTCGTGAGTACTTACGGACAAATCCTCTGGTTTTATGGCTCAGGGTGGGTGTTGACATAGGGTAATCTAGGAAGCATGCAGAGCCGTCAGTTTGGAGCAGCAGCAAATGCCGTCTCCAGTCACACTCAGTTATTAGGTCTTGAGTTTGTTTGATTGTTTTGATTGTGATATAAGATATTTTAGCAGTTAATCTTTTCATGTTTGACTGATGAGTGATTTATTCATTCAAGAATTTAAAGTATTCTCCAGTCATGCAAATAAAATAAATATTTATCAGTTTGTTTGACTGCATGTGTTTGATTTGGTGTATCCAGGAGCTTGTCCCAGATATCTGCAGTGTGTGCATACAGCGTGTCTGCCATCAGAGATATTTTCAGTGAGGGAAAGTTTAAGACGCCCGTTGCTGTGGAGACATCCCATGTGAAATGGGTGATGTACACTGGGGAAGTGCCAGTCCCCAGACCGGGAGCGGTGAGTGTGAAGACATTGTTGCAGCCAGAAATGATTCTGGATATTAAAGCATAGGAGGCAAATCCATAAAACCCACAATTCTAAATTGAGGTTTTGTGTTGCAGTGCATCAATAATGTGGCACGTAAAATGGGGATGAATCGCTCTCTGGATCTTCCCGACAAAACCCTCCAGTTCATCAGAGACCGCCCCCTCATGGACGAGGCTGTTCGTCCTCTGACAGGAGGGCCGTTGCTGGTCAAGCAAGGAGCGTTGTTGACGCGGATTGTCGTGGACAGTGTGCTGGGGCTGGACGGACAGAAATATGCCGTCATGTTCATTGGCACAGGTAAACTAAAAGATAATAAAACACACTCAGTTTTACCAAGATTAAAGTAGAGCAGAACTGATGTTGGAGTTGTCCTTAGCTTCGTTTTCTGTATGAATATTCTGGTTGATTAGACTTAAAGCCCCTGAAAATTTTATTCGTTCTCTATAAAGTTTAAATTTTCATGGCTGAGGAAGCATTGATCAAAGTTGAAGTCTGAACAAAATAACCTAAACTATTATTTATTAAGAGTTTACAATGAAAAAAAAAATGCTAATGAGCCTCACTGTGCTGGTGTGCTTTGATTGACAGTGCGTGCAATAAATAATATATATATATAACATCACTTTTTCCAGCTGAGCCCCACCCACTTCAAACCAGTGACAAAAACAGAAATGCAGAAATCTCTCATGTAAAATAACCAAAATCGTTGTGTTCATGTAGGAGCCCATCATTCATAGTAAGAATGTGAAAGTAAGAATGTTTTTAGAGCTTTTAAGTGGGAAACATTCATCCTTTTACAAATGAGAAGTTGAATCTGTAAGAAATCTATAAGAAATTTTTCATTAGCTGTCTGATTAAGACTGATTCATTTGATATGAATAATACAGGGTACATCGTGGTTAAAATGTGTACTGTGCTCTTTGTATGATTATTAAATGTCATTTATAATTATTGCTTCCTGACAGAAAACGGTTATGTTCAGAAGGCTGTCAACTATGCTGGAGAGATGTTCATAATTGAGGAGATTCAACTGTACGAAAACCCCAAGCCAATCAGCATCCTGCGCCTCTCATCGAGCAAGGTAACTCATTACAGGTCCATTACGGTTCAACAGCGTTTTTTTAGCTCATCATCATCAAAGTTCACTCTCATTTACTGCTGTGTTTCTTTGCAAATATTATGCAATAAGCTTGAATCTAAACATCTATCTCAGTTTGAATATGCACTTAATTGCCACTTAAAGACTGTAGAGAGGCAGCAGTGGCTGTAAAGATCAAACACTCACACTCAAACGCTCACTAATTTTTGCACGTGCGTGTGTGTGTGCGTGTGCAAACATAGGGCCAACTGTATGTGGGTTCAGAGTTTGGTGCTATCCAGATGCCAGTCAGTAACTGCAGTCGCTATGACACTTGTGTGGACTGCATCCTGGCCAGGGATCCTTACTGTGCCTGGGACTTCTCCACTGAGCAGTGCTCCTCAGTTCACAGCTTACCCCCCTCCTCAAATACTGCAATGCAGAGTCTGAAGGAGGGAAACATCTTGCGATGTCCTCAGCCAGGTACATACACTTCCAGTGTGTTGTTTGCATACATTACTGAGGAAGGCTGTTTGTATGAACCAGTGTCCCAGCAGTTAATTGTTTTATTAGAATGCAGTGAGAGCAACCTTGTGTTTGCATGTGTTTTTAGATCCACTAGCAGCTGTGGACTTTACCCTCGTTCCAGGGAACAACATCCAGCTGCCTTGCCAGCTCCACTCCAACTTGGCACAGGTTCACTGGCGTTTCTCTGACCGGACACTTCACTCAAACCACAAATACTACATCTACAGCGGGGGGCTCCTCATCCTGAGTGCCTCTGAATCAGACGCTGGCCTCTACACCTGTGACTCAGTAGAGCAGATAAATGGCAGAACATACAACCGAACTGTGGCAGTTTATCATTTACAGCTCTACTCAGGCCCAGCAGTGGGGGACAGCACCACTCCTGGCAATGAGGTGACAAATTCCTTTGACCCTATTCACACTCTGAATACAGCTGCACCAGGGCCGGTGCCAAACCAGGGCAACGAGGACCCGTTGTTCCCCGAGACTCAAAGCGACACTGGCAGGGTAGCTTGTTTAGAGGTGGCTGTGGCCCTGCTTTCGCTGCTTTGTTTCTCCCTAATGGGGGTGATATTTTGGATCTGGAGTCGAGGACGCTGGGAATGTTTCAAGTTTGCACAGAGTTCGAGTGAAAGCGAAGGGAAAAGGCAGTCAGGTGAATACATGCACATCCACAACAGAACTTCAGAGATAAAGCTCCTGGGGCCTGAGTCGGGGAGACCTTGCAGTGCCAATAATAATCACTCTGCTGTTGACTTCAAAGGGAATGGGGAGCACCACTTCACACCTATGCCCAACATTTCAAGTCTGGATGGTCTGGGATACATAAATGATGAGTCAGAGATTTGAGTCTGCTGAGGTATAGAATTCAGACCGAGGCCAACACCAGTGCACTAATTATCTTCCTATAGGTGTACTTCTAGCGGGAAACGGTTCTAAGAAAAGACTTTCACATTATAAATTCTTTTGATTGATATCCTGTTTCTCCTTGCCAGTTTCCTACACAGTCTATCATTTCTGTACTCTAACAGGGCAGCTGATGTTCAGTGAAAAGAATTTTCTCTCCAGGAAATTGTTGAAACGACATTTTTTATGCGTATGTTTTGTATAATAACAAATTGTGAATATACTTTGTGTAATATATTGTGTACAGCCAATACCTTTTTTTTCCCAAGTACTATTTATTTGTCGCAGTGAAATTTTTATTTCACCTTAAAACGCTTGTAATCTGCAGTAAGCCTTGTAAATATAGTCAGCAACAGTGAACAAATAGCAAATACTTTGACCTCAAATTTCCAGACTCCTTTCATTTTATGGACACCACTGTTTATTTAAGACAACACTCACCAGTCTTTGTCGGTGTTAATGACTGACCAGTACTCTGTATTGCTCTTTTATTTCTTGGTGGCTGTTAAAAAATGAATTTTTAGACGTACCTTTGTATTTAAGCATTCAAATGGCACACAGTGACGCAGAGGGAACTTCATACCTCAATCTTCTATAACAGAAAAAAAAGAATAATAAGATTATCTCACACCATTAAATGTTATATCTTCATTTGGAGTGTATGAGTGGAACTAAGGTCGTTTTTTTTGGGGTACACAGCTATATTTTAGATTCCAAGCATACACCGTAGTCTTACTATGAAAAGACAAAATGTCACTGAGATGTAGCAGTGTGGGTGTACATTTCTGGCAGCCAGTCAACTCAGAGACACATCATAGATAAGAACATGTGTCAAACTTTGGGAAATCCAGTCATTGTTCATAATAATAAAAAAACAAACAAAAAAAAAACTTTATTGTGAGTATGACTTGTGTGTTGCTGTCAGTAATGATTGCCTTCTGTCTCACACAGCTCAGAAATAGTATTTGAAAGTGATGCTGCAGGTTTAAGTGCCATGCTTCTTGTCTTAATGTTTCAAACAGATACTCCTGTGGATTGTATGGCAGGACAAAATAAAAAAAAACAAACAAACAAACAAAAAAAAAACACACGCTGCGACTCCACAGTTATCTCAGACCTGTTTTGTTTGTGTCAAAAAAGTCTCTAAGACCAAACTCAATTACAGGAGTGTATCCTGAATCTGTGCCCTGTGTTTTTCACACTCTGTCATTAACAACAGCGCTCAGAGCCACCGTATGTTTCATCTCAAACAAGCACTAAAGATATGAAAGGGCTGAAGTGGGTCTCTGCTCAATTATTCAACAGTGCAGTATAAGAAAGTTTTCATGAACTGAATTAAGGATATATATTAGTCCAGGTAATAAATTAATAAAACATTCCCAGAGCAGTTGCATTTTGCTGTTTCTTTTTTAGTGCTTTCATGCTTAACATAGGCATACAGTATTTACACTTGGGAGTTAAGATAATCCACATGCCAAATATTGTTCAGTTTCTTTATTCCAAAAACAGCTTATACCGAGTTGTTTGTAAGTTTCAGAAATCACTGTCTTCGATTTTTTTAGCTGTCCTCTCTCCTGTTCATCACTCCTTTTCCTACCAAGATTTAATGAGGTTTCTTCTCTTACTTGTAGTTCAGGGTATCTTGTGAGTTCTTCCATGGTGCTCACAGGCTCTTTTTTTTTTTTTTTTTTTTATCCCACACTCAGATTCTTCAAATATTTCTGACTTGCATTTTTGAATAGATCAATACGACAACAGCATCTCTTTTCCAGGGTGAAAGATTCTACATTGAGGATGAGGCATGCAGAGTTTATTTAAAAGAAAAAATAACAAAGCAAAAATGGCCACCAACATGCGCTCAGTTGTCTAATGTCACTAAAGACCATCCTTCAGTTCATATAAAAACAAAAACAAATCATATTCAGCCATTAAAATTTCGTGTACATTCAACTACGACATGACATCGTGTGAGTAAGAATATTTATTGAAATGTTGCAATAAATGTATTTGAACACGTCCGTTATATTTTGTCACTTATCAAATAACAGAGAAAACTCTAAACACTACATTTGGCAGTTGGCCATGAAGGACACTTTTGTAACAAGAAAAGAATCTTTTCCTTCCAGTTGGTGCTTGTATTTCATACAGGCTTTAATTGGGTCACTGAGGCAAAATAATTATTATTAATTATAAAAAAAAAGAGCTGTTACATTACTGTTATAAAAAGCTGCATTCATTGGTTTTAATCAGTTCATTCGCTTTGAAATTTGTTGGAATGATGATAGAAAATTACCACATACCCACTATCAGAACGCATTTAAACAGATTGTGAATACACTTGTGTGCAAGATTTCACCTTACTGTAGATCCATCTACACGTTTTTTTTGTATCCTTTCAGTCAGTTGAGTTGTTTGTGTCGGTTTAAACTGGTTACATGAGGTCAGAATATTTGAAATAATAAAAAAAAATCCTATTTAGTCCCACACCCATGATAAGGGAAAGCACACCGCAGTCACTACACACAAAAATTCTGTCTATCTGGGGAAAGTTGAAAGTGTCTGGAACAGTGACAACAGCTGATAAGGTGCTTTCACAGCAGGGCACTGACCACTAAAAGCAAACAATGCAGTTTTGCAAATACAGAAACTGAGAAATACTAAGGCAGAGTACAACACAGATCAACTTCGGGCGTGACTCTTCTTCGGTATCAAAATAATGAAAAGAGACAAGTGTTTTGGCACATCAGTGCTCAGTGAGAAATCACAGAGGAGGATTACGCACCACGTTGCTTCACTGAGGTATAAGTCCGGGGGGGGGGGGGGGGGGGGGGGGGGGGGGAGAGGGGGGGGGGGGGGGGGGGGGGGGGGGGGGGGGGGGGGGGGGGG
>JBBMJY010000022.1:4896905-4911853 GCA_037833715.1 Toxotes lorentzi | reverse complement strand
GATAGATAGATAGATAGATAGATAGATAGATAGATAGATAGATAGATAGATAGATAGATAGATAGATAGATATTAAGTGACAAACCTGCCATTTTGAAATTCCAATTCTCCCCTAGATAACAGGAATATACAGAAATCGAAGTCAGCAGTTAACACTCATACAGGCAGGAAAAACTTTCACTAATTTGCATATGTGTTTTTCTATTATATTTAATACTCCTTGTTACTTCTTTTTTGTTTGCTTCACGAGTAAACAACATTGCTAACACTGATCACAAGTAAAATGCTAATGTTCAACCAGTTAAAGCTAAAGCCCTGTACTAATTAATTTGAACATTTTCCTACAGTTTTCTGTCTCCCGCTCTCTCTCGGCTGCACATTGCAACTCTGGTCAAACTGTTGACTAATTTTAGTACTAAAACGTGAAATTGTTCAGTTTCCTCTTACCTATACCTACGTGAAGTTGTCATATGCTAACTTTATGCGCGATATTACACAGTAGATAGCAGCTAAAACGAGTTGTTGGGCAGCTCAGTAGTCCAACGGGAGCATAGACTAGCATACTGTCTCTTTTCGTTGTTGTTCCATTTGACGGACTGGTTAGCAGCTGACAAGGAGTGGACACGTAACAACAGCTAACAGGTCCATATGAAGCATAATGTAGATTTGTCGACATTACCAGAATAACGCTTATCTTCTCACGTTTCCGTCGTCAACTGCAGAGGTCCTGGAATCACTCAGGATGCGCTTCTCGGACACCCATCACACAGACTGCGACTGCGCTGCACCGTTGCACTTGTAGTTCCAAACGGTTTACGCTCAACATGCCCGGGGGGGCCGAAGAACTACAACTCCCAGGACTCGTGTGAGCGGTAAACGAGAGACGCGTGACTCTACATGACACCAGTCCGCATGAATCCCACCCATAGACTGGAAATCCCACCCATGCAATTATAGACTGGGAAAGGTCCCCAGTCTGTAAACAGTTTTCTACATGGTAGAGTTTATAAAAGAGAAGTGGAGCCCTTGCTGACTTTATTCACTGTGGATGTTTATTTCACTTTCCCCGATGTTTGGCAACTTTCTCACTGATATCAACAAAGCTGTTGGTGGCGAGAGTGAGCGACAAAAATGTTTTGGTCTTTCCAAATTTGTAAAAGAAATTTTATTTATATATATATTCTGTCGAAGGAATATCACGCATTGTGCCTAACTCATGATAACCATCGCTTAGTAAACAAACATCCAGAGAGCACTGGTCTCATCAACCGGACTTCGTTCTGGCTCGTTTCTTTCGTTTCACTCTCACAACATGGCAACCCTGACTCCTGCAAGTCAAACACCGCGACCAATCGCAAAGCCCGAAACATCTGACAGAAGGCGTGGCCTGTGAGACCCATCTTACATCTTTCGGGTTGCAGAATAGGGTGTCGCGGACGGGGCGGGTAGTGTGTTTATAAAAAGAGATGACAGATGCACTAAGTGGATATAGCTCACATAATTTTATCTTTCTGTTGAACGATTTAAATACCACACTACGATTTAAGCTCTAGTGCCATTACAAATATTACAAAACGCTTCGATACACTGAAAGCCACTCAAAGTGCAACACAGCTGAATAAATCAAACGCCTCTAGTGGTTGACGCTAACCAATCAGCGAAGGTTATTGAAGCGAGCGCCACACTCCCGCCAATTCCGACTAAGGAGCGCGAGGCAGGCAGCGGGGTAAACTAAGGGAGTATGTGGGAGATGCGGAAAGGGGACACGTTATGTTTTATGTTAAATAAATTCGAAATACATGCCGTTTAAATAGCAGCACAGCATTTGGTTCGTTGTCGGGGGCATACTCGGGTGTTTACACGAACTGTGCCGTTATTCTGAAGTTGAAGAATATCGGAGAATACCGCAAACGAGAGGAGCCCCGGGTCAGTGGTTGGGATGTTGGCGGCGGAAAACCCATCTGTGGACGGACATTTGGCAGCATCGACTCCCCGAAGGAGAGGTAATGCTAATGCGATGTCTAGCAGACTTGCAAAGGACTCTAACAGTTTGGCAAAATGTTAAGTGATGTAATATGGACGGTGTGGAGTTTTGTCTGTACAATTTGACGAGCACAAAATGATCACAAACTCAGTTTAAATAAAAATGAGGCATGCCATTCAACGCTCAATTATGTAAGGCTAGCAACTTCACATTTTCCCTAACGACATCCGTTAACGTTTGCTGTTGTCACTACCATGAGACAAACGTTAACTAAGTTAATGTGAGATTCTGCCGCTAGCTTTTAAAGCAGCACTAACATTAAAGCTAGCTGTGTACAGCTAACTGGCTGCCCGATATTAGTTGTGGCCAAGGCTTGCATTAGTTTATGGATTTGCGTAGCATATATAACTGGCTAAGAGTTAGTTAGGCATAGTTAGGCATAATGGTTAAGCTTCATGGAAGAGCCTGTCTGGGGGTAGGGATATGGTTCGGTTCAGGCTACGGTTTGGGGAAACAGACTTCGACACAACACCGGCATTGCTAATCGCTATTTCGGAAGCTTAGACCTCAGATAAGAAGCAGTAGCGCTATGGTAAAGTACGTTATGTCTTAAAATACCCAGTGTTTTCCATTCACGAGTTACATTATCGTTTAAAAAAGGTGTTAAACCTAGTGCCAAACTTGGCAGCACTGATTGCTCTGTTGCTAGCTCATAGCTGTGCCCGGGGTGCATAGCAAAGTTGCTAGTTTTGTTAGGTTAGCAGACAGCTAGTCACGTTAGCACCCTGTGAGGTGGTTAACGTTAGCACCAAACATGAAAGCCGGTCTTATAGGTGATCTCCCCCACAGCTGCGCCTTTGTCGTCGCTCTGTCACACTTCCCAATATCTTGTGGCTGTAGTACATAATGTTATAACCATTCGCCGTAGGTTTGTGAAGTTTTCAATAAGTTATTATGGTCGGGCTGGCATCATTCGGCTGACAGCCCTAAGGTGCGTGCCCTGCGGACTCGACCGGGCCTGCCGCACCGATTAATGCACCGGTTGGCGGGAGAGCAAACCAAGCACGACCATTACATTCGTCGTAATACTATAACGTTAGCACACCCCTGTTGCAGACTATTAGAGCACGTTTTGCAATTCGACAGACTTTCACCGTACAACGGGGCGATGAGGAGTTTAAAACACACAGTACAGTAGCTTCACTGGCATGTGGTCATTACAGTAGTAAACTAACGTTACGTTAATGCAAGGGAGCCTTAACAAGTGGCTGAGTGGAGCTGTAAATGCGTTAAATGTGTGGTCCGCACCGAGGTGGTGGAGGTTGTTATTTCAAATATAGTAGAGTCTGCTGTACAAAGTTCATCAGTTAGCCTATCAGTTAAACATTTGGCAAAACTGTCTGCTGATTTTCTCTGACCAGTTTCAATGCAGGTTAATTATTTCACACTTCAGTATTTTGAAATTAAGTTGTCTGATTTGCCTATGTTTTTGCTCTTTTTTTTCTCCCAGGCATGGATTGTAAGCAAAGTAACAATGCCAACAAGAAACTTATACAAGGTAAAATCAAACGTTTTTTTTTTTTTTTACTCTATTGTAAGATTATGAGAATAAGACATTATTCCATAGGTACCATACTGCTGATAATCTATCATGGAGTGTTGATAATGTTAATACTCTCCAAGCCTAATCATACCTTGCATTTACAGTGCCTTTTAATGGCTGATGCAACTTTGTATTCCTTTTCCCTACTTTAGTGTATTTTTTATCAAATATTAGTTCTGTTTGTTCTGTTTATATTTACATAGTAGCACAAGCTCAAATTATGAAATTATTAACCCAAGTAATACACAAGATATTCACAAATTAAAATTCAGCCATGCTTGTAGTTATATGTATATGAATATATTTGTTTCATATATAAGTGGTAATTTAACTTGTTTAAAATTTTTGTTGCTCTCTGGCAACGTGTTGATGAACAACTATCCCCATCTTCTGTTCTACATTACGCAAACAGATACAATATAACTATAATCGTGACTCAGGATGTTTTTTTTTGTCTTCCTTCTTTTTTTGCCTTTAGCTCGTCTCCCATTCAAGCGCCTGAACCCGGAACCTAAAGAGAACCAGCCGTCTAAACGCCCGTGTGCACATGCCTGCCCCGAACCTTCCGACAGGGAAAATGAAAACGAGAATGAGTCTGCTCCACTCGCTGTACACAGTGGACCACCGTTGGTTAATGGTCGCGGGCCCCTTGATGGTTTCCTGAGCCGAAGACGCCCTGCAGCCTCAGATGAGAATATGGTTGTAGATCTGACTGAGGACAACACCTTGCCTCCTGTAAAGTGCCTAATTTCATCTGCTCCTGCCTCTCCCTGCCTCCCAACGAAAGATAAGCATCAGGGCAAAGACAAGACTGCTTCTTCTGAGAAATCCAGCAACGTTGATGACACTGCTAAAACACACACTTTAGACTGCATAGCAGTCAACATCGATGAAGTAGAAGAGGAGGAGGGTGAAGATGGGAATAAGACAGCATCTATCTCGCAGCTTGACACAACACAGGATTCTGACAGTGAGCCAGAGGAACAGAATGAGTCAGGAAATGTTTCCAGTTTGGGAAATAAGTCCGTGCTGTCAGCTTCATCAGTCAGCTCCATGTCTGAAAGTTCACCAGAGAAGTCCAAGACTGATGACCCTGTACCCACTGCTACACCTAAAGTATGCACATCTCCTATTGCTTGCTTTTTGTTTAATCTTGTTCAGTCCCAAGAATTTGTTTGGCAATCCATCAATGGCAATATATGACACAGAAAGAAAATTGTTTATTTACCAGTACAGCTTGGTAATACAACATGTGATGAAAGTAGTTTTTCACTTGATAATCTATTATGGGTTAGATCTTATGATTAGCGTTTGCTTTCTATGTTTAATAGTTTGTAACATCTTAACTTATTATGTATTTTTAATTAGTAAATGTTATTTGATTGAGCATTCATTAATTATTTCTTTTCCCTCTGCTTTTATCACATTAAGCATCTGCTATATTGACAAAATCAAATATCTGTAAATTCGGACAAATAACTTTGCTGATAATTTGACAACAGCAATTTGAGGATGTCTGTAAGGATATTGGGTGAAACACCCACAGTTTTACAGCAGTTAAAATCTCATTCTCAGATATAGCTCGGTATCAATATTATCGCAGCAATATATTCAGATATGTATTGGTCAAAGGAAACACTGAGTAGGTCAGATGTCAGACAGTTATTATCTGACTGGTTTTTCACCCTCTCCTCATAGGAGCCAAAGACCACCGCCATGATACCAGCAGATCAGAAAAAGATCAAAAGACGCTCGTTGAAGGTGAGACTTCTAGTTGTCAGTTCAAAAACATGGCTTCAAACACAACCTGTATTTTTATGGGTTGTATTTCTCACCCACTTCATCGTGTATTGAAAGTGTTATTTTTGGTAGAGGAAAAAAATAATTGACCAAACTTTTGCAATTGTAGAGTTTACAAGAACAAGAGGAGAGGCTTCGTTTGCGACAGGAGAAGGAACGTCAGAGAGAAGAGGCTAAAGCTGCAAAAGAGAAAAAGAAAGAAGAGGCGCGCAGACTAAAGGAGGAACGAGAAAAGGAAAAACGGGAGAAAAAGGAAAAAGATGAGCGAGAGAAACGAGAGAAAAAAGAGAAAGAAGAAAAGGAAAAAGCAGAAAGGCTAAAAGCTAAAGAGGAGCTACGGAAGTCCAAACTAGAGTGAGTAATGAATGTTCCTGTGAAGGTGTATCTGTCTGACACGTTTTCAGTGCCATAAGTGTGTATTGGATAAAACTGGTTTAACACAGAGATTGATTTTGGTGTGCCAAATGTTGTGCTTAACATTTGCCTCAGGGCCAAGCTTGAAGAAAAACGAAAGAAAGAAGAGGAGAAGCGAATGAAGGAAGAGGAGAAACGGTTGAAAGAAGAGAAAGATGTAAGATTATGTAGAGGACTGTTGGTATGAGCTGGGGACATTTTGCTGAATAGTCTGTTGACCAGTGTGTATCTGTTTACAGCGTCTCAAAGCCGAGAAAGCAGAAATTACACGTTTTCTGCAGAAACCCAAGATCCAACAGGCTCCAAAGGTTAGCACATCTCACACTTCATATCAAGTGAAACCAGTCTCATATTTTGTTGTTCTTTTCCTATAAATGTGTTTTCTTCATAACTACAGTGCTCATAGGAGCACTATGTTGTTGTCCAAAGCAATTATGTTAATTTCTTCCGGGAACAATCTGCATTATAGGGTATAATGTGATTGAGTTGCAGTACATTCTTTGTGTAACTCTTTTTTAACTAAGAAAGTCAACTGCATTAATAAGCACCAGTAATTGTGATTTGTTTTGTCCTTTTGCCATTTCAGACGCTTGCAGCTGCATGTGGGAAGTTTGCTCCGTTTGAAATAAAAGAGAACATGTCTCTAGCACCACTGTGTCGGGTCCAGTGTGAGGACTCTGCTCTGGAGGAACTTGACCGTTGTTTGTTGAACCCCTCTAATAACTTGAATGGACTGAAAGAGTGGATCGGGCAAAAGCCTCGCCAGTCAGGACCCACCGAACCCAGGCAGACGGACGCGCTCAGGTGAGACTGGAAATAGTGATTATCCTAATCTGCTTACCCCACGCCTGTCCCGCGTTAGTAACCCGTATTTTCATTGCACAAGTGAGGTTTTTTTTTTTCTTCTTCTTCTTTCTGCATCTAATAAACACATCAGTCTGATACTGATAAAAACTCATACGTGGTGATATTGTAGTGACAAGGAAAACACCAGCTAAGCTTTATTAATCCTTAAATATACTTCTTCTTCAGGTGTGGCACTTTCAGGCTGTGCAAATTATTGAGTGGCATTGATTTCATTTGCATAGAATAAAAATGCCACAACCTTTACTGGGCTGTGGGGAAAAAAGCCAGAATGAACTATTTTTAATAGTTGTTTGTTAATGACATGTATGCTTATGTATAGATTTGGAAACATGATTGTAAATGAAACAAGATTTTAAAATTTTCCTGTATCTTTATGGTTAACCATTCTTTTGCTCCTTCTCCCCATGTGAACTGTTTCCTCAGAGAGTGTACAACAGTGGAGGCGCCTAAACCAGATGGCGTGCCTGACCGTAAACGTTACGGACCCATGAAGCTTTTGCAGTTCCATGAGAACTACCGTCCAGCATACTGGGGCACCTGGAGTAAAAAGAGTTCACACATCTCACCTCGTTGTCCCCTCATACAAGACAAGGTAAAACTATTGTGCAAAGGCATCTTTGGGTTCAGTTTACTGAGATGCCAGCGGTCCTAAGCATTACATACTTTTTTTAATGGTAGATGAAACTAAATATATTGGCATAGTTTTAAATTTAACACGGAGATCTGTATCAACTGAGAAACCCAGGATTTCATAGCTTTACTTTTCAATCATGTTGGAGAATTTGCATTTGATTCAAGAATTGTATTTACATAGCTCTGATGCTAACTGCTGTGTACTGTCACCACAGGATCTGTTGGACTATGAGGTGGACAGTGATGAAGAATGGGAGGAAGAAGAACCAGGAGAGTCCTTGTCACATAGTGAAGGGGTAGGTCAATGGAGAATGAAAAAGAATGGACTTTCCTTTATTTTAATAGCTTTTCTGCTTGTGTTGTCTACAACAAGGCTCAGTGTTTAAAACACATGCAAGGTAGCTGTATACACCCTGACATCTACAGAGCACATGTAATTGGCATTATTGGCAATCAAAGCATACATTTTTGAATTGATAGTGGTTGCTCCTCTGAAAAGGGTGCTGTTTGGCTGCTGGAAGTAAATAGGCTTAAATTAGTTATCTGAACTAGAGTAAACACAGGTGTTATTATGTTGTGTTTTCACAACAAGGAATGTAGTAAGAACAAGGAAATGATAATTGTACTTTTTTAAAAGACATGGAACTTTTGATCATTTTCAGGAAGATGAGGAGGAAGGAGGTGAAGATGATGACGATGATGATGACGGCTTCTTTGTTCCTCACGGCTACCTTTCAGATGATGAGGGGGCACTGGAAGAGGAGGTATGAAGGAAGCTACTGTGGTGGTTGTTTTTTTTGTTTTTTGTTTTTTTAATAAAATTGAATTTGTCTGTCTGGATCTTCTTAATTCAAAATTCTTCCTGTTTGCACCAATGTTAACACACATGTAACCTCCCAGGATGGTGGCGACCTGGAGAAGCAGAAACTGCGTCAGAAACTGAAAGCGCGGGAGTGGGATGAACTGATGTCCACCAAGAAGAAGATGAAGGTGCTGGAGCCAGTGGTGAGGGGCTGCATCTGGGAGGGAGAAGGACCTGGTTTGGATCTCTTCCACCCTTACGCTGTGTCTCTGGTCGAGCCTTTGCCCAAGGCTGACAGCCCAGAGGAGCTGTTAGACAAACGTCAGAGAGAAGCACAATGTAAGTGTGTGTCACGTGTTTCACTAAGATACATAGATTATCTTTAGGTGATTAGGGACTCTGGAGTCTCTAATGCTACGTCAGCCAGCGGGCTGTGAGTGGCTCACTGTTGCTTGTGGTTTTAGTTGTTTGTCTGGCTCCATTTTTCTTTTGTTGCCCTTTTCAGCTAGGCAGTACCATGCACTGCCAGAAGTAGCTTTAAATCTGGCATATTTTAACATTGTGTATTGAGCATGTAAGGAATTTAATCTTGAAAATGGTTGGCTAGTTTTTTTGTTTTGTTTTTTTTTATTGATATGGGCAGAAGTCTCAATAGCAGTTTGGCTGGGAATTTTGTATACGATGGTAGTATTTTTGAAGAGAAGTGGTAGTGCTACGACACTTCAGTGTAGTGTGACATAAAATACTTTCTGGGTTTTTTTTTTTTTTTTAAGTGCAAAGAAAACTCAAAGTAAATTGTTGTTAATTGTGTTGGTGCCTTTGCCAGCAGCTGCTAGAAATATTAGCAACTGTTAATTGCTTAAGAGTCTGTATTTTTTTTCCCCTCTTTCTTTTACTTCCTCATCTCTGTTTCCTGGTTCAATAATCATAACACCATTTAAAAGTCATCACATGATTAGTCATTGTAGTAAGTACTACATTAGTAAGTGTGATCTCGATTGGCCCATTTTTCCATTGGTAGGTTTACTTTAAGTTTAGTTTCAGTTTGTACCAAATTCATCTTAAAATGTCTTTGTGTTTATTATTTACAAGTATTTACATTACTCTAAAAAAACTGGCTAATATTCATTTTCCCACAGTACTTGGTCAGCTGCTACCTCTGCTGCACGGTAATCTCAACAGCAGCAAAGTGATCATCACTGAGTTTCAGGAGTTTTGCCGTCAACAGACCTCATCCTCATCATCATCATCACCTCCTGAGCTGTCCAGCCCTCAGAGCCCAACAGAAAACATTCCCACCAGGTGAAACAACATTTGGAGAAAATGGCTTATCTCTAAATATGTGATATAAAAACTTTGAAAATGATTGAAACTGCAATTACTGTCTAAAACAAATCTATCCTCTAAAACATCTTTTTAGAAAGTAGTTTGCCATTCAATTAAGTAGTTTTAACAAGCCGATATATATCTTTGTACATTAAGATTTAGAGTTTTTAAAGTTCTACATCACTGTTCTTATTTTTCTGCTTTGACCAGAATACAGCTAAAGCGCCTCATCAAGAATAATGCTGTTTATGAGAAGCGCTCAACCTACCGACGCTGCTGCTGGTATGTGCACACAGAAGTCCTGTCCCGTTTTGGACAGGAGGCTCTTCCTGTGCCCTGCCAGTGGACCTACCTCACCACAGGAGCTCGAGAAGAGTCCCGTGAAGAACCCCAGGCAGCCACAGGCTCTCAGGGAAACTCTCCCACTACACCTCAGTACTCCTCCTCCACCGCGTCTTCGTCCGCCAGCAAAAGGAAGAGCACAGGGAGCATGTCAATCACCAAGTTCATGAAAAAATGTTCTGACCCTGAGCAGGTAGAGAAACACCTTCTGTGTACTTCAATTAGTCGTTTGTTTTGTTTTAGCTTATAATCGTCTTACTTCTCTGTCCTTGCCAGACGGAGGCAACGGAGGCCGATGGTTTTCAAGCCGACACTGAGGATGATGATGAGGAAGACTGCGTCATCATCTCCACACAGAGCGGTGAGTTGCATAGGAAGAACAAGCAGCTGCCCATGGTCGACTTTTAATGTTTACTCCAAGATTCAGACCTTTTAACATTTTAACAGCATCATGATTTTTAAGATGAATGCCCAAGCTAGTCACTTAGACACGTCCCTCATGAGCATTCACCTCAGTGCAACCCAGGGACAGATGGTCCAGTCTTTAGATGAGAGGACTTGTCATGTCTTCTTATTTTCATGTAGCTGGAGCTAAGACTAGAGGCAGAAGCTCATTCATTTACAAACACCTCCAATCCAGTTTTTAAATGTATGCATACATTTCTTTCTCCACAATAAATATAATCTTACTGTCTAGGCCCAACCAGAGAGAATTCCTCCAGCGAGGGAGACGTCCTAATGGAAGTCACGACCTCCGACGCCGCTGCTCTCCCCGTGGCCAGTGCTGCTCCCACCCTCGCCACTGCCTGAGGACAGGATTGACCGTCTTCCCCCAACCAAGCTACTCCTCGTTTCATAAACTTCTCCTTCCTGGTCCTGAACTCTGCCGTGTCCAAGACAGAATCAGGTCTTCAGACAAGATGAAGCACCACACCCTGGTACAGGCAACTCACAGTAGGCAATGTCTGCTCAGTATTATGAGTTCCCTCTCACCTAATATTTTTTTTTAAGCAGTCAGGAGCCACCTTGCCCATAAAATGTAATTGTGCATAAAACCCGAGTGTCTGACTTGATTATTGAGGGCAGGTTTGTCCAGTGCTCATTGACTATGGGTCTGATTTTTTTTTTTTTTTGCAGTGATGTTTCAGTCAGGCATGTTTGGCATGGGCCCCTACAAAGTGGAAGGTGAAGGTCTCTCTGGCACTGCTTTAGCTACAGCAGATTGGGTTGATCAGAGGGAGGGAGAGCAGAGTGGAAACGCCTTATTTTCCATAAGAAACATTCAAGAACAGCATTATTTACGGTTTTTGAAATGTTGAATTCATGATGTGGATTTCTTACGCTCTAAATGTATATAGGTTAACAGAAATCAGAGTTGGGAAATGAGAGCCTGAGAGTCCATCTGTACATTTCCCTTTGATTTCAGTGCGTGCATTTATACTGCGATTTCTATTTCTGACAACTCACTGGCGTAGTTGCTAGATCTGTACTTGTACAGTTAGGTCCAGTGTCACAATGTTTTATAAATATGTATTTTCAAGAATACTTGAACAGGATAAATTCATTAAACATGAATAAAAGTACTGCACTTTTATATTCCGTTCATTCCTCCCTGTCTTATAGGCGCCTTTGCTAATGTGATGCTATCGCCATTAAAACAGGCTCATATTTCTTAACAGGTAGTTCAACACAGGAGCAGTTGACTGAAATTTTAGTTTAAAGTTTACCAGCTGAGAACTCTTTTTTTTTTTTTTTTTTTTTTTTTTTTCACCCTTATTATTTTTTTAGTACCAGATTGAATATTTCTCTCCAGGAAAGTTTTACCATATAGGATTTTGCCGCAGTCAGCTGCTGGGCCAGATACACAGACGCATTCACACATCATGAAGCTGACAAAGTCTGATCAAACAGTGCTTTCACACTTTTACAAGTGGATTTCAGGAAGTTATACAGTCAGTTGGGCTTCCTGGCACAGTTGTTTTGTTTTTTAAATGACTGGTAAAAAAGCTGGATTCAATTTGCTTGATTGATTCGCTGTTATATAAGAAAAATAAATCAGATGGGGAGAACAACTTCAAAGGCACAGTGTATTTCCACTCTGGTCCACTTGTTTGTGCTTTGATCAACATCTGAGGTGGAGTAGCAAGAAAAACCCATCCATTACTGAAACATCATATGTTCAGTCTCGAAACCCTCAGTGGTTTGTCTTAGAGCTTTTTAGAGAATTCAGCATTGTAATGGTTACTGTCTACACAGAATGTTACGTTTATCCTTTAGGTACGCAGTGAAGTTAAACACAGACTTGCGTCATAATTGTGTTTATTAAACAAAAAGTTTATGTGATGCAGTGCAAGCAACCCTTATTACAGGCAGGTTAAAAAGCAACAGAACACAACTTAGAACATCTGGACAGATAACAACTGCTCACTAATTAATTTTTAATAAGGTTACAACGCTGATAAAAACATTTACACCTTTCCGTTGATTACCTGTGGACTGCAGAGATGTTGCTTATGGCTGACCTGGTCTTACAAATGCTGGGACCCTATCAAATTCTGCATGAAACGGAATGTGTAACTGATACTGGTACAGATTTAAGGTGGTGACAAAAAAAAAAAAAAAGCAAGCACAGACAACCCCACAACTTTCAAGATGTGTACAACTCACTAGGGATGTATTAAATGAGTGGCGAGAGGTAGGTTGTTGTCATCTTAACCAACCACAAGCAGGAGAAACTATAATTAGCTTTTACAGATTTGCCTGGTACATATTCTCATACAGCAAACTCACTACCAAAACAAATGCATTAACCTTGAACAACAAGCTTCCAGCACACAAAAAGAAACACAAGTCCGGGGTAAATCTGAAACTTGAGTCGGTTTTTCTTCTTTCATTTCTCAACAGATTCAGTGAAATGGAAGGGGTTATGACTGCCACTGTGAAGTAAAAACCCATTTTATCAAAGGAAATGTGTTTGATACAAACAAAGTCTCAGGATTAATTAAAACCACCACTATCAGGATAACAGGATTCCATGCTGCCAGTTTTAACAGAATTGCATTTCATGACTGCATGCATGCCTTAGCAAGCTGTTTACATTAAGTTTTAAATTAAGTATATAATCAGTACTTAAAACTGGTAAAATATAAGAAAATATTCCGACAGCACATGGTTAACACTCTAATAAAACTCTGTATATCGGGGGTCTTATCTGTAGATATTTGTTCCAGCTTTGGACCTCACTATCCAGAAAACCTCTGGGCTTGTGCTTGTACATATAAAACTCATTACATTTGAAGTTTTAATTATAGAAGCAACCACCAAAGCCTGTTGTACAACGCTAAGGAGTTCAAGGCCACTGCAGAGCAGGGGACAACAACAGAACGGGACAGGAAGCTTATGTATTTTCACAGTAACTGAGACACACTCATGTCACATCAAATCAGACCAGTCGATCGTCAGTTGACAGACAAAACACTGAGTTAACCTTCAACACTGCCAGACAAAACTTAAAGCATTTCACTTCTTCAGTAAAGCCACTGCACTGACACCCAACACCTTCTAAAGTCAAAGGAGCTACTGATGGCGCCATGGTGAGCAATAGTACGACCAGCTTTACTTGCCTTCAATATTCTTGATTTTCCACTCTTCTTTTCTTAATGCAATGATCGTATAAGCCAGATGAACTGTTTATTTAAAAAAAAAAAAAAAAAAAAAACCCACACAGGAGGAAGTGGTGACAGTTAAAACAAGGTCTCTCAACATGCCATGTGAAGTATACCTGACTGGTTGATTGTAGGTTAGGGCACAGCTGTCACAGAGTGTTTACTACACAGCATGTACATTCAGGATGCATCACAAAACATGTCCCTTGCCTTCTCCATAAACTGTTAGTAGTGCTTCTTTCAACAGAATGTGTTGCTGAGACAGCCTGTAGGCTGACGTTATCCCCACTGCGAAGAGAGAAGGGTATGCTCAGCAAAACAAGCATATTAGGGTGAAGTTGCCCCTAGTTTATCACTGCCACTGATTTACGTTAGCATTTGTAATAACACACTCATCACTAGTCGTTTGCAAGGAGCAATTTCAGCCCTGCAGTGCCAGGGAGGAAGGTCGCAGGGAGAGTTCAGGGACAGAGTAGGTCTGCTCAATTCAGGGTCTGAATGGTTTCCAGCAGCTCCGGTTTGAGAAGCGTGGGGCTCTTTCCACCAGCAGCTGCAATATCTGCCTGCACAGCTGCATCCCAGGCAAAAGTGAGTAGAGCTGCAGGGACCTAAAAAAAAAAAAAAGCCAAACAATTTTACATAAATATTAACTGAGGAGCTGGAGGAGTGACATATTGGTATGTATTGAGACTGCAACTCACAATTATTCACACTGCTGATATATATTTTTTTTTTGGTGATTTGTTCACTGTTGGTTTCTGTGTAGAAATATGTAGACTAGCTTCACAAGATGTCTCTGGTTTCAACTCACCAAGTTACACTCTGCAAGAGCGACTTCCTCAGATTCTTGTAGTTTTTGACCTCCAGGAGCGATGAGCTCAAAGGGCTGCCAGCCGTCCACCAGGGACTCCCGTACAAACCCAAACAACACAGGCAGCCGGTCCCATGCATAAAAGGTTCCTGGGGGAGGGGGGGTCAGAGATCATCTTTAGTGACTCTCAATGAAATGTGTCTGTGCTATCAACAATATCAAACTTTGAGGGGGGGGTGCTTACCTTGTAGCAGGTTTCCATCAGGCAGTCTGATCCTGAGCAGGGTGTAGTTGTATTTCCTTCTCTCCCTCTGCACCTCTTTCTCCCTCATGGCTTTTGTGCGCAGCATGGCTTGCTTCTCCACCAAATCACTCCTGAGAAACAAACACAAGACGTGCTGGTCATTTACGGCAGGTTCTCTGAAGTGTTAACATTTGCATTGCACCACTTCACAGTTAACTTGTTTTCTATTAGCTATACATCCAATTTCAATTTGTTCGGTTTGTTAGTCTGTCAATCTATAAATGTAGTTCTTACAACTTTGACTGGAAAATCTGTTAACAAGGAGGCTGTACCTCTGCTGTTGCTCCCTCTTGAGCTCCTCTGCCGTCAGGTTGTAGAATTCTGGCGGCAGCTCGAAGCGTTGGGCGTTGGGAGAGGGTCTGAAAGCTTGAGGCTGTCTGTCCAGCTGGGCTCTGAC
>JBBMJY010000022.1:4870698-4891726 GCA_037833715.1 Toxotes lorentzi | reverse complement strand
TTTATATTGATTGACAATAGGAACTGTAGGCTCAGTTTTATTTTGTGCTGCAGGAGTATGGGGTTTTAAGGTTGACCTTGACATGAATGCTTTCCATCGTCGAGCCATGAGGGGCTTTCTTGGTGCCTAAATATGTTGAAAACAGAGATGTGAAATAGTTGGGCTGTGGAATCGCCTTGGTCAGCTGCCAGAGGAAAGGTTGACCAGACAGATCTTTCGCTGAGATAGTGTACACCATTAAACTTCATACTCTTCTGTCAAAGCAAAATGTACATAATTATCTTGATTGAATCAAGCACCTTTAAAAAGCTACACTCTTATTTAGTGCCGAAATAAACATTTTTTAAACTCTTGTTGAGTCATAATCATACATATATTATGTAGTGTGTATTTGTTCTGTGAGAATAGAAATAGATATTCACAGTCAGCTAGGTCTTCCACTGGAGACTGAGCTGCACTTGACAGATGAATCAGGGACAGAGGTGGATGCAGATGTGTTTGGGCAGCTTTTGCAAGAGGGAACCTTACAGTGTCCACTGAATGGTCAACAGGTGAGACTTGGCCTTGCCATGGAAACAGTGGATCACTAATGGTGAATATTGTGGAGAACTATTTAGTCATTGTGAGTGTATATATTTCTTTCAACTGCGTTATAGTTGTTCTTCACGAGGCTTCGTTGGAGTCACCTGTGTCAGACATTTAATTCTAGAATGTGTCAGACTCGTCCTCTTTGCAACTGTACTCTGATTCATCAGATTCAACTGTGATTGTTCAGACAAACGGAGGAAAAAGAACGCATGCTGAGCGGGAATCTGCAAAAGAGGTGTGTGACCGCCTCCACTTTTTTAAATGTGTCTACTTATATAGACACACATGGTGGAGATCATGGTAAAAGATATAGGTATATAGAACACTTCTACAGTTTGGTCCCTGCAGTGAACCAGTGAGAGCCCAAATCTTATTTGCAAGACCACAAGTTGAAAACACAGAAGACAAGACTCCAGAAAGTCTTAGTGAAAAGCAAAGATCGAAAAGCCGCAGTCTATCGAGGAAGCAGCCTCTGAGCGAAGGCCTCAGCCAGTCAACCCCAGGGATACTAGTAATCTCCTGTGGGTGGCTGTGCTGAATTCGTGGAAGCAGCGCAGTGAGGCTGGTTCTCCTTCACTCCCGAAAGGGATCTTGAAATGCCACACAAAGGAAAGGCAGAAGGACAAGATACCTTCAACTTGTCGGGACCAGTTTGCATTGGTACCACAACAGCCTGCAGTACAGACAAAAACACAGTCTGCATTGAAGATGGAAGCAGAGGCTGCTGTGGAAACCAACAAACAGTCTGCAGAAACAACGCAAGCGCAGCAACATCACTGGCAAAATTTATGGTGATTAGAAAAGCACGGCCTGCAACATATGCACAGGCTGTAGCAACACCACAAGCTCAGCCTGCAGAAACACCACAGCCACAGCCTGCAGAAACACCACAGCCACAGCCTGCAGGACAGACTGAACAATTATATTATTTAACACATCAAGAGCTTTCAATGGCTCATGCACAAGAACCGAGACATCATATGCACTCTGGCAAGAGAAAAGGCCCACTTGGTTAATGAGCTGACGAGGTTGAACAAACCTCGTCAGCTCATGGTAAAAGATGCTGCCCTAAAAATACAGACTTTAGAGGAAACTCTCAAAGCTGAGACAGAGAAGAGGAAGGAGGCGGAGACTTCACTAGCCAGACAGGAGGAGGAAACCTCCAAAATCAAACTTGCACTGGCACAGGCTGAAAACGACCTGGAAAAGTCACGATGCCAGTGGGAGGAGGAAAGGCTCCATGCCCTGGATAAGCAATTGCAGGCAGTCTCCAACCTGGAGGCTGAGTTTATGCAGGACATGGAGAAAAAAATAACTGAATGGGTGAAGGAAAGGTCTCGCCTCCTGAATGAGCAATCGCAGGTGACCTCTAACCTTAAGGCTGAGTTTAGGCAGGACCTGGAGAAGAAAAGAGATATTGGGAGAAGGAAAGGTCCACCATCCTCGATGAGCAATGGCAGGTAACCTCCAGCCTTAGGGCCAAGTTGGTCAAGCTGCTGGAGGACCTGGACAAGGAAAGGCTACAGTGGTGTGAAGAAAAGTGCAGGCTGCTGGACACCTTGAGGATCACCAAGCAGGCTTTGGATGACAAGAATGAAGAGGGAGAAAAATATAAGAAAGAATTAATTAAGAAGTTAACAAATCTGGAGATTCAGGTGGAGGAGATTCAGAAAAAAAGAAAGAAGAAGTCTTTGAGGAAACGATTCATCGGGCTCTTTGGAAAAACCCAACCTCGCTCTGACCTCTGAGTCTGAGATCTCCCCCAATACCCCAAAACCTATTGTTATTGTACGATCACACGGTCGCTGTGATTGTACATTTTATTTTATGCAGGCGAATATGATATGTGAAGAATATTTTGAAGGATGTTCTTTAAAGTTTGCACAAATTTTCACAGTCACTCAAAGATTAAGTGAGTAGATTTTGGAGGTTTGAGGTCAAAGGTCAAGGTCACTATGACCGTGTTTACATTTTTCTTGGCAATGCCATATCTTAAGAACCCTTTGAGGGACTGTCTTCAAATTTTGCACAAATGTTGACTGTGACATATGTATGTATGTATGTAAGTATGTATTGAGTAGACTTTGGAGGTCAAAGGTCAAAGATCAAGGTTGCTGTGACCTTAATGCAAATGTTGTTTTCTTTTTCAAAGGTAAGATAAGTAAAAAAGATAATTAAAATTTTCTTGATTTGTTTTTCTTTTATAATGAATGAGGAATTTGAATTATTTAAACCAAAAATTTTGTTTTATAATAAATTAAAATTGGGAACAGTTCAGAAAACAATAGGATATAAACATTCTGAATGTGTATATACTGACAGCAGGTGTAGAAGTATTCACTTAAGTAAAAATATGAATAAATACTCCATTACAAGTAAAAGCCCTGCCTTTAAATGTTTTAGTAAAACTAAAAGTAAAAACTACAAAATTATTATTATATAATAACTTATATACTGTATTATTATGTAAATTATTAGATTGTTCATTCTGTTGCATCAGTGCACAATTAGCATTGCAATGTTGTAACTGGTCAGCGTGAAGTCAGTTTTAGATACTAAAACAGTGAGTCAGGACTCCCTCCAAAAAGTTACAGGATAAATCTGAGGGGTTGTGAGTTGATCAAGGGAACAGGAAACAGGTTCTGAAATCATTTTAAATCATTTTATTTTCTAATTCCTTATCTTTGCTTTATTGATTAGCCCTTTTCTTTTTTTTGCCTCAGACAGTTAATTAAATGAAACCACTTGAGAAGTTTAGAGAGTAAATGTGTTGAAATGTTGACAAGGTACCTCAACTTAAACACTGTGTTTTTGTATGGAGTCACAAACCAAAAGGACTGGGAACCACTGGTTTAAGTTTTAATAATGAGTTATATAGATTTTAAAACATAAAATGTTCGTCTAAAAAGTAACCAGTAACACAGAGGATAAAACAGCAAAAATGGATACCGTCCATAGTAAACTGTGCTTAAAAGAAGTACTTGAGGAACTGTTATTTTCCACCTCTGACTTCAAATTTAAGTTCCTATTTAAATTGGAGCTTAAATTTACGAGGAGCACTTGAAAGCAGCACACGCACACGCACACAGTCAGCGCCGCCGCTAGTGCCACGTCAACGTGACGTAGCAGGAGGTGTAGTCCGGGTGGGAGGCGTCGTAACCAGTCCAAGAAACCACTCAGCCACTGGTATTAATGGTCTGAAACCCTCGAGGAGCGCCAGTGAGAGGTGAGCGTCTTAACATTCAATTCATTAAAAAAAATAAATAAAATGTTTTCATTGAACTGACAGTTAGCCCGGTGGCTGCTCGTGTCTGCTCGGCTGTGGCCGCTGTCACTCGTGTGCTGCTCCGGCTGAAGACAGGGGCTAACCACGGTGACTGATGCATGTAACGTAGCTTAACGATACACACCGAAACGGTCTTACTCTGAATAGTAGGGTTTAGTAACAGCAGTCTCTCTCTTTAATTCTGAAAATGTACCCGCTGCGAGTTAAACGAGCCACACTTGCTGTGTTTTGGTGAGCAGAGTTGCCTTAACTTCAAAATCCCGTGGAAGACTTGACACAGCCTCCTGGCAGCTTGAAGTTTGACTGTTTTATCAGTATTTCTTTTAGCCCCCCACATCCCATTCAAATGCTCAGAGGATCCTCCAGTAACGCAGTGATGACTGGTCATTGTGGGTGCTGGTTCAAACATAGGGAGCACTTTATCGCTCCAGTAGTTGCCTCTGTAATGGCTTTACCCACAGTTCCACTTCAAGATGCAAATGTCACGCTGGGTGTTGCATTTTATTGTCACCGGTTGTGCTAGTCTTACCAGTAGTAGCCAGGGAGGATTGCAGAAATACTAAGGCCATTAATCCAATTTTCAGCAGAAGAACTCCACCCAGCGGAAATTGTTTTGACCAGCGATCAACCAAACCCTGCTCACCTTATCTCTCTTCATAATGGCCAGGTGCCAGAGGAGAAACTCTGGCGAGGAACACCAACTTCCTTTCCTTATAATAACATAATAACTTATGTAGTTTGCCCTCTACATATAATCAAATTTAGTTGAAAGTTGAATCATCCCAAACAAAACCCCAGTTTTTGTAAGGATGTAAAGTCTTGGTGTCCTCGGCTGTAGCTACAGCCCAGCTTACCACTTACCACTTTTCATCTGTGCTTCAGTGTGGCAGAGTTGATCAAAAGCACTGTTGATCATGGACCCCAGCGCCAGCGGACTCAATCAGAGGTTGGATAAAGCCGGCCAGTCTCACCTCCTGCAGTTCTGGGGGGAGCTGAGCCCTGAGGAGCAGGTCAACTTGATCCACGATCTGCAGGAGATGGACTTTGAAGAGATCAATGGATTCTTCATGAACGCCATGAAGATGTCCAACAGCGGCAAACAGAAAAAGATGGACGCCCGCATGGAGCCGGTGCCCCGGGAGGTGCTAGGGAGTGTGACGAGGGACAGAGAGAGTCTCAAAGACTGGGAGCTAGCAGGTGAGCTCCATCAAAAGGGTTTCTGCCCCCAGAATATTTATTCATACAGTTACTATCTGAAGCTTTATTTGGCCAGTGCTATATGTTATAAGGAAACAAAGAGGATTTATTGGGCGGTGTTGTTTTCATTGAATTAATTACAATGTTAGTACAGTAGGAAAGTTAGAATTCTTATAAATTATCAGCTGTTCAACAAGACTTACAATATCCTCTGGAGAGACCGCAGGCCAATTATGAAGTCTTGTTGTTGACCTGCTTTTAATTATAAAGTGCTGACTCACAGGTAAGAGAGAGGAATGATTTCCTGGTATTGGTCTAGGAGGCCTAGAAGGGATTAACATCTCATGGTAACCCAGATGCTATGATATTTTGATGGGTCTGTGGGGATACTGACAACATGTATTACTGATATTTCCAGAGGGTTGACTGCCAGAGGTAGGCCCACACAAAAGCCTTTTTAAAAAAAAAAATCAAACCTTACGTAATAGCTTATCGTGAAGTCCTAGTTGAGTAGCATCAGAAACTCCCCATTTGCCCTCTGTGTGGTTGTCTAAACTGACAAACTATTCCCAGTCTCTCTCTCCCATGTAAATTTGAAATTTGAATTCAGCTTGGGTTGTTCATTGTGTTTTGCGCAATCCCCGTTGCAGTGGGGGTCTGATCATTTAGTGAGTCTGCTGGATGTTTTTTTCCTGGGGGAGGATGACAGTGGGGGTGGGCGTCGGAGAACATCTGGTTTTGATTTGGGGTTGACGTAAATAGAGTTGCTGCTTGACCCTCATCCATGAGGTCACCCTCACCAAATCTGCGCACTGGGTGTGGTGTGTGTGTATGTGTGTTGGTCTGGGAGAGTAGTCAAAGTCTAGCAGGCCCGCCCAGTACATGGGTATAAACCTTGTCTTTTGGCACCAACAGACAGTGTGGATATCACGTAACAGCAGTTTATGTAAGATAAACTGGAACCACTATAAACCATTGAACCAGTGAACCACGATAAAGGCAGGCAGGGTTATTAGATTTCAGTTCAGGGCTAATTTAATATGTCATATTGTCAAAGTTCCGTTGGACTAGTCATAAAATGTTGGGTGATAAATTTTATTAATACATTTTGGTTCAGTTTCTTATTTGTTATTAAGATGTTCTTACTAATGCAATACAAATACACTATGGCCATCGCAAGAGATTAGAAATTGCGCTCGTAAATCGAGATCATATTCCATCGTATCAGTACATAAATGTGTTTCACTGTTTTAAATGGACATTAAAGGACACTTGTTCTTAAGCAGCCTGACCTTAGAGCTACGGTTTGTGACAGTTTGAGCTGTTCTGCTCTGTGCCCCTTCAGGTCTTCAGTGCATCGCTAAGAGTAACGTGGCGGTTCTGCTCCTGGCTGGAGGCCAGGGAACCAGACTGGGGGTCTCTTACCCCAAAGGGATGTACGACGTGGGGCTGCCGTCCCACAAAACCCTCTTTCAGATCCAAGCCGAACGCATTTTGAAGCTACAACAGCTGGCTGAGCAGAAGCACAAAATCAAGTGCTGTATTCCCTGGTAAGACGTTGTGTTATCTTTTGGGAGGTTATTTAGGAAGAGATGACTAAGGCATTTTAGTTACTGTGCATGTCAGCTGAATCTGCTGCATTATTTGAGAAAAATAAACAGATCTAAGCTACCACATGCTGTCTCTTTATTTGTAATGAGAGCTAAAAACATTTGCCCCAGTTGTGTTTGCATGTTAACTAACTGGGTCAGCTCTCTGTGAGCATCAAGGGAAGCTCAATCAAGAGAGTTGTGTTACTGGAAATGGATTACTGCCCTGTGGAGCAGAGAAAGACAGGGATACCAGGAAGGCAGTGGAGTGCATAAAGTCTTTATAACACCATTTTTAGGGCTTAACAGTCACTGTAGCTTATGTCAGAAATGGTGGAATGACACTGTCCTCAGCAGGTCTGATTCTATAAGGAACTTGTTACTTTTTTATTGTCTGTCATATACTTGAACTTTAGATGTTCCTGGCTTAGGATGAGGTCATCTTACAGGGTTTTCCTAAGCATATATCCCCCTTTCCCTCAGCTACTTGTTTTACTGGTGGATTACTGGTTTAAAATAGAAAAAAAAACCAAACCAAAAAACAGATGAATCAGTGCTAAATTCCTTCTCTGTTGCCTTCAGGTACATCATGACCAGCGGGAGGACAATGGAGTCCACAAAGGACTTCTTCTCACAACATAACTACTTTGGCTTAGACAAGAACAACATTATCTTCTTTCAGCAGGGCATGCTCCCAGCCATGGATTACAACGGCAAGATCATCCTGGAGGACAAAGGAAAACTCTCCATGGCCCCTGGTAAGGACCCTCACGATTTGTCATGTTTGGCTGCACTTTGGTATCCAAGATGTCTTATTTGCCAAGTGGAGTTCTCCTGTTTAAAACAAGTATGTCTGTGCGTGTTTTTCAGATGGGAACGGGGGTCTTTACAGAGCTCTGGGGAACCAGGGCATCATGGACGACATGGAGCGGAGGGGGATCCAGTTCATCCATGTGTATTGTGTAGATAACATCCTGGTCAAAGTGGCAGACCCCGCCTTTGTTGGTTTTTGCGTGCAGAAGGGAGCGGACTGTGGAGCTAAGGTTTGTCACACCTCCTCCTCTCTCTGTCTGCAGCTGATCTGAGGTCTTTGCTGCACCTTTTAAAGATTTTACATATGTCTTGAGATGAATTAGAGCGCTCTTAAGGTATGAAACTTAATTATCAGAGATTTTTTAGTTTTAGAGATCTTAATGTTTTAGACCACAGTACCTGAGTCATGACTTTGTCACCGTTTACATTTATTTTGAGATAACAATGGTGTTTAGTTGTGTTCTGTGTGGCAGTAAAAAGTCTTTGTCTTACATCACATGCTACATTTTAAGAAATGCACAATTAACAAAGGCTGACACAGTAGCAGACTTTTTATATTCCTGTCATAAAGTTGTTTGATACGGTGATCCCTCACTTTTGTGTTCGCTTATGACGCTGATAAGCTCAGAGTTACCTTTTAGCAGACCAGGAAATCATAATAGTATTGTAAGGGTGCATACACTCAATGATTATATCCTCCCAAAAAAATATATCCATATTAGTTATTCAGATACTGAAGTGTGTATTAAGTGCATATGAACATTACAAGTTAACAAACTACATCAGTGAATGTGATCCAGTTTGATCAGTCAGTCTAGTTTTTGTTTTTAATTCCAGGAAGTACTTAAAGGTGACGGATGCAGATTCATATCTTTTGATTGTGGGGCGGGGTTGTTTTAAAAGTTGTGTTCAGTTTTCTGTCACAGCAGTTTCACTATCAGAAATGTGTGCACTGTGCACAGCTGCACCGTCCACAGCTCACCACTGGGTGGAGATACAGGCCACTCTGTCTCCTCCTGTAGTACCACCAGCAAATAAATTCATTACAGCTTTCTAGGAAAATTGAGGGTTGACCCCAGAATCTTCCTTCACTTTTCATCATGGTCTCAGATAACATGAGTGCTTTGAGAAGATGACACTCTTTCCTAAGCAGTTTCTTTGGACAGAGTGTACTCGTATTTTGGGGAAGGAAAAAGGATTTTCAGGGTACATCGGTTGAAGTGAAAACCTTTCCACTAGCAAATAAGCAGTCTTCATGATTAACTTTAACTTTTCTTAGTTTTTTCATAATCTTCTCATTTTTTTTGTTTGGCTTGTAACATGTATCAGCACAGCCAGCAAACTGTACATGGAATAAATAGTTGGTGGGAGACTCAAAGAGCAGGTCCATCAGTGAGAGATAAGTTTAGGAGTTTTGTTTGTGGTTACAGTGATTCGCCCTAAGTGATATATTTAGTTAATCAAAAAAGACAATGCAAAGAAATACATGACTCCAGAAATAGCTAAAGTCCAAATTTGGATCTGTGGTTCCATGGGAATAATAAGATTTTCCGATGGTATTTAGTGATTCTGCGTATTTTATCAGAAATGCAGTAGTGACTGACCTCTGCTGTGCATTCTCTGCAGATGTAGTAGTGACCAGGACTTAAGTGGCTTGTGGACTGTTGCTATTGATATCAGCCTGCTGCTGTAAAAATTGTTGCCAAGCTTGCCACTGAGAAAAGACAGTAAACCAGAGAGCAGACTGGCAACCGTTAGGCAACATTCCTTTGTTTTTACATACCATGGCAACCACATCAAAAAAACATTGGTTGGTTTCTCAGTTCATCTTATCACTGTTTTTTTTCCACGTCTTCTTTAAAATCACATCCAGGTCATGGTTCTGTTCGATGTGCAGAAAGATCTGTGCGTCTGAAGCTCTTACAGCTCAGACTAGCACAATATTTCTTAGCAGCACGATACTGAAATTAATTTCGATCATACTGACTGTTGCCACCATATTTTCCAGCTAACACAGAATAGACTGAAATATTCAACTGAAGATCATCCAGACCCTGCTCCTGCTTGAGATTATGAGTTGTGTGGTGGATCAGAGATGGAAGGATCGGATCAGAGCAGAGTCCCACCCTCCCATCATAAATTACTAAGCTCCACTACAGTTCATGTGGCTTCACCACCCTCTCCTACCCCTCACCCCACCCTGCTCACCAACCCCCTCATCAGGACTCCACTCTGTCATTAGGAACCAACAGATGGGGAGAGGGTTTTTTTTTTCATTCAGTGCTGGCTTTAACTTGCTGGCTATAGAAAGTGGAAGTTTTTTAAGAGCAATGTCAATGTCAAAGTCCCATTTTAATAAATTCATTTTTCGCGTGAATATTTCAGTTCTTCTCCTTGTAGCGACAGTTTATTTTATTTTCTTTTTTTTTTTATCACCAACTTGCAAAAAAATTCTTCTTGTGATATCAATTTTTCCAGGTGGTGGAGAAAACCAATCCAACAGAGGCTGTGGGTGTGGTCTGCAAGGTGGATGGACGTTACCAGGTGGTGGAGTACAGCGAGATCACCCTGCCAACTGCCGAGAAGCGCAGTGCTGATGGTCGACTGATGTTCAACGCAGGAAACGTGGCCAATCACTTCTTCAGCTTTTCCTTCCTCAGAGACGTAGTACAGTAAGACAAACGCTCGCCGAACATTGTTCTGTGGTTCTGGTTGCCTCTGGCACGAAGAGTAGCTCAACATCGTTACGCAGTAAATGTGCAGGCAGTTTTTTTCTTTCTTTCTTTTAACCTAACAGGAAGTTCGAACCAAAGCTGCAGCACCATGTGGCCCAGAAGAAGATCCCATATGTGGATACTCAGGGTCAACTGATCAAACCAGACAAACCAAATGGGATTAAAATGGAAAAGTTTGTCTTTGACATCTTCCAGTTCGCCAAGTGAGTTACGGTGCATTTTTTTCCAGAGGGTAGAAAGTGCATATGCTTTTCTGGCAAACCTCCGAGCCAGAGGATTGACTGGCCCTTGATCTGTCCTTTCACGCATGAACCAACTGCTTTTTTCCAGGACCGATCCCTATCCACCAGCCTCAGTCATGCCATTGCTCCGAGGTCTGGTCCAGCAGACCAGGGCTGCCAAGCTCTCTGCAGGAGGATGGAGGTTTATGAGCTGTTCGCTCATTCCACCTCCTCCAGTGTTACATGACATCAGCTCTGAGTCACGCCACTAGTAATAGAACTTTACATCTAATGAAAGAATTCCTGTAGTGATTGATTGACCAATGGAAAAACACTGCGGACATGTCCAGCTTCCTTTGAGGTTTATTTCACTATATTTCACTATATTTAAGTCGAAAGGATGAGAAATAGTCAGCCCATCTGGCAGAATCCAGATGGGCTGACTCACTTTGCAGCGATTTTTGAAAGATCCTTACTTTTCTTTTCTTTCTCAGCACTCTTTGGTCCAGGCTCTCGTAGTCTGTTGTGTGGCCACACGTGACATTTATTATATGTGCCTTATTCACCAGGCATGTCTGTTCACCGGCCGAGTGTTGACAATGCATATTTCATTAGCTTCTACGATTTGTGACTCTTTATTGCATAACAGAGCTTGTGGCCTGATTAGAACAATGTAGAACAATCTGTAGAACAATGAATATATTTTTCTGAGCTTCACATACACCCCATTGAGAAAATGGGTATCCAGTTTTCTCAATGAATCCAAGCTTTGGAACATTGGATGAAACATCAGATACTAAATCTCTGTTAACTGTTTAACACTTAATCTTTAGGTTTATGTCAAAACATTCAAACTCTCACTAAATCTGTTAATTACTGGGAAAAAAAAAGTTTCTCATTCATTTTTGATTCATCGATTAATCCACTTATAACTTATTATTATGTTTATAATAAAACAATAATAATTCCAGTATTTTGTGCTCTTTGCAGATGTTCTTTGCCTGTTTGCTGATGTTGTGATGATGTGTGTTTCCAACAGGACATTTGTTGTGTACGAAGTGCTGAGGGAGGACGAGTTCTCCCCTCTCAAGAATGCGGACAGTCAGGACGGAAAGGACACACCCACCACCGCCAGACATGCCCTCATGTCCCTCCACCACCGCTGGGTGCTCAACGCTGGGGGCCACTTCATTGACGAGAACGGCAGGCGCGTGCCCGCCATACCCAGGTGAGCGCAGCCAGCAGGCTAAAACACACCACCGTGCAGGTCATGTCACTTCACGAGACAAACGCACTCTATGTTGAGCATGAAAACAGAAACAGGTTTCCAGCTTCCAAACACCCTCCACACTTTTTGTATGAACAATATGCATTGGCTTTTTTTTTTGTTTGTATTAGTGACATGATATTCTCTTAGCCTCAAATTCTCACTTCACCTTCTCTCATGCTTGGTGTTGCTCCTGTGTTTCCCGTGCAATGTTTCCAGAGACGGAGCAGCAGACAGTGTCACAGATGATGGCAGCAGAAAGTAATTATCCCCCTGCAGTACTGAGTGCATGGTGATGGGGTTTTGGCTTTCTTTCCCTCTCTCTCGGACGTGTTAACACTACTACTGATCCTTGACGTCCCCTTTCCTTCATTACTGCTGAGAAGAGGAGTCCGTGTGGAGACACGCCAGGTGGCAGCCATTTTTCTGTCTCTTTACAGTCAGCTGTGATGACGGAAACGACAGCGAGGATCAGTACAGACAACTGAAAACGCAGTGCTCTTAGTGTCCTGGTTCCTCTTAGTGATGATGTACAGTCATAATGACCTGCTGACAGATCCTTTTCCCCTCAGATGGTTGCTACTAAAACTCTTGTGATGTATTGCATGCTGGGTAATGGGCTCTAGTCACACTTTACGTCAAACAGCTGCAACTCTGCAATAGATGGTGAACTGTTTGATTTGTGCGTGAATTAGTTACGACAAGGGCAGCTGATTATTGCTTGCTAGTTTGGCTTTGAGTTTAAATCCACCTGCTTGGTTTTAAAACTGGAACCAATGAGCATGTGCGTCAGTAACATTCATGGCACGCATGAATGTTTTTCAGCCTCTTAAAGGGCGTGCTTTTTCCTTAATCATTCATCTTTTCCGTTATTCCCATGATACAGCTGTGTGGGCAGCTGCCCAGCAGAGCACCTGAAACAGCTGATGTGTGATTAGTGATTGTCGTCTGTAATGATTATCTAGAAATAAACAGTCTGAGTGACGGTAATGTGGCGCAAAGTTCCTCCAGTTCGTCAAAAGCACTGGGTGGAGATACGTACACGCTACCTGTCATTCATCTGTTTTCTTCTAGAGGACATCTGTTACGGGTCAGAGAACTAATCACTGGTCGTGTTTGGGAACGATGAAGCTCTGATTCTTTGCCTTTGAACTCTAATCACAAGCCACAGTAGAAGAACAGCTGTGTCGAGGATTCACAGCTGCTTCTCTCAGCTACAGTCCCTCCGCCTTTTTCAGGAGACAATCACTCATTCTGTTTCTTTTTTTATCTTCCGGTCCTCCCCACATTTGTCCTTTCCAACGCAGCCTGAAGGACGGAACAGACCTGCCAATCAAATGTGAGATCTCCCCTCTGGTGTCCTACGGGGGAGAGGTAAGGAGGCAATGTGATCAAATAGAAACTCCAGATGTTGTTCTGCTCCTGCTGTCAACCTGAAATAATCAGTCCGTACACCCGCTAACACTGACCTGATGGTGTCTGTACTTCTTTAAGGGTCTTGAAGAGTTGGTGAAGGGACGAGAATTTCACCCAGCCCTGATGATTGACGAGCATGGGGTCCACGAGTTGGTGAAGAACGGAGTTTAGACAATGAAGGAGAGAGAGAGAGAGAGGGACAACCCAAAGACCAACCTCCCTCTGTCTCTCTAACGGTTGCAGGGAGAAACTGTGATATCAACGCTGTGCAATAACAAATGTCATGTGTTCTTGAAAGAGGCTGTCCCGTCCAAAATGAGCGAACGAGCAAGTGCATCGTTTACTTTTCAGCGCCAGGTTTTCTTTGCTCTGTATGTTGATGTCACTCATAGTTCATATTTGTCGTGAAGAGCACTTGAACACAGCATGAGATGAAGGACGAAATCCCTGTCATAGTGACTGGATGAAGCTGGTGCATCTATTTATTTTCCTTATGAGACAGATATTTTTATATGTACTGTCAGATGCTTTATAGGTGGAAATTACCATCTACTCATTTTACCTGGTGATTTTTATACAATGTTGGACTAAGATAAAATCATCAGAAAGCTGTTTCATACTCACATGTAATCAAGGTACATGGGCTGTGGGGGGTATTTATAATATTAGCTTCTTTTCTGCTTGTAACCATTGAAGGTTAGACATGATTGAGCTTTAAGACAAGCTATGATTTATATCATCTTTATTAAAGAAATTTCTTACCTGGAAAAATGTATGCATGTGTTGTCTGTGTGTGTGTGTGTGCATGCATAACTATAAATATTAGTATGTTTTACGACAAATCAGCGTACAGTGTGTGAATGTGTGTGTTTCACTTCCCTGTGTCTGCAGTGTGTTTTTTGCATTATAGCTCCTGGTGTCTTGAATCAGAGTTTCCAGCACATGGTTTATGTTTAAGATGGGCCAGAGCATGCAACACAGTTGCAGCTATTCAGGAAATATTCTTTGTGGCTCCTCTGTGGCTCATTTTCTATCTTACTCTCCAGCTCCATAACTGCATTATGATGTGAAAGACTGCAGTACTCCCTAGTTTGTGTACAAATCTTTGTACAGATGCTTTGAAAACATGTATGAAATTTGACTGTGTAGTTCTACTGCAGGGATCTTCTAAGGTCTTCTCTAACAAGCCCAAGGGTCTGCAGCCATGCTAGTAAATATGTTAAGTTACACTTTAGTGTAGACGGGCTTTGAGCTAAATGCTAAGACAGGAGTGCCTTAACATTTATGATAACATTTGCTAATAAGCACTTAATAAACAAAGCAGAGTTGAAGACAATGGGAATGTTATTAGTTTTACAGGTATTGGACCTGATGATGGTGCTACATGAAAAATCAGGGGATCACCAAAGTTAATAAAATTCATCTACAGGCTGACGTGGATGTCTATCAAATGTCATGGAAAACCATCCATAGCTGTTGAGACGTTTAATGTACTCAAAACCAGAAATGCGAAGCTCATGGTGGCACCAGTTGAAAAGTCAAGTCATCAGCAAACTCATTAGGATTCTTCCTCTGGGTACCATGAATGTCAAAAAAAAAAAAAAGAAAAAGTGGCGCACAGACTGACTGCAGCTGAAAAAAAAATCTCAGTTTAAGTGGACAATAAAATCCTTAAATTCTAATGATTTTTTTCCAGCCGTTTTTTCCAGCCGTTGTAGCCGTTGTAGTCCGCTTTGGTGCGTCCTCCTCTTCAGGAAACAATGCAAGCAGCTTTTACACATCACACAAGAAACCTGAAAAAACCTGAGGTCACAGTGTCTTTTGAATAAAACCTCATCACACACATCAGCAGCGAAACACACACTTTAAGATTTGATCAGAAGACAACCTCTCTCTGACACTTGACTCACACTTTTCATGGATCTGGTTTGACTATTAAGGCTGTGACAAACTGCGGTGTTGCTGCCAGAGGGTTTCATATAAAAGCTGACTTTTGTGTACTTGTAACACAACCACCGATCAGGATTTCATTTCACATGATCAAACTCAACAGGGATGCAGCATGATTTTATTTAAACAGTCATGTATTTACAGCATTTTAAGCTTAAAATGCAAACCCTCTGAGACAGTAGCAACAAACACGTCCTGTAAATCTGTTCTGAAATGACAGAGAAACGATGACAGCACAATGACCTTGAATTATGGTTGCTTCAGCCTCTAGCTGTCAAAAGAAAGGCTCTTTTCAGGAGGAAGAAAGCTTTCTGATTGAGCGCTGGATTCGGCCTTAATTGAAACCTTATGTGTGGCATGTGGAATTCTGGGACTTTGGCACGCTCCCAAGAATCCACAGAATGTGAAGTTTTTTTTTTCCTGCCTCCTTCCCTCTCTCTCTCCCTCTCCCTCTCCCTCTCCCTCTTTCTCTCCTCTCCCTTTTTTTCCCCCTATGTGCAGGGGTTTCTTACATCAGCCCAGTGAGTCCTGGTGAAGGCGCCTAAGAGAGAGAGAGAGAGAGAGAGAGAGAAGGACTCGGGTTGTAACATACAGCCATCTGACTCTCACTGGAATAATCTAAAACCATCTCTGAACAAATGGTCTAAAAGGGAAAAAAAACATCTCAGAAGTAAGTTATCCTTTTCTTCATTTCCATTATCCATTTCTTTCCGACAGGAAAGTCGGTTCTTCAAACAGTTATCAACTTTCTCGAAACCTGTGTTGGCGCCCTGAGGTTTCCTTGAAGAATTCCACTGTGATAGTCGTATTTGCATGTTTGAACTCCATGTACTTTTTGTGTGAAGTGGCTGCTGTGTGCATGGCAGACTAGAAGAGTGGTCAGCAGAGCAGAGCGATTCAGTGCCAGATTCAAACTCCTCTCTCTCTCCCTCTGCTCTGCTGCTGCAGATCCAGCTGTGTTTAACAGAGGCGATTACACATTGTTTTACTTTGCTGTGGTTGGCTTAAAGTATGATTAACCCTCAATCCTTCATTTAAACACCTTTTCACTTCAAATAATGACCAGGGATGAAGAAAAGGACATGAATCATGGATGTTTCTCCCTCTATAAGTCATCAAAACTCAAGAGGAAGCAGATCTCCTCAACTTTTCAGTAATTTGCTCTTATTGGGAACACGCATAAAATCCTGCGTCTTCAGTCACGTTGGAGCTGTAATCAATTCAGTGCAGTTTTGTCTGTCTGGACAGTGTTTACTGCACCATACATTCCGCTGCGCAGAATGGCACCAACAATCCTTTTTTACGAGCGATAAAAGAAGTGTAACTCACATAAAAATGATGCGACTCTTATTTCACTGCATTGAGCTCACACACATTTTTGTTTTCTTTATTGTGGCGGGGAAGTTAGAAGAATGTTTTGGAAAAGTTAAACAACTGACTCATTTATGGTTGCCTAGATTCTCTCCGAGTTCAGTGTGGTCAGCTGATGAAACGTTGAACATTCAAGTTACAGCTTTGAAAAAGATTTCTGTCCCTCGTGTACACCTCCTGCTTTAGTGTCACGGAGGTGGTGTGTATGTTCTTCAGTGTTATGTAGGTGTTACATAGATGGTATGTAAGCATCCTGCTGTGGTATGTGGGTGACAGATGTCTGCACAGAAGCCTCTTTTCTACCTCACTGAGGTTATTTGGCGAGTTAACTGCACACAGAGGAGTTACCTGAAGAGTTAAGACTATGTATGAACTCACAGCTCTGACATTTGAAGCAGCACCCGATGACCTGAACGGTCAACGACAGACTCGGGAGAAGTGGCGATGATCAATGGAATAATTGTTATTTAGAGGTCAAGGGGATCCTGGGGTCATTCTTGGTGTGTTTGTGTGAGACGGGACAGTTTTTATATCTATACACATGACTGCTCTCTGTTTTTGTTAAGAATATGGCTGATCCTGAATTCAGGCCTTCATGACATGAGTAGAACTGAAATGATAAGTCAGTTAATACATTAGACAATCGGCAAATTTTAGATGATGAATATAATCATGTGTTTTACACATGTTTACTTTTGAGCTGAGGCTAAAGACGGAAATGCAACTCAGTCTTTTTGTGCAGTCGTTTACAGGGAGATTCTGCCTTGAAGTGCAGAAGCAGTGTTCAAGCTCGAATGTACTTTGCTCAGTTGAAAGAATTTAAGCTTTTATTAACCTTATTGCATGCAACTGCTCTGTGTATGACATAATGTCATATCTATATATTCAACATTCATATATATTCATATATATTATCACATATATTTAATATTCAGCTACAAAATGTAAACTCTATAGAAAACATATGGGATTTGTGTGGTTTCTTTTGTTTGGCACTGGTGTTAGATATTCATGTTCATAGCTGGAATTTAGAGAGAAATCCACGGGTGAAAAAGCAGGTAGAACGACTCATTTCTGCTCTTACAGCAGTGTCCGTGAAGCAGAATGCAGCACAGGTCCATGACATGTTGCGATCTGAGTGAGGAGTCTAACATGTTTTTCCTACTTAGAGAAACTCACTTTCCTCTTATTGTTCTGTGATCCACTCTCCTCTCTCCTCGTGAGTTCGGCCACTTTCTCTGTGCACAGTGCCAGTTTCTGGAGAAGAAAAAAAGTAATGGAAGCACAAGCAGACAAAGCGAGTTGCAGAAAAGAAAAAGCGACTTCACAAAAGCTGACCGCAAACTCAAGCCCTGGAACGCACCGATCACCACAGACTGACGATTTATGACAGTGTAAGAGTATCAGGGTGTGGATTTTTCCCTTAAGTTCCCTTTGTTGTGTGCTCGCTGGGCTGGTAAATAGGAAACCATCTTTATCAGGCCAAATACATTTTTTGTCAAAGCAGAATGGAGAAGCCATTGCTTATGACAGGGAAATATATGAAATGCCTGTGGTGTGTCAGAGGGGAGTGGATAATGTACTCGTATTCAGTATTTTTTTATATGTTCAGACAGTTGGAAAACAGAGAGAGAGGGAACAATCACGGGGGTGATTTGATCCCCAGCCATCACTCCATGATCTGGGTGTAATTTTCTTTGATTTGTATATGGCCTAACACACACACACACACACACACACACACACACACACACACACACGCACAGAGTACAGAGAGTATAGATGGAGCCACATTAGGAGTGTGTTATCACTGCATCTTTCTAACATGTCATTTCAATTAGCAGCCCTTCCCTCCGGAGTTCGGAGGCTGACTGACATCCTCGCATACAGACCCTAATCACACGCCACAGCAAAGGCTGTAATTTCAACCCCACATTCAAAACGCTGCGCTGGAGGCACCCGGTGCTTACTTAGCTTAGCTGTAACTCGACGCTGACGTTGTTTGATTGGAAGTGTTTTCAAATCAATGCTTCTGGCAAGCGAAAACCAGCTGTGCGCTCTCTCCAGCAGAGGTGCATGCTGTAATTTGGTATAAATAGCGGCATTTCAGGGAACATCAACCCTAAAATACTGCACTGTTGACTTTCCATCCCACACATGCTTGAACTTCGACCCTGCCCAAACCAGCACCTCACTCCTCACCTACCATTTGAGGGGGATTAAGTTACATGTACCCTAAAGATGTTCTGCATCTGTTGCTCTTATTCCTGAGTTTGAATAGCTTTGACTTTTTTGTCTCCGACTTGAGGTCCACTTCCAAAACAAGAGGTGATTTAGCTCTTGTTACAGGAAATACGACATAAATTTGAATTGGAAAATGGAAAATTGTTCTGTGATATTTTCCATTGTGGAATAATTAATGAAGTGAATATAAGGCAGCCTCTTTGATCCACACTGCAGAGCACACTGCTCGAGCAAGCAGATCCGGTCAGTGGTCTTATTCTGAATGCAGAGAGATCACCAAACCAAATAATTATAAAGGAGCAAAAAGGTAGATGCATACACACAGTGACACACAGAAGTCAGTGCCTAAATCCTCCTCTGTGTTTGCACATGTGGCCGTGGTGTTTTTCCTCAGTCATCCTTCATTCTTTCTCCCCTGTTTACATGCAGCAGCCTCTTTCTGTTTGTTTGTCTGTTTGTCTGATGCTCATTATCTGTCTCTCCACCTCGCCGTCTCTTGGTTTCCCGTCTGTCCTAATTGCAGGCTGTCAGGGAAGATCTGAGGTAATATTTCAACATCAAAAGGACCTCATGACACGCTGCAGGCTGCCACTGTGTACAAATGACAGACTGGGCAATGAATGAGTTGTCACTGCTGACGTATCATGCTGTACGGACAACGCTGGGCTTTTTGTAAAGCTATTACAGTCAGCTTTGTTGTTTCAACTAATTTTATCTGAATGTTAAAGCACTTTTAGCTAAGGACTGACTTTAGTACAATTTTGATACACTCGTAATGGTTCCCAAGCTGTTTGGCTTGTGGCTCCTTATAAAAAAAAAAAAAAAAGCAGTTTTTGGTTGAGAGCCCTTGTCATGTTGCAGATGTTTAGGAGTTGAGAGCAGTTCCTCTAAAGAGATGTTTCTCCCACAAAAGTTTCAGATGGTTTCATTTAAAAAACTGTTCAACTTATCTAGTATTCACACACAAAAAGAAAGAAGATTAGATAAAAAGTCCAAACAATGAACATATTTTTGTAGCAGAACTTTGTTTTTTCTTCTTTTCTCTCCATTTATTCATCTCACCACGCCTCTGTCTGTCTAATTTGAAGACTTACTGCGTTTTTTCCACCTCAACCAGCTACAACAGTAAAATGCTAATTACACACTGATGCATCAATATATTCAATCTAATGTCATATACAGTATATAGTGTATAGTATACAGTGTTTTACATTCTTATATTCATAATTTCTACTTTTGAGTAAAAGATCCAAGTGTTTCCTCCACCACGCAGAACAGAGTATGATACTGTCCTCAGCAAATGCAAAGCTCCTGCCACAGTTCAGAAAGTGACAAATGTATATTCTGATAAGATGCAAGAATCAGTGCTGGTATTTAAGTCATTATATGCTTTGTTTAAGAACTCCAGATGTACTTTTCCTGTTGAAGTTTTTAAAAAGCACTTTCTTGTTTTGCTCCTGGTTTAAGCAGTGTGCTGAGGATGGACATCTGCTTTAACGGGGGAAATGGAAAAAAAAAAGGGGGCTTCTTGGCGTGGGCCATTGTTTTTCCAATCTGACAGTGTAGCTGTAAAGTTCAGGGCCTGGATATTCAATCAAAATGGATTTCCACTCAAGGATTTCAGGCTGCTCTCCTTACATAACAAACACGGGCCTTGCCATTGCACGATATTCACAATGTACAGTTATGAGTCTTTGTTGAAATGTTGTTGGTGGATTTGGTAGGTAGATTAAACACAGTGCTGAATCTGCCTGTCAGTGTTTACAGGTGAGGTAAGTGGGCCTAAAGCCTCTCCTGCCGTTTCTCATTTTCTTTCTCCCTTGTGACCTCTAAACATCAGCTGGTAGCTTTTACGAGCACCTGCATGCTGGCCCGAACTGTTCACGTCCTCAGGCAACCAAAGGTCCC
Source organism: Toxotes lorentzi (assembly GCA_037833715.1). NCBI lineage: Eukaryota > Metazoa > Chordata > Actinopteri > Toxotidae > Toxotes > Toxotes lorentzi. Next base: position 4,871,141 of record JBBMJY010000022.1, on the reverse strand, counting down.
TAATGGCACCATCAGTGAGGTACTACAGCAGGTGTGCTCCTGCTTTAGCTCCTCTTATGTAAATGAAAATAGTTTTAGTACCCCGCTTTGCTTTATTAAATAGTAAATGAGCAGGAGAAAGTCATCACATTACAGACTAACTATAGGACTCACCTTCATGTCCTCGTGGCAGCATGCCTAAAGACTGAATCCAGACCGGCTCCTGCAGTGCAGCACTGTACCTGAGTTTGACCTCTGACCTCCTCGTAAAAGAAAAACTTCTATACAACACTGCCTTGTATGTCATCACATGTGCATACGTGGTGTGAGATGTCGTATAATTAACTTCTCCCCAGGTGTCATGTCTAAGCTAAATGTGATGTAGATGGTCTATCTATCTATCTATCTATCTATCTATCTATCTATCTATCTATCTATCTATCTATCTATCTATCTATCTATCT
>JBBMJY010000022.1:4811774-4860844 GCA_037833715.1 Toxotes lorentzi | reverse complement strand
TGTGTGTGTGTGTGTGTGTGTGTGTGTGTGTGTGTGTGTGTGTGTGTGTGTGTGTGTGTGTGTGTGGTGTGCGTTTCCCAGTATTTGACCACTCATAAGTCATGGAAAGGACTGTTTGTGCATCTGATCATGGTCAAAGTTCAAGAAGTTCACCATTTAAGACAAAGTTTTGTATCTAAAATCTGACGCAGAGGATTTCTCGGCTCAGAAACCACCAACGATCACCTCCAGTGTCACTAACAGCTCAAATCTCAACCTGCTCTAATATATGGAAGCAGGATATATCCACCTATAACTCTGTCTAATGCTTTAGTTCTGCTGCATTGAGAAGAGGGTCATTTTTCCACAGTCTGGAAATGTTCATGGCTGAATTTAGTAGAGCCGAGATGTAGAGTGATGCCAACTTTCCCCTGTTTAAAATTCCCAAGCAATGGAGTTATACCATCCCTGTCTTTCCCATTTTACTCGTGAGTGGGCGAACTTTATTTCACTGCAGAGAGGGAGGAGGAGGTGTGGACATGAGCACAGGCCTGGGCAGAGCAGCCAAATATCACGCAGTATTATTACTGTGTGGGCTTCTTCCCCTTGAGGATGTTTGAAATAAATCCCAAATGAATAAATGACCAAGTGAATAAATGAATGCATCAGAACCTTCAGCTTTCAACCATCAAAATCACATGCCACTGTAATTACTCTAAAGTGACACTAACTTCTGAATTAAGAAATAATATTCCTCTTACCGTAAGCACTGACTTATTGTTGCATTTAAAAGCTTGTTGTGGTGTTAGCCTATTTACACATCCAGCAGACCCCAGAAAATTATTTATGATATTTTCTCTCCTTTTAGCACTGTTTTGGTCTCCACCAACTCCTGAGGCAAATATCTGGCTCTATAGCTGCTAAATGCGACTAGCTTGTCTGTCTGTTTGTCTGTCTGCTTTCATGTTGCATGTAGTCTTTTGAGCCATTGTGAATATAAGAACAATTATCAGTGCAGCTTTAAAGCAAATAAATAAAAAGGATGTTGAGCTGTAATCCTGTCACTCACACTTGTGGCCACAGAGACACAGCCTCTGACATTTAAATGGACAGGTATTATGCAGCAGATGTCAACAGCAACTTGCGTGACTACACAGTGTGTGTATGTGTGAGTGTGTTTGGAGTCAGCGGTTGGACAGCAAACATTACAGAACAAGCCTGCCTTTCAGTAGTCAGGGTGCGGTAAAAATCAAGAGGTGAGAGAGGGGGGTTTAGTCCGTTACTCCATCTCTCTCTCTCTCTCTCACTATTCCTCCACCACACAAGGCTGGTATTTTTCCACCTTTTTCTGGGGTGATATTTTTAGATGCATTGGCCAAAAGTGAAGCCTTATGGGTGGTGGGGGGGAGTGTGTGTGTGTGTGTGCAGTGGGGGATAAATCTGTGTATGTGTGCATACGTCTAAATGCACGCACTCGCCTGTCCCCCCGCCACTCACCCCAGAGGTCACCTCTAAGTGGGTTGGGCAGATAAATAAACACAGCCAAAGCCAACATTTGGAAGAGCGGTCATACATCCGGCACGACAGACTGAAACCCGTTTCTCTCTCTCTCTCTCTCTCTCTGAATCTCTCGGATGTGGTTAAAGACTCTGATAATGACTCCTATTTTCATCAATTATGTCCCAGGAAATTGCTGTGTTTTCCCCAACTGGTGACATTGCACTGTCTGTGGTCTGTATCACTGTATCTTTCTGGCAAGACTTTATAGAAAAATTACACAATTTATGTCACCACCTCACACGCATGCACACAATTAACCCGGCATTCCCACTAAAAGTACCTGATTCTTTGACAATGTTTCATCGCAGTGTGGACTCAGGAGGAGTAAAAGGGGAGATGCTGTGCCTGTTTACACTCTTCGCCTCTGTGTAAATCAGGCCCTGCTGGCCTACACTCATAAGTGCAGGAACGCCAACCACCTCAAACCCCACAACCTCTGGCTGGACTGGGCTCTAACAGCAATACTGTAACACGAGGACAGATACAACATTTAAGCTTCTAGATGCCAGATATTATCAATCCAAATTTTCCACTTTATTTTCAAACTCTGACTTTCTTTATCATCTTATCATGCCCTGATTTGATTTTAAATCACTTGGAGATCTCCGTTGTTTCACTTGAAGCAGGTTCTGACGATTTGTGTTTTACTACAGCTATCATACTTGCAATTTGAGCACCGCACCTATCACTGAAATGGTTTTGTAATTATGCAGCCCAGGATACCGCTAATACGCTGAGAATATGAGATGAGTGAGATGGTTTCGGTTGATGTGGTCTGCTTATAGCCAAGGCGATCTGGTGCAAGGGGAGAAACAGGAATGGAGGGGAGGGGTGTAAACAGTTAGGGATAAATGATGAGGGCTGAAGTGAAGAGGGCAGCGTGGAACAAAGGTTAGGGAGGACAAGATGAAAGGAGGACAGACGAGGCGAATGTAGACATCTGGAAGAGTTTTTGTTTGTGCCTCCTTCAAGCTGTCACTGTGTCACTGCCAAGACGAGCCCTGGATGCGTGTGTGTGGTTACATCTACGCCTGCTTTTTGCTTGTCTGGAGTGTGTGTGTGCGTGCGTGCGTGTGTGTGCGCGCGCGCATACATGCAAGCAGTGCATCAGGTCACGAGTCCCGGTCTCAACCCTTCAGGGGTTTCCACATCTTGACTTTTAAGCAAATATTTGGAGGAGATCAAGAAAAGAGGAAGAGAGAATCACGGGAAGAATGAAAGAGCAGGAGAGGGACAGAGAAGGCCTTGAACCTCCAGCTCTGCTGTTGCTGGCATCTTCTCAAAGGTTTTTCTGTGAGACAAGGGGCCAGGCTAAAAGGGTCAGACTCCCTTCAACTTCTGCCTCCAGCTTCACTGAAAGCCACAACCCAATGCTATCACATACACAGAAATCAAGTTTTTCCAAAGGCTCTTTCATCCATAAATGAGGTTACCTAGCGGTCATATCCTGTTAGGTGGAGTTATCAACAGCCCAACCCTGTAGATAACGCATGATGGAAAATTAGGCTTTTATTTTTACCCTTGGAAACACCCAGGAATCAGTAAATTCATTCAAAGTCTTGTAAAAGTTAATAGATACCATACTGGCTGTATCACGCTCAGTTGGCCACTAACCCACTGAGTCTTAAAGAGGTGAAGATTTTCTAAATAACGGCATTAACTTAAATCAACTCTGACCACTGAAGGGGACAGAAGAAAAGAGAGAGCGGTGAGACCACACAGGAGGAGAGGACAGAGAGGAGACAGAAGAAAAAGGAGGATGAGGGGGTGGAGGGGCATGCAGGAAACAGAGGGCATATTGCTTCTATTGACCGCGCAGTGGGGGCGTGATGGGCTAGAAACCAGGCAGCTTTACCACACACACACACACACACACACACACACACACACACACACACACACACACACACACACAGTAACTAACTCCTGTACATGTGCTTGATGTCAGGGCTGTTTGGACTGGCAGAGACACCGAATGGATCTAGCTTATTATTTCAATAAAGCAACCACAATTTGAGTGCAGTGTGCTTGAATGTGTGTGTGTGTGTGTGTGTGTGTGTGTGTGTGTGTGGAGTCCCCTCACACCACCACCCCACCACCCCTTCGTTCAGCACTATCCATCACATTTTGCAGGTTTCTTGACAGGAGCTGGGAGTTCAGTAGTTCTGTCTTAGAAATGTCTGAGAGCATCTGGTGAATGTTTGAGAACGGTTTTGAATTTTCGGCACCAGCCAGCGCTGTGGTTGGTCTGAGAGAAGTGAGGAGAGCTGCATGTTTCACAGTGTGATAATCCAGGTGAATACCACAGGTGGAAAAACTACTAGAATATCCTGCTGTCATATACTCTGTCATTTATCCAGAAGAAGTAAAAGAAAGTTTTTATGCAACAGATCATTTGTTCCATAAGATCACAGCTAAAGGGCTGCTGTAGGATCAATATCAATCAATAAAACCTAATAACTGGCAGTGTGGGAAGAAGTATTCGGAGCCTTTACTTAGAGAAATTGTTAAATAAAGTATGATAAACTGACACCTCTCTCATATCTGTCTGTTGCTTACAAAGCTACAACTAAGAGAGAGTAAGTTTAGCTTTTCATAGATGGTAACCTCACTGGGACAAGACTCAGTGAAGTCACTTCCTGACCAAGAAAAAAAGTGTAGAAATATCAGGTTATGGGACATAACTTGATCACTGTACACTTTAACTTTTGTACAGGTTAAACAAAGTGGATATAAAGTGAGATTTAGAGGTGCTGTAAGTGAATGTCCACGTTTTTGATGCTAAGCTAGCTAAGTCAGTGACTGGCTAGTGTTGTTGCTTCACATTTAGCCAGCTTGCAGCTAATGCTAGCTACTAATCAAGAGTTACCTAACTGTTAATTCTCGACAATATAATATATAGCCTAATATAAATAAATTTTCCTAAAATGTCAAGCCTTTCCTTGAAGTAAAACTTGCAGTACAACAGTGTAAAAAAAGACGAGTCATCCGGCATTCAAATTATTACTCGTCATGGTATTTAAGCATTACCAGAAAAGCATACTTAAAATGAAAGGTAAAAATAATATAATATATTTTAGAACATCATATTTTATGTCCTTATTGTAGGTTTTTAAAATCTTAAACTTCATATGGATGTATGCATGAAGAAACATGTGATGGCCATTTTTTTTTAATGACAAATCTTTTCCACGAGTCACCTTTGAAGAAAAAGTGGAACTAAACAGAAACGTCATATTTTTCTAAATGTGTCATATCAATATGACCAAAGGTTTTTCTGTAATTCTGGCTTTTCCAGAAGTATGCAATCAAAACTGGACTTACTGTAAGTTAAAGTAGAATTACTGCTCTTAGAGTGCACTCAAAAAAGTGCGAGTAGACACAAAAAGCTAGTCTTTAACGACAGCGCTTGTAATGAGTCACTTCCCCCTTTTGGTAAATAGTGTTTATGGCAGAACAAATGGAAAATGGTCGTCCGGTGGTTTTTCACTGACCTTCATTACAGTTTCTATATTCATCTGTTTATCTATAATTTTAACAAAATGCATTGTTGTGTCTCAGGTGTGTGTCGGTATCCTCTGGGCATGTCAGGAGGGCAGATACAGGACGAGGACATCTCTGCCTCCAGCCAGTGGTCCGAATCCACTGCTGCTAGATACGGCAGGTAGGTCTTACTCGCATACTTTGAATTGCTTCATAGTATGTTAACCCTGATAATGAGTGTGTGTGTGTGTGTGGGTGGTTTATCCTGTAAGGTGCCCGTACCTGTTTATTTGCAGTAAACCAAGAGCTGGGGTATCAGTTCTACTCACAGCCACATGATTAAGGGAGCGTGTGTGTGAGCGTGGCAAAACTTGGGTGGCCTTCAGTAAGTATCAGGATAATGATGTAATACACTTTCCCCATCCATGCTGGCTGTGTTTTCAGTCTCGCCCCAGCTCCCCCTCTCCCCTGCCAGCCCCTTGCCCAAAATTAACACTTTAAGATGAATTTACGACGCGGGCTTTCACAGAGGTGTTTTTATAACAGGCTGTAAGAAGTGAAATCCACCACCGCACTCACTTTTACTTTCCTCTCACCTTTCTCTCTCCATCCTGTCCTAATTTTTCCTCTCCCTTGCTCTTGTCCCTTTCCTGCTGTAATTCTAATATGAACATCCACCCCTTTCCATGTGTCTTTCTCCAGGTTGGACTTTGAGGAAGGCGATGGTGCGTGGTGTCCGGAGATAACAGTTGAGCCAGACAGCCTGAAGGAGTTCCTCCAGATTGACCTGCGCTCGCTTCACTTCATCACCCTTGTGGGCACCCAGGGCCGACACGCCGGGGGCATCGGCAATGAGTTCGCCCAGATGTACAAGATAAAATACAGCCGTGATGGAAGCCGCTGGATCTCATGGAGAAACAGACAGGGCAAGCAGGCAAGTCAAGCTAATAATCAGTGCACTGGCTGGGGTGTAAGCCAAGTTTTTCTGGTTTGAATGTCACTGTATAATCTACTTTGACCTTTATACTTCGACCTTTAACTTCTGATAAAGATGCACCATCTTCAGGTCATATTTTTATGGCCTCTCATTGCTTTTACCTGCTGTGACTGAGATCATAGAGATAATAGAGACAGTACACTAAACTAAATCAATATTTTCGCTTTATCTATGAATTATATAAAGAGGCCATGACTTTGTTATCATGCAGAGTCAAACATCCTCAATCATTAGTGAGTTTTTTTGTGATGTGAGTGTGTGTTTGTTTTATTTGCAGGTGATTGAAGGAAACAGAAACGCCTACGACATTGTACTCAAGGACCTCGAGCCGCCCATCATCGCTCGCTTTGTCCGCTTCATGCCCGTCACAGACCACTCCATGAACGTCTGCATGAGAGTGGAGCTCTACGGCTGCGAATGGCTGGGTAAGACGTGGCTGAGGTGGAAAGAGAAAGACTGATGAGAAAAGAGTGGGGGTGTAAAGACTCACAAGCAAGGCAGTGAGGAGCAAAGATCACACCTGAGCTGAGGCACCAGTCTTTACCTTTGAGGCCATAAAAATAGAGAGGATCAGCTGATTCTCTGCCACCGTTTTATTACAGGCATCTGCTGTTTAGACAACACAGATGTACACTACAACAATCATACAGTTATTCAAAACAGTGAATAACCAAGCTACTAATAGCTAAGCTACTGTTTCCAATATTATGTAAACAATGTTATGTCCAATAAGTGTAAACACTTTGTAGTTTTGTTTTTGAAAAGTATTGGACATTTTGGATGGATTTTTTTCAGGAGTGTGAGAACCTGGTGAAGTTGAGGTCCAATCAAAGTGTAAGAGGAAGAGGAAAAAAAGGACAAATAAACAAGAAAGCAGCAGCATTTTAAGGCCACCTCAGCACCACTGGTGCAATCTCATTCATATTGTTCATTCCCTTTCTTGCTAATGTGAAATTGTAAAAACACACACAAAAAGTACGTAACAGGAAAAGAAGGGATTTCTCATTCTTTCATCTCTTTGCGGTGACTCCATATTCTTTGGTTGTGAAAACTTTCTGGCAGTCAAACAGATTATTAGTCTGAGACGAGTGCCGCAAGGCCCCCTAATAAATTTCTTTCCTGTGCTGTTCGACAACATGATATATGTTTTGTATCTGTGTGTTAGTACTTCACTGTCGCACCTGCAGTATCACACCTGCAATTTTTCTTTTACACAAAATTTCACTGAAGGAAGCTACAGTTTCAAACAAACTTCTGTGGTTTTGATTTATGCTTTTCCGCACATCGTAATTTTGAAATGACGGACCCATAAAAAAAAAAAAATCTGCTTTACAGATGGTCTAGTGTCATACAACGCTCCAGCAGGAGAACATATGACCTTGCCTGCTCACCCAGTTTATCTCAACGACTCTGTGTACGACGGAGCTGTCATCTACAGGTATGTGTGTGCGTTTCTGTGTGTTTGTGTGTTTCGTTATTCCCTCCTCACCAACATATCTCATCCCTTCTGTTCTCACACACCACTGCACTGCTTCATCATTGCACTCATCCCTCGTCAGTACTTTTCCCCCCTTACCTTGTTGTTGCCCGGTCACCATGGTGAAAGCAAAGAGACAGACTGGGGTGAGTGGGTCATGGTGGTTTACTGTTAGGCAACACCTCATGGGAATGACTGAGTCAACTGTACTTGCAAAGTTTCAAAACCGGAAAGAACAAATCAGAGTCCTCTGTTGACATTAGTGTTTGGATTAGCATGGTGAATAATGTCCTCCATGACACAGACCTCCTTTTCTCTGTCAAGGAAACATGGCCCATATTACAATCTCACAGCCAAACTCATGAGTGAGGATTTGGTTTTGTAATGCTGCCACCTGGTGTTGAATGGTTGTAATATTAAAAACATTTTGGCAGGTGATGATACTTTGAAAATGCGAGATGTTTCTCGTGTGTTTTCTGTCTCTCACACTCTCACTGTCTTTGTTTTTCTCAGTATGACAGAGGGCTTGGGCCAGCTGACCGATGGAGTGTGTGGTCTGGACGATTTTACACACAGTCACGTCTACAATGTGTGGCCTGGGTATGACTACGTGGGCTGGAACAATGAAAGTTTCCCCAGTGGATATGTGGAAATCATGTTTGAGTTTGACCGCACGCGAAACTTTACCACCATGAAGGTGAGAGTCCTGATGATACAAGCTAATCTTTATTCTAGTGTTTTTGCTAAAACTCTCCCTCCCGTGTGTCCCCATGTCCAGGTCCACTGCAACAACATGTTCTCCCGGCACGTCAAGGCTTTCCGCCAGGTGGTGTGTTACTTCCGCTCTGAATCAGACTGGGAGGCCACTCCGCTCTCCTTCAGCCCCGTGGTGGACGAGAAGAATCCCAGTGCCCGCTTTGTCACCTTCAACCTGGCTAATCACATGGCCAGTGCCATCAAATGCCAGTTCTACTTTGCTGATGCCTGGATGTTGTTCAGTGAGATCACCTTCCAGTCAGGTACAGACTGAAGAACTGTGTGTACGCTGGGTAACTGCAGTGAGATACCCTCTGCTGGCTGTACATTCTTACTCAAGTGGTGCTAAAGAAACTATCAAAGTCAGTTTTGATGCTCTGATTTATTATCAATAATTAGTCTCAGATCAGCTCTGTGCCATTTGCCCTTTCAGACACAGCCATGTACAACACAACTCTGGCTCCACCCAAGACGGGACATCCACCTAACACTCAACCAGGTTAGTGACTGCAACACATACACACCCACACATCTATGCTAATAATGGATAAGGACACGATTCAGTTAAGAATTCTTAATTGACATTGAAATTAAAAAATATAATTCAGTCTAGGTATTTGCAATGCCAAATGTTTCAGGACTAGTCTGATTTAATTCATTAAAAGCTGGATCTCCTTGTTCCCTCCGCAGAGGATGACCCCACCCACAAAGTAGATGACAGCAACACCCGAATTTTGATTGGTTGTTTAGTGGCCATCATCTTCATCCTTGTGGCCATCATTGTCATCATCTTGTGGAGGCAGGTGTGGCAGAAGATGCTGGAGAAGGTGAGCTCATCAACGATTTATTAAATAGAAATGCATCAAGCAAACATCAGCCCACAGATGTTTGCGTGGATTTTGCACATTTTGGTTGAAATTCCTGAGTTATCCTCTGGGAGGTGGTCAGATCTGTTCCTTCACCCCCGCATCCTTTATTCTAGGCCTCTCGTCGGATGCTGGATGATGAACTAACTGCTAGTTTGTCAATACAGAGCGAGACATTTGCCTACAACCACAACCACAACCAGTCAAGTACAACTAGCGAGCAGGAGTCTAACTCCACCTATGAGCGCATCTTCCCCCTCGGCCCAGACTACCAGGAGCCTTCGCGACTCATATGTAAGCTGCCAGAGTTTGCACAGAGCTCAGAGGAGCCTGGTAGGTGGACACATGACTGTTTACAAATACACATCAATTTAAACTGATATACAATAAACACAATAAACAGGCTTATTCATTTATTGATATTCCTAGTTACAGTGTCCCCGTATTCTGTTCCAGCTTCTACCAGCACATCAGCATCTAAATCCACCACAGCTACTGTGGTCCAAGATGGCGTCCCTCACTACGCAGAGGCAGACATTGTAAACCTGCAAGGTGTGACTGGAAGCAACACATATGCCATCCCTGCATTAACTATGGACCTGTTATCAGGGAAGGATGTTGCAGTGGAGGAGTTCCCGCGAAAACTGCTCACTTTCAAAGAGAAGCTGGGAGAGGGCCAGTTTGGAGAGGTGTGTGCTCTTTGCCAGTCTTCTACAGCTTGACTTACAGCTTTACATGAGCTGAACGCAAGTTATAATTTTAAAATTCATCTTCCTCTCCTCTCTTGTCAGGTGCACCTGTGTGAAGCAGAGGGAATGCAGGAGTTCATGAATAAAGAGTTTTTATTTGACATCCCTGAGGAACTGCCCGTTTTAGTGGCTGTGAAGATGCTTCGTTCAGATGCCAACAAAAATGCTAGGTATTGAATCTGAGTGCCTCTTGTAGCCTGTAACTTGACTTGTAAATATGAAGTTGATATAATTCAGATTTGTATCTGTGCATAAGTCACTTAACACTTTTGTGTTGATAGGAATGACTTCCTGAAAGAGATAAAAATCATGTCGCGTCTGAAGGACCCTAACATCATTCGCCTCCTAGCTGTGTGCATCTACAGCGACCCGCTCTGTATGATCACAGAGTACATGGAGAACGGAGACCTCAACCAGTTTCTGTCCCGCCACGAACCTGAGGGACAACTCGCTCTGCTCAGCAACGCACCTACTGTCAGGTGAGCAAGTGGCTGCTGTAAATACAAGTTTACATGTTTGTTTGTTTTTTCTTTCCATCCCAACCCATGACACTACCTCTTCTATCTCCATTCCAGCTTCAGTAATCTGTGTTACATGGCCACTCAGATAGCGTCGGGGATGAAGTACCTCTCCTCTCTAAACTTTGTTCACCGAGACTTGGCCACACGAAATTGCCTGGTGGGCAAGAATTATACAATAAAGATAGCTGACTTTGGCATGAGCAGAAACCTGTATAGTGGTGACTACTACCGCATCCAGGGCAGAGCTGTGCTGCCTATACGCTGGATGTCATGGGAGAGCATCCTGCTGGTGAGGACTGCTTCTTCTTTTGCTATGAAGAAAATTATTTTATTTAATACTTTTCTGACAAGCTGTCTGTTGGGTTTTGGAATTAAACCAAAATATTTGCAGGCTGTGCATCAAGTCATGCTCATTACTACTTACACCTTGTTGTTGTAGGGTAAATTCACCACAGCTAGTGATGTGTGGGCCTTTGGGGTGACCCTGTGGGAGATACTGAACTTCTGCAAAGAACAACCCTACTCTCAGCTCACCGACGAGCAGGTGATAGAGAACACAGGGGAGTTTTTCAGGGACCAGAAAAGACAGGTGAGTGCTGTCCCAAACGCTGCACCTGCATGTAAAAACCAGTGAATATCTTCATGTCTTTCTCCCTGTCGTGCAGATCTACTTGCCTCAGCCTGTGCTGTGTCCAGACTTGCTCTACAAGATCATGCTGAGCTGCTGGAGGAGGAACACAAAAGAGCGGCCCTCGTTCCAGGAAATACACCAAGCCCTCCTGGAAATACAGCCTTAAGTCGGGGCTAATTTAAACAGTGATTCCCAGCCTGCTCATCTCTGGAAGAAATGGTGCTTGACAAGAGTAGATGCACTCCAGGTTTAAGCTGTCTCATTTCAGTAGAGAAACAGGGTGAGAGCCACCTGTGGGCCACAAGCTACATTTTAGGAAACACTGTTCCATGGACTTCACACACTACAAAGATGGACTGACTACCAGAGACATTTTGTGTGTGTCAGTTTGAGTTTAATTAGCACAGTCGCGTCGGCAAAGACGGTTTTTAGACATACAGGTATTCTTAAGAAAATCAAATCTTTTTTTAGTTCACCAACCCTGAAACACACACACACAAACACGATTAAGGTTTTGTTGTGGCACGCGTTGCTGAAGCCAAAATTAAATGTAGCAAGTGACATTCGGCACTTTTGAAAAAATGTTTTGATGTTTGAATTTCCCTTGTTGCTTTGTGCGATAACAAAATTTATGAAACGTTGAAGAACTTTCTTGTGTTTTCTTTTGGAGGACAGCTTGAATGTAGAAGGGAAAAGTGCAGCAACCCATTACCGTTGCATTTCATCATAATTTAAGTATTTCATCTCAGTTGCTCAGACAAACTCCACACATTTTAAATAAGAGTATGAAGTAACTCAGTCTTTCTCATCTCCCGGCAGTTTTCCTACAGTGATTTGAACATGACGTGTATATGACTGTGTATTTTCAGTAGTTAAGTCTAAATCTCAAATATCAATATTTTGTATTTTATATTTATATGTTCATATGTGTTTGTTCTGTTTATGTTTTGTTTATATATTTGTGTGCTGATATGCTCTTTAAGTTTATGTATGTGGAGTACAATATTTGACTTGATTCAGTAACTTTCTTGGTCAAATTTTAGATGTACACACCAAACAAACTGCAAAATCGGGAATCCAGGCTGTGTTTTAGTCATGTGCTATGTTGGTTCCACAGTATGTTTACAGTCTGTGTCATTGGAAAGATGTTACTACATGTTTTGTGGATGTTGAACAAGTTAAAGGGAAAGTTAAAAGTCTTTTAAACCAGGAATGTGGAGGAAATGGGAATATTCACTTTAATTAATGTGTTTTATTGGAACCAATGAACTGATATGACGGCTGCTGATCACTTCCACAGTAGCTTATGTCAGCTCATGAAAACTAACACGTTCTAATGATTCATCTATGGAAATTAGTTATCAGCAGTCAGTTTGCTCTTTCTGTGTTTGATGTATGCTGGATCCTTTCTTCATATTTTCTACTTGTTTTTCCATGTGGAATTATTCTGTGCATTCTGTGTTTTATTCTAAGAGCTTGAACTTCATACTGCATACCACTGTTTCAGCTAGATCAGCTGTATTTACAGGTTCTGCACTCTTATCAGAGGCCTTTGTTCCACTTACCTCGTACATTGAAGACACTCCTGTCTGCCCTAATACATGGTGTGTCAGCCTTAACTGTCCGTACTCTTCAATCTAGGCAAACAAATCTGTTTTAAATAATATTTGGTTTGGAGATGAATTTGGCTGTTTGTGAAGCATGTGGTGATTTGCATCGGAAAAAGAAATCTTTTCATGGCATTTACAGTCTTCTTAGAAGTATATATGAATTGGAGACAGACGTACACCCTAACAAATTTCATAATTTGTTTACTTTTATTACATCTTTGTACTCAAATGTTTTCCAGTGAGAATGTTTTTTTTTTTTTTTTATATTCATTGTAAACAAAGGTTGTACATTGATAGACAAACCACAAATAAAATTTAAACAGGGAAGTCTATCTCTCTTTCTGAACTCTTGTCTTATTCATAAGAGTTGAATATTTTAAACTGTGTGGGTGGTCCTGGGTGGACTGGTGTCAGGAGCTTATTGGCTGGGTCCTGCTGTAGTGTCCAATCACAGCATGGAGGTGGAGTGAAGGGTGAAGAAGAACACTCCATGGACCATACACAACACTTGTTGCACTGGAGGAACATTTAACTGTAAAATGAGTGTTTTCTGCATGTAATTTGTTTCCAGCGTGGACGTGACGAGATGAATAAGGTTGTTTTGGTGACGGGAGCGAATAGGTAAAGACTGCATTTATTGTTATAAACCTGAAGTCTGGCATCTTAAGCGTAAAGAATTCATAATGTTTCTTCTGTACAAATCTGTTGAATGAGATTTGAGGATTTTTTTTACATGTCAATTATTTGTATTGTATTATTTATATATCGTTTATTTATTTTACTTTTTGAAATGTCTTTATATAGAGAGCTCTAGTCAAATTGACAGCATAATTATGTTATTTCCAGTACATAAAGGTGTAATAAACAAGATTGTTTTCAGTCAGTTTTCCATACTATTATTTTGAAGAGCCTGGCACTGTAGTAGAAATAGTAATATTTCCATGGTATGTTTCCCTACAGCGGCATTGGCCTGGCACTTTGTGAGCGTCTCCTCTCCCAGGACACAGAGGGTCTGCAGCTGTGTCTGGCCTGCAGGAACATGCGACGGGCTCAGGCTGCTCGCTCTGCCCTCCTCACCTCCCACCCCACAGCTCAGGTGGCCCTGCTGCAGATGGACACCAGCAGCATCTCTTCTGTCATTCGTGCTGCACAGGAGGTCAAACTCAGGTGGGAGGATGGACTCACAGCTGCATGGAAGTCTAACACACATTCACAGATCTATGCATGTTAGAAAGCGACAGAATTCATCATCTGTGCCTTTGCTTGTCATCTACAGGTATAACCGGTTGGATTACCTCTACCTGAACGCAGGCATCATGCCCAACCCACAATTTAATGTAAAAGCCTTTTTTAAAGGTCTCTTCTCCAGGTAAACTGTCGATTTTAGTTGCTCCTGAAGCTTCTCTATATAATTGTGTAGTCCAATGGTGTTTTTTTCCCAATGCATACTTTAATCGTCTATTTCCCATGCTTCCCTCCTAGAGTTCACATTTCTACCGTCCTTTTATTTCAGCAAAATCATTACCATGTTTTCCACCGGCGAGGGGATTCTGACACAGAAGGACAGTGTCACCTCTGATGGCCTGCAAGAAGTTTTTGCAACCAACCTCTTTGGTCACTTCCTGCTAGTGAGTCACTGCTACTTTGTCAACCGAATAATCTGGTGTTTTGGTCTAATTCACATTTAGAATATTGCTCGAAAGCACATTTCCTTCAGTTGTCCTGTCAGCTGTTTGTCCTTGTGGAACAAATATAGGTGATACTGGATCTGTCTGTCACTTGGCAACGATACTCATTAAAAATTAACAGTGCCTACTGTTCTAGCCATAAGGTCGCTGCGGACAGTTTTCTGCTTACTGTGGGTTTTCAGGTGAATTCTGATGTATATTATGTTGCCATCAAAGAGAAACCATCTCAGGGATGGTATATCATTGTCACTGCTCCTTAAAATCTAAATCTTAATGAGAAAATCTAAGATATATTAACGTAAAAGTGCAATCATTAGTGAAAAATGAGTAAGATGAAGTAATTTGAACTTTTTTCACACAGATCAACCAAGTGTCTAAAGTGTATTTATTATTTTCTTTATTGAAATCAGCAGTCTGCCTCATTCTGAAAAATTGCAGTGGAAACACATGCAAGATTTTTTTTCCTTGTTTTTTTAAAGGCTGAAACTAAGCCTCAATGACTTGTTAACATGAGTATTCTGGTGTCCCCCTGTGTTGTGGCCCAGATCAGGGAGCTGGAGCCAGTTCTGTGCCAAGCAGGTCGGACCTCGCAGCTGATCTGGACCTCCTCAAGTAACGCCCACTGCTCAGCTTTTAACCTTGAAGACATACAGCACCAGAGAGGCACGCAGCCCTACAGCTCCTCCAAATATGCCTCCGACCTGCTCAGCCTGGCACTCAACACACACTACAACAAACAGGTCGGCTCTCATGCACCTCACACGCTGTGTAACACCTTTACCTCTAAGGATATTGATAACGTTGATCCTATGCTGCCTTTTTGCTTTTTAGGGTTTGTACTCATCAGTGATTTGTCCTGGATTTGTGACGACCAGTCTGACCTACGGCATCCTGCCCTCCTTCCCATTCCTGTGGACCCTGCTAATGCCTCTCTTTTGGCTTGTGAGTGCAGCTCTCACAGTGCAACTTACTGACACATACCAGTCATTCTTGACTGTCTTTATGTTGCCTTGTGTGTTTAAAATCAGTATAAACATCAATTTGGAGTCATTTGTTTTATTTCTGACTACATCTGCCTTTCATGATCACAGATAAGAATGTTGACCAATACTTTCACCCTGACACCTTATAATGGAGCTGAAGCCCTGGTATGTGAAACTCCATTTCTAATTTCATTACATAGTTTAGTACAAATTAATTCAGAAATGCTGCTCTCTGTTGTAGTTATGGTTGTTTAAGCAAAAACCTGAATCACTGGATCCACAAGTGAAGTACCACAGCTTAACATCTGGGCTAGGAAACAACTACATACAGCCACGTAAGGTAGAGCAAGAAATCTTTCATAAGTAAGTTTAAACAGTCTTGAAAAAAAAAGTTCACATGATGAGTTTTGTGTCTTCTGCTCCTCTTTGCAGATGGATATTGACTTGGAAACGTCAGAGGCTTTGTACGAGAAATTATTGCAACTGGAATGTGAAGTGAGGAAGAAACTGAAAGAAAAACAAAAACAACCTCAGCATGTCCAGCAGTAGTCCTGCAGGATCTGGATCATCTTGATGCATGTCACACAGTTCTGGGATGGAGAGAGTTTTATTCCTGTCTCGCAGGTCACTTGGGAGCAGCATGCACACTGGCTGTCAGACCTCACAAAAATAACACTCTTCTGCCCGACGCAGCAACATGCACTCCTGAATTCTAATCAGGGATAAACGGTTACCGTGACTCTATAAGCAACTCTATACGCATCTTAAGTTTGATTTGCTAACTCCATCTGTAATATCTCTATCAGACACAAAATAAAATGTCTGTTGTGATGGTTTGGGAAGAAGTTTACAAAAAAAAAAAAAAACTGAGCGCTGCACGTTTTCATAGACTTTTTGCACATATGCAGACTTGGATGCTGGGTCAGGTCACCAGCTTTTCAGCCTATGCGGTGCGGATAATATACAATCTGGTTGTTAATTCCATGATCCTCGCGACAGAATGCAGTGCAGTCTGACAGCAGACCATCAGTATCATCCCAGAAGTTAATATAAGTTGTCTGTGTGAAGCCCTGTGCGGAGTACGGCGGTGCCGGTGGCACATGCGCGCAGGCGCACCTGAAATTCCGCTCTGGAGGATTTGAGGCGCAGCAGTCGTCTCCGTGTTCCGTTGCTTGTTTCCCAGTCCCACACTCCTCCTCTGCTTCGCTTACTTTCGGGTTGCAAAAAGCCCACACCATCCCGCAGAAATAGAGGAAAAACGTGCCCATGACCATAACCATGAGCGCGTAGGACTCTATCATGGCTTTGTTGACTGGAGATGTCATCTTTGGATGCGCAGCAATGATAATCGGTTGAGTTCCCAAAGCGCGTTCAGGAGGGATGGTCAGTGCGAGTGGCATCATCCATGTGGGTTGGACCACTACAGCGGTACTGGCTTCAGTAACGCGAGACAGAGACAACCAGAACAAAATGATGGCTTTATAGTTGTCACCTCCCTGCTTAAACTAAACTTTATGAATAACCATAATGACAACTGTGTGAGAAACACACAAGTCCAAATGTAGGTTTAATAAACACATTCTGATGTTATAAAAAAAAAAAAATCAGGAGGAAAGCCATATGGGTTTGCAGTATTATTTAATATTAATCAGATATTTAACTCATTAAGTGCAATAATGAATTTCTTTCACTTTCAGATGTTCCATTTTTGGACAAAGTATGGTAATGTATATCATTTAATATGATACATGATAATGATTTAAATGTAGGTAATAAAGCCAGAAGGAACAGCTGATAAGTTCGGTGATCAAGCTGGGAACAAATCAGCAGACCTTTAAAGGCCTTGGAGACAGTGGAAAACTTCTGCCTGATTGGCTCAGATGAAAAACTTCTGGACAGAATTAAGAAAAACAGATTAACTTGAATTCAGTTGGGGAATTCAGCATAACCACTTAGAATAACACCAAGGCACAGACTCACTATACCCACTCAAAATGTGTACTATTAAAGGTTAACTTTTTATCCTTTTTGTATTTGGTTGTCTCTACTTAGTGTAAATACCCAAGTAGGGATGTAAATAATGATGAATACCCTTTGTTACAAAGAAAGATACAGACTGATTATGAGTGACTGTAACAGTATTTAAACAGGTCTTAAGTGCCTTGAGTCAGTTTGTCTCCATGACAATCAGACAGGTCAGCGTTTCCTAACAAGACCATCAGCTGGCAGGGTTTAACTTTCCTTATAAGGTCAAACACCTGCACTCGCAACTCCTAAAAATACCAGCAATAATCAACGGGACATTCAAGCTCAGTGCCTTTCTCTGGGGATTCATATTTGAATATGTTAGTCCAGGTTTTACGAACTAATCGTGCTGGGTAGCATGCTAAAATGTTAAGATACCAAAATAAAACTCATTTAAAAAAATCATTTTAAAAATATGGGTAATATTTTACTGATTAGCTTTCGGATTTAGGCTGCACGGTTAGCTCAGTTGGTAGAGCACGAGACTCACTCTCTTGGGGTTGTGAGTTTGAGCCCCACTCCGGGCGGCACCACCTGCGAGAGGTGCTGTAGGACTTCGGTGCATTGTGGACTGGGTGAAAGTTGCCCCTTCGACCTGGGCCTGGACCCAGATAAGCAGCAGCAGATGATGACTTGACTTGATTTAGATGCAGCACAGCAAAATTCTCAGGATACTATGAATTTTTAAATTAAAGTCAACATTATTTTAACATTAGAATAAACAACAATACACCATGACAGAAAGTGTCAGTATTTTATGTACCGTCCATTGCTTTCCTGTTTATGATCTAAATTATTAGGAAGATAACACCCACAGTGCTGAAAGACACTTTTACTGGCCACAAACTTCCACCAACCTTGAGTAACTCTCTAACTGTCAAACCTGCACTCGCTGAGAATTAGTTTTTTTCCCTTTATCTCTGTTGATTGATAAAATACCAAATGTGGTGCTTTTTTATTTACAGCTGCCTTTATCAGTCATTTGAAGTTGAAATCCCAGATTCAGATCACCTCCTAAAGATACTTGTCCACTTCCTTTTAAGTTCTGTTTTTTTGGTACATGATCAAAATCGTTTGGGATATATTTCAGATATATGGCTCATACACAAATAGACTGACCTGTGTGTGGACAGACACGCAGAGGTGAAAACATCTTCTCCTTCTAAACCGGTAAAAGCCATACCTGAAACAGAGCATATACACATTACTGAACACGTGTCAGCTCACTACCATGTGTTGTTTACTCATTTTCCCCTGCTCTGGCATCAAAGAGACTGTGGCTGAGAAATGAGAGATATTCTCTATAACCTAAGTATTGGTCCCTTTTACCATGTTCTCACAGTTGTGTACAGAACCACATATGCTAAGGATCAAGTTTTGTTATCCCGAGGAGTGGTGCTAACTCTGTATCTATATGCAAGTGTGAAATGTTGTTTACACCAGCCCTACATGCAGGGTTTAAAGTGAGCCTGAGGGAAGTGTGGTGTGAATACTTGTTCTGAGCCACATTTAAAAATCAGGACAGTGTGTCAGTGTAGAGTTTGTCACTATGAAGAACTTTTTCTTAAGATGAAGAAGATTTCACGATAATTAATAAATGAAATATTGACCTTTCCTCAGTATTTTTTTTTTAAATATAGCTTAACTCATATTAGCAACTAACAGATGCACCTGTTTTCTGTCTTAGAGGTTTTCAAAGGTACTATAGTATGATAAAAAAAACAGTGGTGACGGAGTAATTGAGCCCTATTTAGCTGTAAAACGGATACAGTGCTGTGGAGCAGCAGCGTGAAGGTCTGAAGAGGTTTAGCCGAAGAGTCAAAACAAGAGCAGCACCCATGCTTTGGCTTCACAGAAGCTAGCAACACTGGCGACAACGGCATTGTGGGTAGTGTAGTTTTTCCATTGGCGTGTCCTGTATCAACGTCAATAGCTGCTCGTCGCCAAAGAACTACATACCCCATCCGCGCCGACTCCGAGGTCCCGGATGTCTATCGCGCCGGAAGAGAAGAAGGTCCTTTTCCCAGCCATCTTGTGGCTTCATCTAGCGAAGTGTTCGCACCAAGCCTCGTAGAATCGGAGGAAAATCCTGCTGAAGGGGCGCCATCATGCCCGGACAAATGCAAGAAGGTTTTGGCTGTGCCATAACCAATCGGTTCGACCAGTTATTTGACGATGAGTCGGATCCTTTTGAGCTGCTGAAGCAAGCCGAAGTGAAGAAGAAGAAGGAGGCTGCTGCTCCGGGTGCCGCCAAGACTGCAGCCCAGGCTGCCAAGCAGCCGAAAAAGGAGTCCCAGAAAGACAGAAAGGTCCCACTAGCTGATAAGAAGGAGGAGACCCAGGCACCCGTCCCACTCAAAAAAGATGGTAAAATCATTTTTCTTTCTCTTTGTTCTTTAGGTCTTGGTCAAGCTGCAACGAAAAATGTTTCAGGCTAACAGGTCCGGTCGCTTGCTTACTAGCTAGCACGGTTCATAAGCCCCCGTGACATGAGGTCCGCGTGGCTGCTTTTGTTGTCCCCGTGTGCTGTCATTTAGGGGGACAATGACATTTAAACAAACTGTATTGCGGTGGGAGCCATGCGGCTTAAGCGATTCAGCGATAAAGAGTTTACAGGCACTTGTTTTGGCTTGTCCCCCCCCTCCCTGGCCTTGTTGAGCAGGTAGAACCCGAAAGCCAGGCTAACCAGAGAAAGTGGCCTTAAAAATGATCGATTTTACTCTCGTCAGGTCTTGACTTTCAGTGAGGCCACTTGTTGCTGAATTTACCCAGAATACACCGATAGCAGGTAGATTTCTTTTGTTCCTATTAGCATTTTTAAATTATATTTAAATAAAACGTGCGAAATCGGACGCTTGCAAAAATACGTCTTTTTTTTCCCCCAAATAACGCGGAGCCGGTACATGAATTTAATTGTGGTCGATGTGAACGTGGACACAGAGATATTAGGAGCAGCAGCGGTCTCATGGTGATGAACCTCGTGGTTGCAATGTGGGGCGTGTTAAAGCGCTGTTTCCAAGCTGCCACTTCCTATTGGCGCACAATGCGTGTTCTGTGCATGCGATCGACCTGCTTCTGCGCATTTACTTTTTTTTCCTTTTTTTTCTCGTTTCTGTTTCAGCAGACCATGTCTGCGTGGACTGTTGTAACATTTAATTGGCCACGTTGCCTGTGAAAATAGAGTCAAAGTTTATATTCTGATGTTGCCAAGTGTTTTGGGCCAACTTCAGTTTACAACGCGTAGGAGCGAAGCATTTAGTGTCTGGGAATGACCCAGATGGATACTACTCACAGGCAGTTAGTTGGCCAATTTCATCATGTCAGGCTGCCAAGTGGGCTCATATCTGTTTGCTCGAGAGAAGATGAGACAGGTGCGCAGACCATGGTGCACCCAGCTGCTGCTGTGTCCTGGAGTGTGTCTATTTTGGTAACTGGGGATTTAGGCAGGGGGTGGGACTGGGCCAGTTGCGGTCAGCCATGTGTCACTGAGGGTTAAAGATTATGAAGGTGTTAATTCCATCCACAGGATAACTGGGTGATTTAACTGATCAGCATGCTTTCAAAAAAAAGAGTAGGAACTGTGTGATCATGCTCCAGACTCCTGAGGCCTTCATAATGTAAAATCACTCACCCCTGTACAAAGTTTATTTCACAGAATTGTTAATACATTTTGTGTACATAATAATTTCGTTTTTTTTTACACAACATTTTAAAATCAGATTGCGCTGCAGATAGAATACAGTTGCAGAGAATTTAATAAATGGATCCTGCCAGTTGATTTTTTTTTTTTTTTTTTTAACTCTGCACATTAATTGGAATTATTTGCTCCAGTTAAACAGAACAAACACCCCCTCCTCTTTCTCATGTCTGCTGCTCAGCAGTGGGTCCTGATCTATCGGTGCTATTGGTCCTCTAATCCTCCTGTTGTGTTCAACCCTAGGTGCCGGCATGAGGAGAATGGGCCGCAAGCCGGAGGGTGACGGCTCCAGACCCCAGGGCGGCCAGGGAGAAGGGCGCCCCCCCACAGACAGACGGCCTGTGGACAGGCGGCCCCCTCGCCGCTTTGAGAGGCCTGCTGGTGAAGCTAGCGAGAAGCCTGAGGGCGGTGAATTCTCAGTGGAGAAGTAAGTTTAATTTTCAATCAGCAGATGTTTTAATTGAACATTAACTATTTGAGCAAGGAGGAGTTGGGTGAGTTCACTACTGTCATAACTTTTACAGGGCGTTTTCTAGTTCCAGGCAAAAGCAGCACTCACTACGGGGTGTGGGCAGGGACAGCAGCTGTTAAAGGCGTTGCTTACAGTGATAAGGCTTTGCATTTCAAGAATTTTGCCCAAACTGCTGCAGGCACATGTGTCTCATCAATTTACTTGTGTAAAATTGATACAACAAAATAACATTGTAAAATGTTCAAATGTAGATTTAGAACATGTAACAGTCAACCTGGGATAAATTAAAAGCAACAATCTTACTTTTTCTATGAACTTGTAATTTAAAGCATCTTAAGGAAATACAAAATACTTGTTAGTAGCACCTGCTGAATGCAGAGGAGTGGTAGAGTGAGTTCCCCATGTAAACCATGTTTTCTGTTAACGCTCATTCTTGTCAACAAAACAGGGAGGAAAAAAAAACAGTGATAAGTAGAATAAAGCCTGTCAACAGCCCTGCATTAGATCAGAGCCCCTGACAGGCAGATGAACACGCTTTTCCAGTGAGTTCACTGATGTTCTTTATTCATCTCTTTAGACCCATTGGGGACAGGCCGATGAGAGGGCGTGGCGGTGGCAGAGGAGCCCGTGGAGGTAGAGGACGCGGCATGGGTCGCAGCGATGGCTTTGACTCCAGAGGAAAACGTGAATTCGATAGACACAGTGGCAGTGACCGATCGTAAGTACTGCTTCAGTTCTTACATAGTCCATGAACGAAGCATTCTTGATTGACACCAGGTCTGTTAAAGACGTTTGTGTTCGTTCTAATTCGGTGCATGTGTAATGATCCTGGCTAAAGCAAGTTTTGTTTCAGTAGTCTGAAAGGTGAGGAGAAGCGTGGTGGAAGTGGCTCTCACAACTGGGGCACCGTCAAGGATGAACTGAAGTAAGTTCCTGTATATGCAAAATGATTTCTCAGTGCCTAGCCTTATGTTTTGGAAATGTTGCCATCTGACCGTGAATAAATTTTTTTCATAGTGAACTTGACCAATCAAACAACACTGAAGAGAACCCTGAAGGAGAGGAGCATCCACCTGCTGACTCAGAGAACAAGTAAGAACAATATTTCTTTTAACGTCTGACCAAGGACACCTTGTGCAAATCAACTTGACTTTATATTCAAATGTAAATTAAATTGAATGACAGTGATGTTAAGGTTACTAGTAATGCTCACCTGTGTGTGTGCTTTAATTTTTATTTTTTAAAGGGAGAATGAGGTAGAGGAGGTTAAGGAAGAAGGCCCCAAGGAGATGACTCTGGATGAGTGGAAGGCCATGCAGGACAAGGAACGGGCCAAAGTGGAGTTCAACATCCGTAAGGCCAACGAGGGAGCTGATTGGAACAAAGGATTTGTGCTGCACAAGTCCAAGGCAGAAGTGAGTCATGTGATGGCAGTAAGTTATGGCATTTAATTTTGATGCACATGATCACCTTATCATAATTTGAGGATCTTAAGTCATTGTAGACCCTTGTTTTATACATCATACTTAAAAAGAGAAATGTCATGAAGAGAATGCTTTTTTCTGCACGATTAAATTGTCTCTCTTTGTTAGTTCTTGTTTGTACAAACATAATTTTCTTCAGTATGTTGTGGAAATGTTTGTAATATTGTGCATTTGTCCATCACAGGATAAGAAAGGTGATTTGATTGACCCTGAGATTGATGAGTCAAAGGTAAAAATCTCTACTGCTGTTGCGCAGTATCTGATATTAGATACTTAACAAAATAATCCAAGGCTGTAAATTTACAAAAAAAAAAAAAAAAATCAGAATTGGCTTTTCAATCCTTTATTTATTATAATTCAGGGAGAGGATGAGCACCACTTCCGGAAGCCAGCGAATGACATTACGTCCCAGCTGGAGATCAACTTTGGAGACCTGGGCCGTCCAGGCCGTGGACGCGGAGGACCACGTGGTGGCCGGGGTGGTCGTGGTCGTGGCGATACCACTAGGCCGGCCCGCGGAGGAAGGACTGACAAGGTAGACAATGTTACGGAGGCTTAGCTGTTGTCACTTCATTAAGTATCTGCATCTTTGTCCATTTAACTTTATTAAAGTTAAATGAAAGACTTGATTGATTCTTGCTACTGAAAGTCAGTTTTCCTCCCTCATTCCCTTCTTGCACAAGCCATGACACATCCTTTGAATGTTTCCTTTTCCTCGCAGTCATCTGCGTCTGTGCCTAACGTGGACGACCCAGAGGCCTTCCCAGCCCTGGCTTAAGCCCCGGCTGCTGTCCCTCAGGCCTACAGGAGCCTCCTGAGCACCTCCACTACGAGGCTTGCATGTTCCTGGATCCTTCAGCAAAGTGAAATGATGGAGAAGACTGTCATTAACTAAGGCACTCAACGTGAGGACTGAGTTTTACCCAATAAAAACAAAACGAAGATGGAAAAAAAAAAACAGAAAGTAAGGGAAAAAAAACAAAAAAAGAAAAGGACTTCTTGCTACTCTGGAGCAACTTATTGGTAGAGGTTTTGTACTTGGAAACAAAGTAGCAGGGATGTTTTCATACAGTATTTTTTTCAGAGGTTATGCATTGTCCATTGATAAATTTTTGTAATTGCTGCTTGAAAATATGCATTTCGAAATATAAGCATAAGAAGAGTGTCTTTAGCTTGGCGTGTGCCCTTGCTTGCTTGCTTTAAAATAGGCACTGAAGAGCATCAACCCAAGCTCATAAACTCTGCCACACCAGGTATTTCTGATGAAGTTACAGCTTCATTCATTGAGATTTATGGATTTTTTTCCTTTAGCACTGGGGTATTGTTTTATATTTTATACAGGAGGTCTATTCTTCTATGATCTTTGGCCTGTAAATCTAGACTATTTTCATAAATTCTTTCAGAGACTGTATTTCACATGGTGCAAATAGGACACCCCTTGATCTATTGATCAAGGGGTGCTGTCTATATTTGAATGCACAGATGAAATGGCGCCTAAATCTGTTAAGGTTCTTTTGTGCTGAAATGTTTTGGAGGAACATTAGGTCATTTTGCAGGAAGGCATTGGTGATTACTCTCCTAAATTTGCATTGATCCTGAGACATTTGTCAGGAGGATTCATTTGAAGCTGAAAGTTATTCCACGTGTTCTGATTTACTCGCATTTGGGGTGCTGTTCACCATCTAATTTCTCTTCCGCCTCGCCCATTTCACCTCTGATTACTCACCATGTGCAAGTCAATCAAAGCCTTCGTTTCTACTTCAAAGAGTGATAGGGAGAGGAAGTGTCTTTACACAGTTGAGATGCGGCTGTAGCCCCCCTCAGACCACCTTCGACTGTTTATACACTCCACTCGAGCATCCTTCCTCAGATGTAAACTCAGCCCAGTATCAGTTTGTCTCTGGAGTCTGTTCTGTGCTGGTATTTTCCTCCACTGTTGACTTGCCCTGTAGCTTCCACAGTGGCACCACTGCATAATTGCTCTGAAAGAAATACAGTCGTTCATTGTGTAGAACAACTGAAGTGCTCTGCAAATGTGTGAATTCTAGCCCTGCTATTAGAGACCTCTGTCGGTAAATAAAGATGGTCGATAAATTTTTTTGCATTGTCAATTTTTTTTTAATCCTGAAAACAGGCAAAATGATTTTTACATATGTACGTACCTTGTCTGTTTTTCTTCTGCTTACAACCACATATCCCCATACATGATACAAATATAATCAACCTTTGTGCTGTTTAAGTTGAGTGTCCACACAGAAGCCTTCGGTGGGGAAAACCTATGAAGTGTGTCAAATGATTGCCTCCCACCTTGGGTTTTTATAGAACGAAGTTTGTAAAATGTGTCAAAGAGTAAGTTCTAGTACATCAGTGCTTCACCTGCTGTCAACGCTGATGAATACTCTCACTCTGTTTGAGACCAGTATGCCATTTAAGAGAAAGATGAGACATTTAAAAAAAAAAAGTCATCTAACTACACAGATGATAGTGCTGTCAGGTACAAAGAATGAAATCATTTATTTTCATTAATATTAAAACTGACAAATCAAGACTCTCCCAATAAGGCTGGACAATCCAATGAACAAATTAAAATCTATTAAGAGAGACTGCTGCTCAAAACAGTCCCGAACCAGTCTGACACTGTACACATCCAATTTGTAGACACCTCCTTTTTTCTGCCATGCTAAAAACATGGCTCTTAGGGTGGACATGTTGGTCATACAGTCCACCTCTATGGACAGACAGAAATAGCTCAACTATTGGGCAGTTTGGTCCTGAAATTCTCATTCATGGTTCCCAGAGGATGAATCCTGATGACTGGTGGTCCCCTGATTTTTCCTCCAGCACCACAAGGTTGACATTTTTGGCTTTTAGTGAAATATCTTGACAACTATTAAATGGACTGCCATGAATTTTTTTTTTTTTTAACTCATATTAATGTCCCTCTCAGGAAGCACTGTACTCCCTTTTCATCTAGTACCATCATCAAATCAAAATGTCCACTTGTCCAGTACTTCGGCTTCAGACCACAAACCTGCAAAATGAATGACTGAAATGAGCTGTACTTTGTTTTCAGTGGAAATAAGCAAACGTTCAGCACGCTAACACGCATGGATGATAGCATTGTACCTGATGTTGACTTTTAGCTCAAAGCAGTGCCGTTCCTAGACACAGCCTCACAGAGCTGCTAGCGTGGCTGTACATTTCCTTTAATCAAAAATATCAAATATTTAAAAATCCTGCACACAGCGTCGCAATCGATTGAATGTGATTTTGCGCTCTTCAGCAAAAACATTGGCGCATTGTCTGTCATCATGCAGCACTGTATTACCTGCGCCGCTAACAAACCTACGGTTTAACTTTGTAATCGTTTATGTGAGCTAAGATTGAGGTAGCATAGGTGTATTTAAAAGCACGGCTTAGCAGGACACTTGAATAAAACCGAACCAGTGTTAATGTTATTTAACTACGCCTGTAATTTTCCTGCCGTGACAAATCAAAACGTCTGCTGTGTGGTCAGTTTCAGGATGAGGCCTTTTTCAAATACCTCAATTCAGGCAGAAATTTCAACATGTGATTTACTCTTGCAACTCGTGCTGTGTTCACTCTGGTTGTGGTATTAGTGTGTCTATATGCATTCTGAAGAGAAAACAATGGTAATGCATAAAAAGAAAAAAAAGTAGATTTTGGGTCAAATGTTATTACTGCATAAAAGCAACAACTGCAAGACAGATGCCTATGCTACGGTTCTGATTCCCACAAGCAAAGAGGTAGTTCATGCACAACCCAGCTAGGTGTATGATCCAAGAAAAAAAAAAAAAAAAGAAATGAAATGAATTGACTCTGAAGCAGGAAAAAAGGAAGAACCCAGTCACCACCTCCCATTGTTGAGTCCAGTCGCTTTCGTTTCTTTCATCAGATCTCCCTCTAAAAGTTGTTCTCTGTCAAACCTCATCTCCCCAAACTGGTTTCAGATCAACACTAACTGTTCCGAAAGAGGTCACTGCAGTCGATTTTGACTGCATCCAGTGTCAACTTTGCTCCAAAGTCCATAGGCTCCATGAAGACGTTGTGACTGGGGAAGAAACCCAACATTTCTGCGAACTCCTCCTCCTCCTCCTCCTGATCCTCCTCCTCCATAATTTCCAGCCCGTGTGATGAGATGTAGTCCACGGTTGTGTTTGTGTCCAGGGAGGTCTGTGTGTGGTCGGAGCTGTCCGAGTCCTGGGACAAGCTCTTGATGTAAGTGGTTGTCAGAGGGTACAGCACTGTGGTCTGCTTGGTCTCTGGGCTGAGGCCGATCTGAGGAGGGAGCTGCGATGGGATGTTTGAAGATGTGGAGGTGTCACTGTTCTGCTTGGGCAGCTCCTCAACATCCACCAGGATGAGCTCTTCCTCCTCCTCAGGTACACTGGAGCTACTCAGCTGCAGCTGCAGGTTCATCTTGCCCTGTTTGGGAGGAAGATATAGGCTCAGACTAGGAACAATGAGCTGGAATGTATGTAAATTTTGATTTATTTTTACATAAATACCTTCTCCTGGGTATACTCTTTTGCCCATTTGCTGTTCTGAGGATCTGGCACTTTATCAAGCTTGAGGCACTGGAAAAACACCCAGAACCTGAGGGAGAATGTGGAAACCAAAAAGCAACATAATACTTTTATAATGTGTTTTCTGCAGAACTACAGATGAACGAAATGATAAAATGTGAGCTTGTTAGTTGCTCGCGGTTGTATGTCCATATAGAGCTGCTGTTGCTCACGTACTTCTGCCTTACTGCCGAACTCTGCCACAGACACAGCAAAAGCAGCACAGCCAGGGAGACGACACTACACACTAGTAAGAGGGAGAGTGGGGTTTCCTCTGCAATGGTGAGAATAAAACAGGGAGAAGATGTAAAGTTGCAGCATATACAGAAAGAAGAAAAAAAAAAAAAACAAGCAGTACAGGCATATTATCTGTCATGGTAATTCATCTACAATATATCTTTCTACAAGTTTGATCTTAATGTTATATGACATAATCACTGTCAGTGTAAGAAACTCTGCTGGGGTCTTAAAGAGAAAAGTGATCCATTACAGCCAGTAGTCATCCAATACAGCCAGAAGTATGTGGCAGGCAACATGTGGAGGCTCCGTGATTTTCATCTATCTCTTCAGCACATTACCCCAAACTATTCTTTCAAAGAAACCGAGAAAGGTGCTCACGCTGGATGTAGAACTTGAGTTTTTGACCCGCAGGGCCCTCTCCTTTAGCCGTCGAGGCAGTCATCCACAGCCTGTAGACAGCTGGCGACAGGTCTTTGATCACATACATCTTCTTCTCCGATGCTGGTATAGAGTCTGAAATACAAAGTCGAACACACACAGCGGAGGAGCAATTTTAAGGAAGGTTACTCATGTACATGCTACAAGCAATGTGCTGTCACTTCTTTGTACAAGTAGCTTCAGCCAACTTGTAAACTGAGGCTTGTAGAGCTTCATGACGCACATGAAAAAACATATAAGCCCCTCTCTGATTCTCTGAGGAGAGTAGGAGACACCCTTCCCTCTGCCTCTAAAATGTTTGTACAGTCCCTAAAAACCACAGATAAAATTGTTCTTACAGGGCTGCTGGTATCCGCTGCCATTGTCCAAATAGATGGTATACTTGGTGATACAACCCCTCTGCTGGCTCCTGGGAAGCTCCGTCCAGGTCACTTTCACTGTGTCCCCCTCGACCTTCTCTTGGACCAGTGGACCAGCTGCTGGTGCTGCAACCAATTTTAATTTTAAACAATTTAATACCTGTCTTAATAACTTTGCAATTTATATCAGTTATCCTAAAAGCACAACTCCTCCTACTACTACTGATATTCAGCATTATGATAATATTACGGTCCAGTAAATTAGAAAATAGTCCTAACATAATGTGAAGCTCCTCTCTGATCTTACCTGACTCCAGAGTGGTGACACCTGCAAACGTGGACCTGCTCACTGAGTTCTCGTTATAGAAAACATACACTGCTCCCATGTAGCACTCAAATGGCTTGATATCTGTAAAAAAAAAAGATAGTGGTAAACAATAGTTATATAATTTTGGGAGAATATATGATAAAGGTTATGGAGAGAGAAAACATGATTACCAACAACTTTCTTTAAAAAAAAAAAAAGTGACATCAGAAAGACACCAACATGCCTGAAGTGAAGAACTGTACATCACTGCTTTTTTTGTGTTACTCCACCTGTATTTACTGTACAGCCACATGTCCCACCTGTAAGGACTGCATGGTCTTCACTGCCGCCCAGTCTGACCCATCTGAGCTCCTCCAGCTTGTGACCCTCTGGGTACCACTCCACCACGTAGGCGTCGGGTAGTGGTGCAGTTTCATGCTTTCTCCAGGAGATGGTGGCATTGTGGTTGCCTGCTGTCACTTGCACACCCTGAAAGGACTTGGCTGAAAAATGAGAAGCATGTATGAATATGTTCACTGCTACATACAAGAGAGAAACACGGACATAATATTCATCCTGGGTTCAGTATTAGTAATCCATCTGATATTTACAGGTAAATTTACTAATTGACTTTTCTTTACCTTTTGTGTGACGTGATGTAATTCTAGCAGGAGGAGACAGCCCTTTGGAGTTTCGGGCCCACAGTGTCACTTCACAGTTAGCACACGTCGGGACTGAAAAACTCCTGGCATCTGCACTGAAGTTAGTGACAATGCGCAATTCAGAGACTGGGCTGTAAACGCTGACTTTATACTCTATGATCTTCCCCCTGGAGATGGAAATGTTTGCCTCCTGCAATCAGAAAAAAATGTTTAAAAAAAAAACTGTGGCAAACTGCAGGGAGCTTTGACACGTGCCTGGGATTTGGTCTTGATGTTAAAAATCATCACACAGCAAGATGAGTATGTAAGACACATCATTTCTGTTCAGCTCCTCTTTTCTTGTAAACTGAAACTGTGGTGTCTGCAGTCAGGTTTCACTTGTCTCTCACTGCCTTTATGTGACATTAAATGAATGTAGGTGTGTGTGTGTATGTGTGTGTGTGTGTGTGTGTGTGTGTGTGTGTGTGTGTGTGTGTGTGTGTGTGTGGTAGAGGGTTGGTATGTGTGAGAGTGTGTGCGTACGTATGTGTGTGAGGGTGACACACCTCAGAAGTGGTCAAGGGTTGACCTTTAGTTTGTGCAGAATGTAATAGCAAAGCAGGAAGATCAGAAAGTGTTACTATGGCTACAACACCACACACCCCCACACTTAGACAGAGTGAGAAAGAGGAGAGGGAACACATGGAGACCACAGACACTTAAACCGATGAAACGGTGTAACAGTGTCGCGTGGTCCATCCTTCGCCCTTTTTCAGCAATATGAAGAAACTTTTAAAAAATGGATAAGATTCAAAACTTACCTTCCAGTAAACTCTCTGGGATTTTAGGTCAGATGCAGATTCAGCGTACCACACATCCAGCTCTTTTGCGGGAGCTAAAACAATGGAAAATCAATCTGTCACTGGACCATACGACTAAAGTCATAGATAAGAAGGTTGACAACTTTAACGCTTGACTTCACTTACAAGAACTGGCTGTTTTTTTCAGTGAATGAGTGCATCGGCATCGTGAGCACTGATGTTTCTTATCCTGATCATTTGTACTGGTCTATGATGTCTGTTAAATTTTCCTATGTGAGCTGAAGTCTGACAGCGATGAGTAACGATTCCAAGAAACCTGGTGCCATGACATTGTTATTGTTAAGATTACACATTAAGGCAAAGATTAGGACTTTGGTTTTTTGTGTGAAGAATATCTTTTTAAAAATAAAATTAAAGTAATTCTACTCATAACTAACTCGTGACGTTTTCTGAAAGTTTTTTTCCGACTTAACTGGCTGATGCTTTCATGTGTGTAGCACCTGCTACAAAAGGGCGAGGATGATTTTCCTCTGCTCTAACACAGACCCAGGAGTGCATGTATGTGATAACCCAGTAGGGAAGTAAAGGTCACTCTACCCTGTAATTTGTGTACTATACGTAGGAAGATCTGAGATGTGAGCGCAACACCTTTCACTGCTGCATTAATTTTCAGTTTGGGGTCCTGAAGCATCCCTCTTTAACAGTTCAATAAAAATGATTGACATTGTTTAATTTCCTTGATATTTCACGACTTTTCATCACTTTTTTGGAACTGCCTGCAAACATGATTTTGAACCACTACAGAAAGAGCCACGATTGTTCTGTTTGCAGCTGTAAAACATGGTTATATACAGACAGATTTTCATATGCTGTGTATCTGTTATTGCTGCTGACTGTACTTCTGTCTCAGCACTACCCCTCCCTAACCCTCACAGATAAGTCCGTTAGGACTTCTGTTACTGGTGTTCGTACACAGTTTATTCATAAGATTTCTAACGGCGAGTTGAACCTCTCTGGAGTCTAATTGACCTTAAACCTTCATTAAATATACAAGCACAGTTTGTGGCAGAATGAAGGCTTTTTGCTTAAATACTTTCATACATGTCTGGTTTTAATACTGTCAGGAGAAAAGGGAAAAGATTTAAAGGAAACAACTGATTTTGCAGTTACTGTATGCATATACCAGTGGGTCTGTGGGACCCCAAACACACAGTTAAGATCAGCACATACAGCTGCACTTCTATGAAACGATGTTACAAATTTCACAAGATAAGGCAAGCAATTGTTTATTGTGATATATTAGCTTCCTCAATCATGTTTCAGATCCTGTGGTAAACAGCCGCTGGCTTCTGCCATGAAACCAGGGGCTGCCTGGAAGGTCAGAAATCAGAGTAGCTGGGAGCGATTGGTTCAATCAAAATAGGTCATTTGAAAAAGACTTCTTTTAGTGGCTTAAGATCAACCATCTGACAGGGTGGGCTGACCCCACACAATGAAGATGATTTACTGACAGATGTAATTAAGCGCGTTCATTTACTGAACAAGATGTTAAGCTTAAGACACTGTTTACCAAAACTGTCTCTTTCACTATGTCTACTTTGATCTCTACTGCTACTACTGCTGCTGCTGATGCTGCTGATGCTGCTGACTGTCACAGCTGCACATTCATAGCTTGCACTCAAAGCTTTGTAGAGAGACCTGCATATCTTGACACCATCAGTATTTAAAATATCCTGCAATATTTCCCATGAAGAATTACCGTCTTCTTTACCGCTTCACTGTTCTTCACTCTGGCCCCATGTTGAACTGATGCAAATTCAGTTTACTTAACACAATACAATAAGGTCTTTCTCAGTGGCTTCTAGGTATTCTGCAGGCAGACAGTGGTGAGCTGATAACTGCCTCAGAAAAACCCAAAGGAAACATTACTTCAGCATCTGATATCTTGTATAGATTAACGACTAACCACAGAGAAGCTACAAATACTCCAGCTAGAGCTGCTGATTTGGCTTTAGACAGTATCAGTAGTGTTTCCGTTCACAAGGGGCACAGGTACACACAGGTAGGCTCTCTGAATAGTCTTCTTAGTCTGCTTACCCTCCTCTTGAGTCCAGCATGAAATGTTTGTGCTCCACTGACTCCACAAGCCGGTGCTAAATTTGGATCGAGCTCTGAAGTGGTACAAGCCATAGGGCTGTAGAGGGGAGATGGACAGGTCCTGAACTGTACCCATCTGCGTGCCCTGTCAGTCAAAAAAATAAAACATGTTTATTTGTAAATATGTATTTTTCATCTATTGTTTTTACATTGGCTTAATCTCACTCAGCCGTGCTCCAACTCAAGATTTTTGCTTGTGGTAAAAATGCCATTTATGGTCAAATTGTAAAAACACCTGATCGAAGATAAAATGTCAGATCTTCAGCTTTGTTTATGACACTTGTTTTTTGTGAGTTCACCTCTGAACACATCAGCCTGACACTCATATCTGCCTTTTTATTTGAATCAGCAGTAAACGTATGAAGTCTAATCACGCAGGATATGTCTTCAAAGGTTTTTAAGTAACCTTTTGCTTTATCTCTTGCAACATCTCCTTGAAAGTTCAAAATCTGGACCTAATCTAAGACGTCTTACTTGGTCTGGATAAGATGTCCATGTCTGTTCCGCTGCTTTGTATTGGATCTCCAGGTGCTGAGTCCTCACAGACTGCTCCACTTTGATGGTGCACTCCCGGGAAGAGCACTTGGGTTGGCCAAGACGAGGAGTCGATGGCATCACTGCTCAGATCAACACAGCCATAAGGGGGGTCAGATATATTAAAAACAAAGTCTTGAGCAACTTTCCCAAGATCAGTTTTTGATGTTGTCTTTACCAAAGAAGCAGCTGTAAGCATAGATAGGATTCCACTCCATCATTACGTTAGTTTAGAGTACAAAAGAAGGACACGACTTCGCTGCAAGGCTGGTTTCAAGTTCCCCATCACCATTTTATGCTTTACAAACAACTTGAAACTGTCATTACATATGAAAAACTACATGCCTTCTACGCAGAAGATGCCAAGCACCTCACAAACTGAAGTCACCTGGAGCTCAGTAATTTATTTGGGTCTTACCGATGTCGCTGAGAGTGTAATTCATGGTGGAGGACACTACAGAGCCCAGTGGATTTTCAGCTTGTACCCACACAGAGATGAGCTGGACAGATCTGGACAAAGTGAAACTAACCGACAGTAAATCAGTCCCTTTACTGGGGACTCTGTGCGACACTGGTTCACCTGTGTGATTTCCTGATACAGCTCTCACCCTGAAACACACAAAGCCAAGTTGCATTTGTAGAAGCAGGATTCATTTTCAAATGTGACGTGTAACAGATTTTGTCCAAGTTTCCTTTCTTCTTCGAACTCACCACAGCACTGAACTGTTTCTAAGATACGTGTCCCGTCCTCTGTTCCAAGTGCAGAACACATCTCCACTTTCATTGTTTTTGACCTTGTAGATGCATGAAATGTTTTTAGGGTGATCTGGTTGGTCTGAAGGGCAAAGAAGACAAAGAGGAACTGAAACCTAAAAAATTAAGTTTTTTTCTGTTTTTTTTTTCTTTTTTCAAAGATTGAAAGTGCACCCAAGTTTGCGCACAAGTTCTCATTTCAACACATTATCCAGTTAGGCTGCATTATTACCAATTATTGAAAACAGTCAATAATGCCTTTAGTTATCATTTACATTGCTTGAACAGGTTAAAGTTTTTGTAAACGCTGGATGTGTCCCTCCAGAACAAGTGTTCATATTGATAATATTGTGTACATGTTCCAATATAGGGACTGCACATGCCGTATGTGTCGGAAAAACAAGCTGGCTTTAACTGCCAGATTAGAAACAGCTCTGTGAGCAGAATAAGCAACTTGTGACACTTAGCTGTGCTCACCCAGCAACAAGCTAATAGTGTGTGCACTAAATAAAGAAGAGAAAGCAGAACCAGCAGTGCCTCTTTTTTTTCTACAGCTTTTGTAGCTTGAAGATGAAAGTCTCATCTTGAAACACATAAATTATTCTGCAAGATTTTTGTAACCACTCGCATGAGTTTTAAATGAGCGTAATGCGTGAATGGAAAATAAATACAGCAAACTCATCGCTGGTAAAGCCGCTGTCTCATGTTTAACTTACATTATGGTGTAGCATATGGTAACTCATCCATTAAAAGCTTCGACAATCATCTTATTTGAAATACAACTGTTTTAAATCCACTAAACTGGCACATAAACACTCTTTGCAGTGGGATAAAAGTTTCAGAAAAGTTATACTGCCTCTTTACTTCATACTCACATCCAGCTGAGATGTCCAGTCCACAGGGGTCCAGTGAAGGACAGTTACAGTGACAGCTGTATGTCCTGTTCTTTGTTATGTTCACTACATTTAAACATATAGTCGTAGAATTCAGCAGAGTGTGGCTCTGTAGTGTGGGTGGATGGTCACTGTATATGGATCCCTTGCACTTGCAGTTAAAGGTGCAGTACACCATAAAACTGGATTCTCGCTGCACCACAGGTCCAGCGCTGGACCAGATGGTACAGGATTTCTCACCTAAAAGTAGAAATAATGACTTAAATAAACTGCAACGAGATGCTCACAATGAATTATATTTAATGAGCTAAGTGAAGTGTAATATTATTATCATTATTATTATTATTTAATTGTTTATTTGTCGGATTTGGAGCAGATGAGGAAACGTGAACCTGCGCAAAAAATTTCATTACCAAATTAAAAACAAACAAACAAATAAACAAAAAAACTATACACATATATTAGAATTTATCTTACACACGAACAGAAATGGTAGAAGTGTGTATCCCCCGTAGTCTGAGCTTACCTATGCAAAGCTGCACCGCCAGCAATGTAACGGCAGTGAAGATGGACCATGTTTGGGACATCGTCGCCATGAGACATCTGTATCTGCTTTCTTATCTGACTCTTACATCGTAGCAGGAGCTGCTAATTTAATCACATGCATTAGGTCATGTTGTTGAAATAAAAGCGATTTTTTTGAGACACTTTAAAGGATGAATGATTCTTATAATGACTGAAAGTTTGTCTCTGGCAAAACCGTTGAGGGATTTATGAATTTCCTTATTGAATAAAATGTTACTGTATCCTATCATTTCTTGTCCATTCATATTAAATCACTTATTTTAAGCGCAGATCCGTGAACAGACGCAGAGCGCCAGAGTAAACTGCACCTGCGTCCTCTCAGTAATAACGGTAATGAAAACAGGTCAAATAAACCCCCAGTAAACTCACCGAGACATCACACGCCAGTGTTACATCAACCCCTGTTGCCTTCTGAGCCCTTCGGGGCGCTATCCGTCTTCGTAAATCGTCCTAAACATCTCGCTTTAGAGCCGTGCGTCCTCCCGGCTGCAGTGAAGTTCAGCGGAAGCGGAGACTCCGCTGGAGCTCCGCCTCTGATGGACTGTGAAACACTCAAAGGTCACACATTCAGTCACGGTCCATTGGCGAAGTCACACACACACACACACACACACACACACACAGAGAGAGAGCTGACATATATAATTTCTCTAAAAGTAGAATATAATTTAGTTTTTTAGTTGTTGACGATATATTTGCACAGCTTCTTAATAAAAATAAATGTAGGGTACCGAAATGTACACAAAACATCACGACAGGCGATTTAGATGCAGGTTTTTTTTTTCTATCTAGTTTTGAATCCCATTCATATGGTGAGAGGACTGATTCCATCATGATGAGGGAAGTCTTCCGACTGATGTTCAGACGATGCACCTGTCACAGGAGGAGCTGCACCAGCACAACAACCCCTCAGATGAATTTTCATCATCATATTTTCCACTCATCCGCCCATTGTCTCTCACTCCCTCAACATCGTATCCACATGTGGTGCAGTGTGGGACTTTCCCGTGTAGCTTCACCACATTTCACCTATAGATGCGCAATATATATATATATAACATATATATAAAGTACCATTAAGGATCAGCAAAGTGATTCTTGAAGTCAACAAGGCTCCTGGAGATTTCTCTCAGCTTCAGTGTGCTGGCATGGGAGAGACCCTCCTGAACTTTGATTGTCGAGGAGGAAGTGAGACAACTCTCAGGAAGCCCAGAAAACGGTGTTTAGCTGCAGGTGGCGCATGTATGAGCAGAGGGTATGGTTCAGGAGCAGATTGCTATAACCTTACACAGGCATTATGTGCAGCAGGGAAAACCCCATCTGACTTTTATCTGGGTGTGTTTTGGAATAATTTCACACTCGAATCCCTGTCTCACAAAACTGAGTGGCTAACATTAGAAACAGAGGACACACCCTTATATTGAAAAAGGAGACACACTTTCAGCCATACTTTGACTTGGCTCTGGCAGGTGCATGATGATGAGTTATACTTCTTAATTTCCAAATGTGCATTTACTTGAGGTGGTTCAACAACTTATAACTATGACTTTCTTCATAGTAAATAAATGATTTATTAATTATAAATCAGTAATAAACCGGCTGTAGGGACATCATTTTGGTTGCCAGGTTGTGAAAAATCCATTTGACTTGTGTATATCCTCCTTTGACGTGAGACTAGGTTTTATTTATAACTGTTGATGAAACTGGCAGTCGTTTTTCACTTATTTAGCTTCCCACTGTCTGGCTCCTGCAAATTATTAGGTCTGCAATTGCAAATTTGCTGGAGAGATTTTCTTTATGTATTAAAAAGCTTAAGTACAAGACTAAGAGGCTCTGTGAGGCTGTACTTATGCACAGTGGTTCTTTGAGTTAAATACTAATGTCAGCGCGTCAGCATGCTCACAGTGACAGTGCTAACATGCAGGTGGTTAGCAGGTGTGATGCTTACCATGCTCACCTGCAACACTGCCATTCACAGAGCCATGACGCTAACAAGGCTAAGAAGGCTGAGGAAATCTGCAGGTAGATTTCTTTGCGCCGGATTTTTGCACAACCTGACATCCCCAGTGTTGTCCTTATGAATGATTCATTACTGATCTTCAAAGCATCAATAAATTATTTAGTTAATATTAACAAAACCAGAAGTTAAGTGTGCCTTCAGAAAAAGATGGTGCCAGCACAGACTGTGGAATTGCTACACATTTATTAGAGCGGCTTGAATCAAACTCACTTTATTAACTTGGTTTTGAACACTCGATTATAGTTATAGATCATCTGAGTTTCCTCTGATCTCACAGAGTCACTGAGGTCATTACTTAGTGAAGTGGTCCTTGAGTAATGCTTTCTTCATAGTCGGTTTAGTAGTGCAATTTGTGCTCTTTGCGTCACACCCATGGTCCCAGCTACCTCTGCGTGTCACATAGTGTAGTCCCGCTGACGGCAGCTACCTGAGGGAAGTAACCGCCAGTCAGCGCTGTCTCAACTGTATACTGAGAGAGACAAGTGTCTGCCATGTCAGGAGTCATTATGTCACCCTGTTGTAACTGTAGAGAGGGGGAATCCACTTCCACCTCACTCTCAGTCCCCCCGCTCCCCACTAAGAAGCCTCTATTCAAGACACTTGTTGTTTCACGAGTTTTAAGCCACAAAAGGCCACCGACAGAGCTGACAGTCGGCCTCAGGGGCGAATCAGAGAAATCCACCTCCACACTGGACAGCAAGCCTCCCAGTAATCCTCCAGATGAACTGGAACATGTTTCCTCCTCCCCATTTGCTGGTATGTTACTCTGCTCCTCTTCCGTCTCCTCCTCTGCTTGTAAAGCCAGCATAGCAATCTGAGGTCTGTAGCTGACATGTTCCAGCTGGCTGTCAACAAGTATTGTCCCGGTGTCTGATGTTAGTAAAGGTGTCTCTGCCGTGGGTTGCCCTGATCCAGTCTGGAATACTTCGACGTGGATGTTGGGATACACGTTCTCCGTGTCCTCCCAGGAGATCATAGTAATGGGGGACAGCGGAGGATCACTGTGGGCGGATGAGAATGACGGTTCAGTTCCATCCTGCTGCAGACCAAAAAAAAAAAAAAAAAGTGAAAATCAAAACATAGTTAGATTTAACTGACTCACCAAAGTGATGAATATAGAAAATGTCAAAGTGAAAGCAGACACTAAAAACTGACATTAGACTGTTTCTTTGTCACTCAAGATACAGACACTGAACAATGAAAATGTTTAGCAGTGCGCAACAGAGAAAAAATGACAGTGAAGTTCAATAAAAGCAAATATAAATAAAAGCAAAATATATAGAGGCAAAGAAAGTGACCTAAACAGCACAGAAGTGGTAAAGAAGCCGAATATGGAGTGGCATGTGCAGTTCTGCAATATGTACAACATGGTAGTCTTTGCACAGTCTGTTAACTGTGTAGAGCATAATGACTGTGTGTGTGGGTGGGTTGGGTTATTGCTCACAGAAGTCAATTGTTTTCAGGCTTTTGCTGTGGGGGGTAAACAGAGGTTAAACCTCTTGTAAAGAAGCTGTTTTTTTTTATTCTAGTTTGTTCTGCTTTTCATTGTCCTGTATCTTCTTCCAGAGAGGAGGAGATGGCAAACAAACAGTGTCCAGGCTGGGTTGGGTCTTTTATGATACCATTTTTCTTTCCTTTTTTTCAGAGGGGGGTAGTATAGTCCCAGTGATACGCTGAGCGGCCTTCTCCATCCATTGCAGATCCCACTCGTCTTCCACAGTACAGCTGTTGTACCAGGCTCCCGATGGTGGCACGGTAAAGGTTTGCCAGCAGCTGCTGTGGGAGGTGGGACTGTTTAAAACTTCTTGAGGAAGTATAGTCTATGCCGTGCCTTCTTCGCTACCTTCTACCTGCCTTCCTGGGCACCGTGGCTGACTTAAGGCAGGTGGGGACTACAGCTTGCTCTAGTGAGAGGCTGAGGGTGCCAGTGAATTCCTCTGCTAATAGGTGTGCACAGGACAGCACTCGTCCAGACTCTCCAGAGGCCCAGCCACCTTGCTGATGTCAATTCTGGGTGGAAGGGTGGATCTGACCTGGTGTTGATGTAGTTTTATGGTCTGGTCCTTCCCTGGTAGTGTAGGACGGGTCTTGAAATCTCCATTCTGATGGTCGAAGCGAGCAAAGAGCAAGTCCAGTGTGTCTGGAAGAGGTTTGTGCACCCAGTGTTTGTCCTATCTCCTTCCACAGTCACCAGGAGTAGTTGTTTCTGAAGTGCTCTGCTCCTCTGTGTGCTGATTATACCTGTGTTGGCATCTCTGGTGCCCTTCATCACTCTCTGTCTGTATCCTGTATTAGGAAACACTTTGACTGGCTTTGTTACAGTCACATTTGCACAAAACATTATATAGGAGAGGACGGCTGGCGTGTGCCTCTCTACTCCCTGTTGAAGTCCAGAGTGGAAAACCTCAAGAAACTATAGTGTTTTTAGTATATGTCAAAATTTTCATTGAACATTTTGATAGCATATGCTTCTGCTCTTGTTGCTGGGGTTGGTGCAGATGCTAGCTGTTACTGTTCTGGTTATTGTGCTGACAGTAGTTCACACAAGAGGAGGGAAGCATGAATGTGAGCACAGTCGGCTTCATTCGCTTGCTTTCATTACCTCCAGTAGTCTGATGGCGGTACTGTTTCCCGGTTTTGGTGGGTTTTCAAGGAGCCAGTCAGGTCCCCAGGATATACATTTTTGTTTAATCCTGAGAAAGAAAGACAGTTAGGTTTTTCATGTGGGATGATGACAGTTTAGTATCAGATGCAGCGATGGTACATTTACAGAATAAAGAATAAAAAAAAAATAAAGTCCTATCCTGCCCCCAGAGACAAAGCAAACACACGTGATGGTAATGACCACAGCTAGCAGGTAGTTTTTGCTGCATGGTTTAAGTTTCTGTTCATGTTAATTGTGTGGGTTCTCGTTTTATGTGCTCATGTTGCGGTGTGGTATTTCATTAAATCAACCACAGTGGCATCCATCCTGGTTACTAGTAAAACAAAACCTATGTACATTCAAAATCATTTGCAGGAGACTGAGAATAAAATACACGGCTATGGTTTTCCTAACTGAATACTTTCACTATGATCAGATGATGTCTATTGTCCATTATGATGACTGTTGATTTCCATGTAATGACGGATATTAAAGCAATATTGTTTATTAATAATAATACCTTTGTCTCACACAACTCCAGCACATCAGGTTGGCTATGATCGCTATGAAGAAGGTGATGATGAAAACAATCACAATCACCAAGCCCCCTAGAAGAGAAGAGAAGGGAAACACGCAACAATTTAGTAAGAAAACACAGCTCTCTTATCTTCCCATTTAAAGCTTCCTTCCATTTGAATTACAGTTATAGGCTTAAGAAGCTGGTGTGGTTTTGAAGGGACAATAAGACTGCAGCAGGGGACTGACCTGCAGGAGCTGCAGGCAGAGAGGAGATCCGGATCCCCCGAGGCCCTTCTCCTGCTGAGGTGGATGCAGCCATCTGCAGAACCAGAGCTCCTTCAGGACAGTCCAGCCACATCTCTCTGCGGCCAGAGCCAGACACTGTCACTGGAGAGAAACAAATGAGGTTTTTTTGTTTTGTTAAAGCAGAACAATTACTAGATGTTTTAGTTATTTAAAACCACAACAACTTATTTTTCTGGCTGTTTGGGAGCTACAGAACCAAGCTGCTTATTCGCATATCCAGCAGCTACAGAGCAGCATCAGCATTCACTTTGAGTTGTGTTTCTTGCCACATCAGGAATGTAAGTCACTATTTTAGCTCTGTTTTTGGCCTCCGTGTACTCCTGAGGGAAATATCTGGCTCTTCAGCTGATAAACTCTCCACCACGTTCACCAGCTAAATGCTATGTCTATTCTGCTGTTTGGTGTGGGGCAGGGAGAGTACAGTGGGTTTTTAGAGCTTTTTTCTTTTTTTTTTCGCTGAAAAGTTGCAAAGTTTATCACTCTGTCACATAGTTTTCACATTGTCGTTTCATACATTGATTTAACAAAAATATCTGCTTTAAGCTTTATTATATGCAGTTAGACAAGAATAGCTGCTTTCATTTAATTGCCACTGTCAGTAATCATGATACTGTTTAGAATTCTGTCAATATAAATCTATGTAAATGCTGATTTGGAAATAATATTTCAGTCTGTAGGTGGAATATATGGTAAGACGGCTTTACCAACAAAGCTGCTGCAAATCTGCTGGGGAAGCTTGTGTGATGTGATCGAAAGCTACAGGACAGCTTATAAATGGACTTTGTTTTGTCAAACGTGAGTACTGGAAGATGTGCTGTCCTGTGTGCTAAGATCTTGTTCTTTTTATTTGCTAAAGAGCTTCATGTTCAAGTTTCATGCCAGAATGTGTTTTCAGTGTCATCAGCCACAACTGCTGACACTAGACTATCACCAGACTCTGACAAGGGACTCTGTTTTGAGATATAAGTAAAAAGAGCACGAGAGAAAGATAATTCTGAATAAAATAATCTCAAATGAAATGACAATTTAAATGAAAGAACAATGGGATCCTGTATACACACGACATGTCTCATCACATAGGGGGGAAAGCTCTCAGGTGCCTTTACACGCTCCACAAATAGTGTGTGAAACATGCTGGTTCGTAACAGCCATCATGGTTGCATGTGTGCACATAGCCACATGGCTTCCTGTTCGTGGTCAAAGCCAGTTCTAGAAAAGTCTATGATTCACTGAAGACACTGTGAAAATGATGACAGCTAGTGTTTGAAACATCAGCGTGCTCACTGCTGAACATCTGTATTCAGCACTTATATGTCGCCGGATACATATTCAAACAGACAGTCAGACAGGTCTGGCACAACAACCAGGTCAGATATAGGACAAATAGAGATATAGACAATAGATATAGACAAAACTAGCCAACCTTAATGTATGGTGATGAATTTCCTTAATCAGTGCTGTAACTCTGAATTCTGTATTGTTCTGTATTTTTTTTTTTTATATTTAAGGCTATTCCCTTATTTGTCTATTTAAATAATAAAGTCAACACAAAACTAGAACAATAACCCAGCACCACAACGCTTGAAATTCACCTCATTACTGGAAGTAAGAGCAGAAAAACCCTGCTGATGCACTGAAGCTTTGTGGGAGGCGGGTATCAATGGAATGCCGGTTGCACACTTTCCATTATGTAACAGTTGCTAGAACTGAAACATAATATATGCATACGACTGCATATGTGACTTCTGACACGTTTGCATAGACACAGCGTTGCTAGAAAGCCCGACCAATGTAAAGCAAACATGAACACAGGGTTAAACGAGCACCATGAAGAGTTCCTGCTGTACAGGAAACGACTCAAAGTTGTGTTTCCTCTAAACCCTCTGACTTACCCCACAATTTTCACCATACTGTCACATAATACAAAGAAAAGCAGCAAATCCTTGCCAATCGAAAACCTGGAACCATTTTTACTTAAAAACAAATAAACAAACAAACTAAAAAACACTTAAACTTTGATTAATTATCAAAGTAGCTGCTGATTAATTTTCTGACTAACTGATTAATCAGTTGATTGTTTCAGCTCTATTCAAAACAAAAGAACATTGTACAACTGCTCACCATTGAGTGCTGTGTTGCTGAAGTCCAGCATCTGGACATAAATGGTGTAGTTTGTGATGAAGCCCCTCTGCTGGTCTACAGGCAGCTCATCCCACGCGACAAGGAGCCGCCTGGCCTCATGGACGAGCACCGACATGTTGGGACTGGACACTGGTTCTGAAAAACACACACAATGAAACAGAAAGAGGAGGATGGGTGAAGGCTCCACTGAGTATGTATATGCTGTATATAATTCACGTGTCATCTGAATCCCTATGCAAAATCTATCACATGATGAAAAACTTCCATCTCTACATTTAAAAGCGTGCCAGTGAACTGGTTTTGGGGACATGCTGAGTTTATGAATCTTACTCTGTTCTTTGGAGTAGTCCAGGACGGATGATGGACCACTGACACCTCTGGTGGTCACAGCGTATAGAGAGATATTGTACCTCACACCTGGAGTCAGACCTGAAACGATACAGGAAAACTAAACATGCTCAGCTGTAGTTCACAAACATTCAGCTTTGCTAATGAACTTTGGATTCAGCTGTGTTAGGAGGATCGTGTTCATTTTAAATCTTCAACGGGTGCTGAAACGACAAAAGCACAAACTAGAGCAATTCACCAATAACCCACAAGAGGCCGCTGTTTGATC
Organism: Toxotes lorentzi; assembly: GCA_037833715.1. Taxonomy (NCBI): domain Eukaryota; kingdom Metazoa; phylum Chordata; class Actinopteri; family Toxotidae; genus Toxotes; species Toxotes lorentzi. Next base: position 4,817,305 of record JBBMJY010000022.1, on the reverse strand, counting down.
TCAGTTGAAGCCCTTGTGTCTGTCATAATCCATTAAATGGTACAAAACATTTTGTGGGCTTTTTTACATGATGCAGTGCCAAGTTTTCTTTTATTTCACTGTGTTTTTTGTTCCTGTGTGAACAGTCAGGTTCTGTGCTGTCATTGTGCCTGAATGGAAAGTGTTCTGTACCTGTGATGGAGGTGTTGTTTTGATTTTTGGCGAGCTTTTGCCACTGCAGCTCCGTCGCAGGTACACTTATCCACTCCACTACATAGTGCAGCAGATCTCCTCCAGATGTAGATGAGTGTTTGGTTTCGGGCCACGACCAGGAGACAAGCAAAGCGCTGCCATTAACTGCAGGAGTCAACTTTGTCAGAACTGGTCCACTAACACCTGAACACAAAGCATTACACTTTAGTGAGCTTTCTGTATAATTTAAACTTGTTTTACTCAGTTTTGTGTTCTGTGCTGAATATTTGTGTACCTGAGTGTCTGAGCGGCACATCAGCTGGCGGGGAGGACCCATATGAGGTGACAGCACTGACGGCAACTGCCTGAACCTGTGCTGATACCGGAACTGACCACAGGCTCCAGGGAGCAGGACAGATCACATCCAGATTCGGATCATTTGCCAGAAAGATTTTGTAATGTTGCACCTCACCACTGTAATCCTCTGGCCGAGGAGGCTAGGGAAGGAGTCCATTCATTACCTAAGGTTTACTTTTCTGCATCATTCAGTAAGAATGTTAAAGGAATAGTTGGCAATTATAGGAATAGTTTGACAGTTTGGGAAATATAGTTATTCATGTTCCCGCCAAGAGTTTGGTGAGAAGGTTGATGCTACTGTCATATCTCCCAGTTAAATCTGTAGTCCCTCTAAAGGTCACTGATTGACATGTTGTATCTTGCTTGTGTGGTTTTCTGGGCGGGTTATGTACCAGTTTCTTGTCAGGGCAAAATCTAGGAAGTCGCTGGTGGCGATCTTTTCACCTAACTCCACCCAAGAAATAGAATAAGCGTATGTCCCCGGATGTCAAACTATTCCTTTAATCAATGAGCAGTGCAGTCTTTCTGTGTGTGACCAAATTAATTTATCAGAATAAACTATATCTGGTATGCAATGAATAGTTATTGCTCATTACCTTCCATAAAACTGTCAACATCTGCCCATCCGTCCCGTTGCCACTGAACGTCCTCCACACATGCAATTGCTGAGTTGGACCTAAAGATAAGTTTTACCACAAAATGTGGGTTGTGGCATGACTGTCGACAAACTCGCACATTATCGCATTCAGTTTCCTTTGATATTTGTAATGTTGAGGTTAAGATTGTGAACTTACCTTTTCCAGGGCTTCTTCCGATCACAGATGGGCTCCATTTGCTGCAGGATGGCCTTTCGCTGGTGTTCAACCTGGCATGTGTCAGTCCTGCTGTTGAGTTACATGTTCTCAACTGAAACTCATATTCAGTCAGAGGCCTCAAATTGTCCACTCTTAACAGACCCTCTCTTAGCTCTGTTTCCTCTCTTGCTTCCTGTAAAACATCAAGACATTAGGTCACATTACTCACAGTCACTGTCCGAAAAAAAGCTGATGCTGCAAACAACCACAGAGCTGTCGTTTTACCCAGTAGCCATTATGTGTGCGAAGCCTGATGTGGGGTCTGAGATGCACTGAGGATTCAGTGGTTTTCCACTGCAACATGGCTGCTATGGAAGCGTTCCCAAACTCTATCTGCATAATACGAGGGGTCTCTGGGATCACTGCGAAACAAAAGAACATTAAAGTAGTGTGCAGTGTGATGAGATATTCAGAACAACTAAATATTAAAAAATCCAAATAAAATACTAAAACAGTGATTAATAATTCAGCAGTGACTCAAAAAGTCAAGGCTGTTGATGCTTAAACTTGAAAGAGTGAACTGAAACAGCAGCTTAGGTTAATGGAAAGGCTCATTAATTCATCTCTAAGAGATGTTACAAAAGCACAGAAACAGTTTTGCTAATACCCAGCCCACGTTAGTCAAAGGCTGACAATAGATCAACTATCTCAAAATGACAGTTCACAGGATGACTCATTTCTTTAGAAAATACATGATAATTCCGCTGAAAAGCATCTTTTTAAACTGTTTTTATGTAGATGCACAGTCATTCATAAAGATACGTGTTTAACAGAAGTGAGAGCTCACCAATATCTTTTACACACAGGATGAAAGGATCAGACTGCGATGCTCCAAAGTGGTTATAAGCAGTGACGATCAACTGGTATTTAGTGTTTTTATCTAAAACTCCTTGTGGTATGGTGATTTCTTCAGAATCCTGGGTCTGATCGAAATGTATCTGGGTCATATTTTCTCTGAAAACACGTTTAAAGAAAAATAAGGTTTTTCTGTTATCAAAAGTGCCTATTAGCATCTGGGAAGAAGGCAAGGAAAGACCACAGCTGCATTTGACCTCAAAATAACACCATACCTGTTGAGTGAAACATTGTAGGTAGTAGAGAGGTGAGTTTCCTGTCCACTCTTCCATGAGCAGTCTATAAAGTCTGAGCTCCTCGTCGTTTCACAGACAATGTTTTCAGGTTTATCTGGGGGGACTTCATAAGAAAAAGATGGGAAACAATACAGAAAAATAATGAAAAGCAAATCAGTGTTTTCAGGCTGAGAAAATACTATGTTTTCCATTTTTTTTGTGCACACTAGTCCACCCACGTTTTCAGTTCCATGTGAACATTCAGCATGACAAAACGAAACATGTGGCTCACATGTGTAAGCCACAAGAGTAAATGAAGTGAAGACGTTTACTATAACATTATCCATCATCACAGACACAGACAAACACACAGTAGACAGAGAGGATATACCCAAAAAAACCAAAAATCCCTTTTCCTGACTTTTATGACTAAGCTCTGATCGGACTACAGTTTCTCAGTCAAATCTGGCAACACTTTCTCTGTCTCTGTACCACTGTGACTACACAAAACAGCAGAAATGAAGTACACCGTAGCCATGAATGCTCAATCACCATAGCAACCACTCCAAACACCCGGACAACCACCTGGCATTATCTAAAAACAATGTAGTAGTCACCCGAAACACCCAAGCAACGACACAGTACCAACTTAGTAACTGCTTAGCGACTGTCCTGGACACCAACGATCACTTTCCAACCACCTTTGTTTCAGTGTAATTCTGTAGTTGCACATGAATTCTCTTCAGAAAGTATTACTGCTAAATATTATTGCTTCTGTTTAAATCACACAGTCTTAATTTTCTGTGACTGTAGACACATCAGAGCCAAGTACGTACGCCCGCCTTGTAGGTCCAGTCCACTGACAATCTTAGACAGCTGACCACTCTTCTTCTTGCAGCGCACTATAGAGCGTGGCTTCCGGACATCGTGCAGATGAAACATCACCGTGGTGCAGTTGACTTTCTTCTGACTTGCAACGGTCTCGCCATTCAGTTCCAGGGACATTTTTAACCTGGAAGTCAGTAACATAAACCGCATCTGAACAAACCCTTTTTTTTTCTGCATGGATTTTATTCATGTATTGTATTCGAAACATTCTTACTCTTTTTCACAGTTTTTGAAGTGGCAGTACACTGTCAAGTTTGAGCCAATGAGGAAGAGAGGTGCTGGCTCTACTATCAGGTAGCCAAGTCCAATGAAGAGCTGGCAGCCAACAGGGAGCACAGGGCAACCTGTCCAGTAAAGACAGACACACAGAATCATCAGAGCACCAGTGTCACTCAAGGCTGAGGAGCTATGTTTGGTTTTAAACATATGATTAAAATTAGCTGGTACATATGAATACCTGCTGCTCTGTAAACACATTTACTGTAAATCCCAACAATGCTGTCAGGGATGTGACTCTGTGACACAAACTTTCTTCTCTCTCTTTGCAGTTTTATGGTCTGTTTATGGTTCATGTCTCATGCATGCTGAGAAAGGCCTGAGACAGCTACCAAGCTGTGCAGCTCGACTGCACCACAGAGAAACAGCCTAATAGTTATAAAGTGAATAGACAGATAAGATACTCACGCTTTATGGAAAAGTTGAGGAGAAGTATGATGATACATCTCCAAATAGTTGAGAAGAGACTCATCTCAGCTCATCTTCGTTAATCACAAAGAACCCACTCAAGATCAATCAGCACCTGTGAACAAACACGTTGCTCTTCTTAATTAATATTTCTTTCTAAAGAATCACTTATTTCATACGTAAATAAAGTGAGATCTTCAAAACTTACCATCTGTGTACAAGAGATACTCTGGCTCTGAGAAGGAGACACAGTGTTGTGTTGCACCTCCTGTTTGTTTAAGCACAGATCTGTTGCTGATAAGAAGTAAAAGCAGCTCCAGTCATAGCAGCTCTGCGACACACGTGCTGCAGCAGATAAGTTCATTTAAAAGCTTTTCTTATCAAGATACCATCCAACAAGTTCTCAGCCGTAGTTACAGTCTCTTCAGATGACTCGCTCTGTGAGATGCATCTGCCTAAAGTGATCTCTGCTGTGCAAATGAAACATCTTAAAGAGGCCAGTGACCTAGTTTGGTGGTATTTTGGCAAATACAGAAACTTTGAACATTTGTTCGAGTACTCCAGTGTCCTACTTCAGCTGCACACCACAAACACCCAGATTATTTCAAAGATCAATGCACTTGAGAACCTGCTCTCATTAAACATGCTGCCGCTAGCAGATAATAAAGAAATCGACCCAACATGTAACATGTTCCATGAGATCAGTGCCTACTTTGAAAAAGATGCTGACCTTGGCTTCACAGCAACCTCGTTTTTTTTTGTTTTTTTCTTCTTACTGGTGCTGACATGTCTCAGTGTTTCTTACAGAAGTTCTAAATGTGCTGATGCTGTGACTGGCAAAGGCTATAAGAGGCTATAAACATTAAAGAGCAATCCCCCGATGTCTTTGAACTGATCATAAATGTAAATGTGTCTGCCCTGTAAATGGTTAGGTTAGTTTGAATTTGAGGTTAGTTAAAAACAAACTTACACTTTTAGCTTGAAAGAGGTCACGTCACATAAAAAAACCAACCCCTGTGTCCCTCACTGAGCTCGCTGCTGATGTTCATAGTCCCCTCAGAGTGTCGACTGTGTTTCAGGAAAGACGAGCACAGACTGAGATCTTGTCTGGCTACTATAGTTTTTGTGATTTCCTTTTGTGAGCTGTTTTCCATTTCTACCTTCAAAAGCTTTACAGGGAAAAACCAGAAGCTTGAGGGAGTGAACGTTCATGTAAAGATAAAAGAGACCTCAAGCTTGAGGTTTTCTGATTTTCAGAATTGCTGTGCTTTCACACCAAATGTTAAGGGTTCACTCTGAGAAACAGCTAAAAGTTCAACGTTTTACATGTAAATAATAGAAGTTGGTCCTTGATACGTGAAGACAGCAAATATTGTGAAAGACATCAAATACAGATTAAACTGTTTATTGAAAATTTCTGTCACACAAGCGCATACACTACAGAAGCTGAAATATCCAGTTTGGCAAACTACATTCCTAATAACAGCAGATTACACACATTGTCAAG
>JBBMJY010000022.1:4790272-4805658 GCA_037833715.1 Toxotes lorentzi | reverse complement strand
AAGAAACAGAGGAAGTTTGCCAACAGTCACCTGCGTTACTTTGGAGAGGGCCAGAAATCGTTGGAAAGATATATTGAAGTTGAAAGCAACTTTCTTTGTGAAGCGTTCAAAGATGAACAAGGCAAGCAGATAGCTCATGTGACTAGCCTAAATCGTTTGCCATGTTCTAAAGTGATGTTTCTAGTATAACTTATCATCAATTGGTTTTCATTTACTATTCCCAGGAAGACCATTCAACCCCCACTACACTATAACCAAAGCAGTGGGTAACATCATCACCTCTGTGGTCTTCGGACATCGATTTGAATACAGCGATCAAAGCTTTCAAAAGTTTCTGGAGTTAGACAACGAGGCCATTGTGCTCTCTGGGTCTCCTCAGACTCAGGTAATTCCTGTCTAAACTATTATCTTTTGATCACAAAACCCACTGCACTGCTTCTTTATAACTGATCTACTGATCTGACTTTGTCCCATCAAACAGCTGTATGATGCCTTCCCTGGTTTGATGAAGTACCTGCCAGGACCTCACCAGACTGTCCACGGAAACTACAAAGAGATGACAGTGTTCCTGAGAAAGGAAATAGAGAAGCACCAGGAGGAGTGGAACCCTAATGACCCTCGCGATTACATCGATGTTTACCTGCAAGAGATGGAGAAGGTGGGATCTGTTTTCATTTTCAATAAAATACAGTAGAATCTTGTTAAACCTAATGTAGTGATTTTCCAGAATGGAAATTTGAACAAAAAAGCTCACCCATCAATCCAAAGCAGTCCTTGCAGATGGAAAAAACATAAAATGCTACACCACTAAAGACACACACTCACACAGCTCTGCTCAGATTTAAATTCACCCCTTCCATGCCTATAAATGATGAAAGTAATACAGAATCGCTCTTAACTTTGACAAAATGTCTACAGACATGCTGGCTGCTGCTGTCATGGTGAACCTGTGGTTTCAGTAGTGAGCCATGCTGAAAGAGAATCGTGTACACAATGTTGACATTTTCCTGGGAAAGGAAGGGGTTAAATTTGTCTGAAAGAAAGTCTACACACCAGTAAATGTCATGTTCCTTCACTGAATAATAATGCATAAAGTAGCCTCTAACAGCACAACCCTGTGTCATAAAATAACCTTTTTTTCCTGTTGACATACTGCCAGAAAAAAGAGGATCCCCAGGCTGGCTTCAACATCGAAACCATGCTGATATGCACCCTCGACCTGATGGAGGCCGGGACAGAAACGTCTTCCACCACTCTACGCTGGGCGCTCGTGTACATGATGCACTACCCAGAGATTCAGAGTTAGTCACTTCATTCCTCATTAATCACGCTACGAACCGGAGTATTCTCATGAAAGTTTTAAATGATTTTTTTTCCTGCTATGTCAAGTGTATAATGGCCTGTGAGCTTGTGGTACTGACTTTGCTTACTCACTCAGAGAAAGTCCAGGAAGAGATAGACAAAGTGATCGGACAGTCTCGTCAGCCCACCATAGCCGACAGACCCAACATGCCCTACAGTGATGCTGTCATCCATGAGACTCAAAGGATAGGAAATATTGTTCCATTGGGATTCCCCAAAATGGCCAGCAAAGACACTACACTGGGAGGATACTTCATACCCAAGGTAAAGGACTATTTACCAGACTCACCCAGGGATGAATGCTGAAAGTTGTAAGATTTGCAAATTATTCATTCACATCTGATAACACACGACTTATTTTTCCCAGGGCACAACTGTTACTACAATACTAGCTTCTGTGCTGTTTGATAAGAATGAGTGGGAGACGCCAGACACCTTCAATCCCGAGCATTTCTTGGATTCAAAGGGCCAGTTCCGCAGGAGAGACGCCTTCCTGCCATTTTCAGCAGGTTTGTTTTCTTCTCTTACAAGAATTTCTGCCAACATAATTCAGAACAGGAACATGGATCATTGGTGAGGAATGTGCTAATCTAAAGCTGCTGTTGCCCCCCCCCCCAGGTAAACGTATGTGTTTAGGGGAGCACCTGGCCAAAATGGAGCTCTTCCTTTTCTTTACATCTCTCCTCCAACGCTTCACCTTCTGTCCCGTTCCTGGAGAAATGCCCAGCTTGGAGGGTGTGCTGGGCTTCACCTACTCCCCGGCCAAGTTCAGGATCCTAGCCAAACCTCGCTGATGGTCTCCACCTCTTCAGTTATTCTCATCCCAACCATAAAACGAGCACAGATGAGTGGGATCTCCACATTCTTAGAAGCAGTAGAGAATATGAAAAGCCCATCATCTTTTGTGAAGCAATAACAAAATGATTGCATAGCCAACTTGCAACTTGAACATTTTACTCTTTGTCAAGATTCACTGTTGCACAGACTAGTAACCCAGCCTTAAATGCTTGTCATTAGAAAGTGGGGTTTGGTGACTCAGCTCACTAGTTAATATATCAAAACTGCTCTACAATGTACGTGTACAGATGCATTATCTATTAGTGGCGTGACATGCTTTTATCTACAGGTTCTCAGATACTTTAATGTCACTGCAATAATAACATATAACCTTCATAAACTGTTTATCCATTATTTTATCCATCCATTGTAATTAGCCTCTTTGATTTTGTTACTCGTAAAAGTGTATATATACAGTACATGACGATGTATATTCATCAAAGACCATGCCTAAGCTATTTTCACTGACCTTTAACGAGGAGGCAAAAGAAGAAGTGCCAAAAAAAACCCACTATGAAATCCTCTGATTTTTAACTGAGGATTCACTTCCTAATTCCATTACCTCAAAATTGTTTTTGGTTAATAAGGGAAGGTACAAAACTTAAAAGCTGTATGATGTATGTTGTATTCTTGAAAGCTGTATGATGTATGTTCTTAAATCCATAAATGATTTTGGTTGTGCTCACTTGCAAAATATTTGACAATAAATTTCCTGTGAACACATCACATAAGGTGTTACTGTCCTGCACATTGTGTGATGTTGCTTCTTCTTTCCACCATTTCTAAGACGCCATAGATTTTTCTCATGATCTTTTACTTTTACATGCAGCCATTTGCACGCAGCTGCAGACACTGGATCATTTAGATGCCCTTTGTTCCCACAGAACTTTGTAATGTTGACTTGACTGTGTGTATTCCATAAACATTCAGTCACTGCTTGAGGTCACTGAAACACAGGGGAGGCTTTGGACTTAGCGTGTGTTATCATACTGCTGAGCTGACAATGTTTGTTGCTCATGACTGATTGCTGTAATATATTTATGTTGGGCATAATAACATTTTTATTATTATTACTTTCCATTTCATTTTATATGTCCTGACAGAGGTCTTGTTTGTCAAGGGAAAAGTAGGTGTGTCTGTAGCTGGTTATGTAAGAGCAATATTATAAGAACCTCTGTCCAGGCTCTCACTTTGTTTTTTCCAGTTGTCTGTCCAGTCATGTCATATGAAGCCACTGACCACATGGACATTTAATGAGTGAAATCAAGCGTGAACACGCATTGCACAGCCACAGGCGTTTCAATTGAGGAAGAAGAAAATCTTGAAAAGCACGTTCCTCCTGCTGCTGATTTGGCTCTTTTAAACCATGTGGCTTTATAATTTTTTGCTGAGTTTTGACCTCAAGGGTCTGTTGCTCTTCCTTTTTATTTTCCTCCTGATAGCAGACTATGTCAAATACAGGAATCCACCAAATTTTCCTCCAGGACCACTGGCTCTGCCCATTGTGGGGAATTTCTTCAGTATGGACACTAAACAGCCACACATTTCTTTTGCCAAGGTACAGTTAAATGCACAGGAAGTTTCATCTTACAGGGATTTTAAGTATGAAGGGTATCAAGATCAAGGTCCTTCAGAAACACTATTACGCAAATGAATGGTGGCTTATGTGGCCCATGAAAATATGTATAACTCTGCTAGACACACTCTTTTTTTAGTAAATCGCTTAGAGAATGTAACTTGATTAATTTTTGACACTGGAAATGTGCATTTGCATTTGACATATTAATTGTTGAATAGCAGATACTGATATCTGGTGGTCAAATTGCACATATAAATGGAAATTCTCTGGAAATTCATCTAAGAACATTTCACACACCTGGTGACGCATTTGAAAAAAGTTCTTTGTGGTTCGTCAGTGTTTTTTCCCTCTCTGGTGCCTCCAGCTGGCTAACATCTATGGGAATGTGTTCACCATCCGCCTCGGCAGGGACAAGATGGTGCTTTTGTCTGGATATAAGATGGTGAAGGAAGCCACAGTGACACAAGCTGAGAATTTTGTGGATCGACCATACAGCCCATTGGCTGACAGGATATACTTGGGAACCTCAGGTGTAAAAATCTCTCTCTCTCTCTCGTCTTATGCAGTGCAGAAATGAGTTCCCACAAGTCGTTAACCTGTTTTCTTCTGCATACTTGTGTGTAGGTGGTCTGTTCATGAGTAACGGTGAAAAATGGAAGAGACAGCGGCGTTTTGCCTTGTCTACCTTACGCAACTATGGCCTGGGCAAAAAGATGATGGAGCAGAGTATCTGTGAGGAGATCCGATATCTGCAGGAGGAGATGGACAAGGAGAAAGGTGGTTTATTATAAGCTCATTATCCTACACAAGAAGCAGCAAAAAGCCCCTAAGCAAAATAGCGTTGTAACGGTGGGCTCCTCTTCTCCAGGTGAACCTTTCAACACGACAGGCCTCTTCAACAACGCTGTTTCCAACATAATTTGCCAGATGGTGATGGGGAAGCGCTTTGACTACAGCGATCACAACTTCCAGGCCATATTGAAGTATCTGTCTGAGACTATATGGCTGCAGGGCTCCATTTGGGGTCAAGTGAGTCAATGATATGCATTTAGTTCAATCACTGAGACACCACTCTGGTGGGATTGTGTTAGCCAATTCTCATTAACCACCTGGGAGACACCATATCTCTAGTTAAAATTCAAAAGGTGAAAGGAGATGTTGTGAATGACATTTTACTACTGTTTTAGCTGTATGAGTCGTTCCCCAATGTGATGAGGTACTTGCCAGGTCCTCATAACAGAATGTTCAGCCTCTCAAGCACGCTCCTAGAGTTCATCAGTCAGGAGGTAGAGAGGCACAAGAAGGACCTGGACTGCAGCAATCCCCGGGACTACATTGACGCCTTCCTCATTGAAATGGAGAACGTATGTGAGCAATTGCATTGCACACACAGCATTGTGCAGTTGTCGGTCTTTATCAAACTGCTAAACGTTCACTACTTTATCCCCCTTTATGTTTTTGAACAGCACAGCGACCGTAACCAAGGCTTCACTGAGACCAACCTTAGTATGTGCGCTCTGGATCTGTTCCTCGCTGGAACAGAGACAACCTCCACCACTTTGCAGTGGGCTTTGATTTACCTCATCAAAAACCCTGATATCCAGGGTAGGTGATACAGCAGGATACACAGAGCTAGCTGTGACATAGGGAGGCAACACGACTAAGAGTTTGCATAGCTGCTCTGTGAGGCTGTACAGTGGTGCTTTGAGCTACATGCTAACATCGGTGTGCTGACACACTCATAATGACAATGCTAGCATGATGATATTAAGCAGGATTAATGATTAATATGTTCACCATCTTAGTTTAGCCTGTTAGCATGCTAACATTTGCTAATTAGCACCAAACACAAAAATGAGGTCGAAGGGAATGTCGTGTTTTGTGCAGGTATCTGGTACAAAACCATGGTACAGGTTAAAAAAAAATGTTTTTGCCTGATAATGGTTCTAAATGAAACATTAAGGGTTCAGCAAAGTTAATAAAATTCATTCTGAGGGGATCGTGACTAAATGTACAAAATGCCATGGCAAAACCATTCATTAGTTGAGATAATTCAGTCTGGACAAAAGAGGAGGACTCTAAAGCCCAAATGGCTAGAAAGGATAAGATTTGTTTGTGTGGCTAATTTTCTTTTTCAAATCAGTTAAATTGTTCATACATGTTTTGCTCTGTAGAGATGCAGTTCAAGAAGCTAGTAGAAGGGGGCAAAAAGGTTTTAGACAGAACCCTGATCCCTTCATCACCTTCATCTTTGCAGACACGTTACGGAGCAGTAACTCTTGACATATGAGAACACTGAAAGGTCATGCATATTAGGGAAGCTGGAAAACATCTCTCAAGGCATCAAATACAATTTTAAATCTTCCCCCAACTGCTGTGAGCTGAAATCATTACTATCTTGACTGTCTAGAAAAGGTACAGGCAGAGATAGACAGAGTGATCGGACAGACCCGCCTGCCCAGTATGGCCGACAGACCCAACCTGCCCTACACTGACGCCGTCATCCACGAGATCCAGAGGATGGGAAACATTGTTCCTCTCAATGGACTCAGAATAGCTGCCAAGGACACAACACTGGACGGTTACTTCATTCCAAAGGTGCGTCTACATCACAGTCATTTAAAGTCTTAACAGGATTACACCTTGACAGAAAACTGGAAATGAAAAATGTGTTGTTGTTACAGCATTGTTTGGTGTTGACCTACAGATCTTGTTTTTTAGGGTACGTCCATATTGCCCATCCTGAACTCTGTGCTGTTTGACAAGAATGAATGGGTGACTCCAGACACATTCAACCCTGGACACTTCCTAGATGCTGAGGGAAAGTTTGTGAAGCGGGACGCCCACCTGCCTTTCTCTGCAGGTAAACTAAATTCACCTCAATCTTAAGCACAACCTCAACCAGAGTATAATTTTTTTTTGTGAACTTTTTCAGGGAAACGTGTGTGTCTCGGAGAAGGCCTGGCCAAGATGGAGCTGTTCCTGTTTTTGGTAGGTTTACTGCAGAAGTTCTCCTTTTCTGCTCCTGATGGAGTAGAGCTGAGTGCAGAAGGAATCACTGGAGGGATACGAGTCCCTCGCCCCTTCAAGGTTTACGCCAAGGCTCGCTGAGTTGTGCTTTATCTCACTGAATCACTTTCCATTTAACCAATGTGTAACAGACAGGACCAAAGCAAAACACTTGTGAAGAGAAAGCTGCAGTTATTTTTCATTCTCAACCTGTCATTCTCATACGATTGCCTCATATACTAGGGAACTGTTTAGTCTGTATATTTAATTATGTGTGATAAAGTTATTGTTTCACAAAAAAGGTATTTGCCCGTCCTTGTAGTTCTTAATGACAGAATGTAGAAAGAATCAATATAATCAACTGCAAGTTGTACTGACTGTTTTCTCAATACTTTGTAGTAATTATTAATTATACATCATGTATAAGCCTTTAATCAATAAAAGATTAAATTATTTTTAAAAATTAAACAAGTGACTAAAATGATTTGTTAATGTGTGTCACAAATTTGGTTTATGTCAACAAACGTAAACATGTCTGTAACATGTTTATTGTGTGTCAGTCAGTCGGTGGAGCTGTTTTAACATTTACGCAGGACACTGACTTTGGAGGCAACTAACAAATCATTTGCAAAATAAATGAAATATTTAGCTATTTTGTAAACTGAATTCCAAATAACTAGTACACGCACACCCACTGTGTAAAATTTGAAAATGTCTTACGTTGGCCCCCTCTGGTGGTGGTATCAAGAATGACACTGGTGAATCTGCAATTTACACAAGCCCAGTGAGGAGCATTGTGTTGTTTGTAGCTGTAAATAACGTTGCCTGAAGGAAGACCTTACTGAGAACAAGTTTACAAAGCCTTACAAAGTAGACCCTACAGTTTTAACCCTACATGTGCTAAAAATGCATATGCTCTAATAAGCAATACAGCATTTACCTTAACCGCCAGTTTGACAGCTTCAAACCTTAAAAACAGGGAGGAAATATTTTTATCCTGCAATCGTACCACACCTTTGACAAATTTGGTTTCATGCTGTGGTCTGACAATTATTTTACTTCATGGTTTTCTCTTTATAATGTCCACTGTCATTGTGTGCAGGTTTGGGCCAGTTTTCAGCTTATTCTTACTTCCTATTCTTTGTTTGGTAAATGAAGGACCATCCCAGCCTTCTGTCACACACACAGATCATTATATCTACACAAGCTGTGAGTCAGCGGAGTACCAGCCCATCTCTAACTAGGCACGGATGATGGAGCAAGTGATCCTAATCGGTCCCTTGCTCTTCTCTGCTCCTACTCTGCTTCATAATGAGGCAGTGTAATTTCTTTCTGTGGCTTGATCTGAGAGGAATGCTGCTCTTTATTTTTGCTGTTCTCCTGGTAGTGTATTTTCTGAACAAAAAGGACCCACCTAACTTTCCCCCGGGACCACCAGCTCTTCCTCTTTTAGGAAATGTCTTCAGCGTTGAACCTAAACAGCCTCACATTTACTTAACCAAGGTAAGCTGACAGCATCCAGACAGTTTATGTGAGGGTGTGTTTTTTTTGTTTTTTTATTCTGAAAAGTTTACTTGAGCAACTTGAGCATGTCCAACAGAAGAAAATAACGTATGTACTTTAATTTAGAGTTACTGCTTCACATATGTTCAAGTGTGGGAAAGTTACCAGAACGTCTCAATTTATTTGAGACTTTGCTGAGACACAATATTAAAAGCATATTGTGTAAAACATTGCTAAAAACCTGCTGATGTTAAGTCACAGTGTTAACAACATATTGTGCTGAAATATGCATGTTATCAGAGTCACATGCTAAACAACAGGCCACTTATCCTCTGCTCCTGCATCCACAGCTAGCTGATGTTTATGGGAATGTGTTCTGCATACGTTTGGGAAGACACAAAACAGTGTTTGTGTCTGGGTGGAAGATGGTGAAGGAAGCCATAGTGACACAGGCTGACAACTTTGTGGATCGGCCTTACAGCCCGATGGTAAACAGAATTTATTCAGGGAACTCAGGTAAATCACACAAACCTGGAGGAAGCACACGGAGTGCATCAGTATAAAAGTAGTCGGCCTGCCTCCTGAGCAGTGCCTGATCGATGTTCGGTTTCTCTCTGTCTCAGCGGGTCTTTTCTTCAGTAATGGGAGGGTGTGGAGGAGACAGCGGCGTTTTGCCATGGCCATGTTACGTACCTTCGGTCTGGCCAAGAGCTCCATGGAGCAGAGCATCTGTGAAGAAAGCCGACATCTGCAGGAGGCGATGGAGAAGGAGAAAGGTTGGCAAAAACAACAGAAAAGACCTAAAATACACAGTGTGCTCAGACTGAAGACATTTCCTCTGTTCAGGTGAGCCCTTTGACCCTGTGCCCCTCTTAAACAACGCCGTGGCTAACATCATCTGCCAGATAGTGTTTGGGAGACGGTTTGACTACAGTGATCACACCTTCCAGAGCATGTTGAAGAATCTGACTGAGATGGCCTATTTGGAAGGCTCCATATGGGCTCTAGTAAGACGCAAGAGCAACACATATTTTCTACAGCAGAAAAAATTCCAGGCAAGATTGAGATCTTTGCTCACCAGTGGATAAAAACAACATCACTGAATTAGTCCCTTTTTTTCTCCCCAAACAGCTATATGATGCTTTCCCAGCACTGATGAAACACCTACCAGGACCTCACAATGGCATCTTCAGCAACTCCAAATCTTTGGAGGAATCTATCAGAAGAGAGATACAGAGGCACAAATTGGATCTGGACCCCAGCAACCCACGGGATTACATTGACACCTTCCTGATAGAAGAGAAAGTACTGTGCTCACGCTCTTAACTTAGCCCATCATTATGAGTGTAAAGCTAACCCTTTTATGAACTGGCCGCCTGTTTTCTAACTTCTGTCTGCCTGACAGCACAACAGACGCAGCGAACAGGGCTTTGAGGAAGGAAACCTGGTTTTGTGTTGTCTGGATCTGTTCCTGGCTGGCAGTGAAACCACTTCAAAGACTCTGCAGTGGGGCCTCATCTACCTCATCAACAACCCTCATATCCAAGGTGGGTGTGCAGATGAGACAAACGTTTAATGATTCCCACAAGTAGTTGAAGCTCAGAGAGGTTACTTAAACTGATCAATTAAAAAAATATATATTTTATTTCACCTCGTAGACAAAGTCCAGGCAGAGATAGACAGAGTGATCGGACAGAACCGGCAACCCACGATGGCCGACAGACCCAACCTGCCATACACTGACGCCATCATCCACGAGATCCAGAGGGTGGGAAACATTGTTCCTCTCAACGGACTCAGGATGGCTGCCAAGGACACGACACTGGGCGGCTACTTCATACCAAAGGTGCCTCTGCTTGTAACACACAGCAGCTAGGGAGTCAAAAGAAAACCAGTATGCAGTGGTGGTAGAAGTACTGAGGTAAAAGTATCAATATAACCATGTCAAAATTCTTCATTACAAGCAAAAGCCCTGCACTGAAACTCCTGCTTCAGTTAAGTATTATCAGCAAAGTCTATTTAAAGAATCAAAGGTCAAAGTACTCGAAATGTCCCCCGAAATATTACAACATGCTTCACTGAGTTTGTTTTATTTTACATGTTTAAATCAAACCATCTGAGAGGTTTACAGGGGAAATGTCTCTTTGATGAAACTACTAACAGTTCATTGACATCAAAAAGTACAGATGTCAATGAACTGTTAGTAATAACTGTTTTAGCTTACAGTCACTCTGCAAGTAGAAGTATAAAGTACATTAGATATGAAAGACCCTAAAACTGTAGCTAAATACAGTACTTCAGCATATGTACTTTGCACCACTGCAGATATGTAACTTTGTGCAACTGATGTCTGAAATATCATAATGTGGCGAAAGCCAATGTTTCTGTAATGAATATTAGAATTCCTGGCATCATCTGGAGATTTATACTACAAGCGGAAGAAAAAGGGTCTTTTTCTGCCGTGATCTGTCTTAAAGAAGAATTATATAAAGAAGGTATCTAATGCTCGCATAGACAAGTATCTGCTGGTGAAATTCAGCGGAAATTCTGACAAGATGAGAACATTTGATATGACGCATAACTGATAATCGCCGAGGTTACAAAGACATGTTACGTACGCACATAAACTAAAAACTCCAGTGTGCCTGTCATCCTTTCAGCAAAGACCATGTGATTAATCTATTGCATTTTTGTGCTAATACCCAGTTACTGACATTACCACAGCCACACCTTGTTAACTGTCAACAAGGTGTGGCTAAAGATTTCGAATCTTGTTGTTCTCGTTTGTATATAGAAGATAAACATTAGCTTTTTGTCATACCATATTCATGCTTCCACTCCTGCTGCTGTAAATATAAAGCCACAATTTGAAAACTGTCACGGTAAGTTGATTTCTTTTGTTTTGTTTTGTGCAGGGAACCTCCGTGATGCCCAACCTGACCTCTGTGCTGTTTGACAAGACTGAATGGGAGACTCCCGACACCTTCAATCCCGGACACTTCCTAGATGCCGAGGGAAAGTTTGTGAGGAGGGAGGCATTTTTACCTTTCTCTGCAGGTTAACCTCACATTTCTGATAATTTCAAATTTAATTTAACTTTTGGAAACTGGAATCATAAAGTGATGCGGGAATAAAGGGGCATTGGTGGGTAGGTGGTGAGATTTGTGCTTGCTTTTCCCAGGAAAACGTGCATGTCTGGGAGAGGGCCTGGCGAGAATGGAGCTCTTCTTGTTTTTCGTCACTTTGTTTCAGAAGTTTTGTTTTTCCACTCTGGATGGAGTCGAGCTGAACACAGAAGGAATCATTGGAGCCACGCGCACGCCGCACCCCTTTAAGATCTACGCCAAGGCCCGGTGAACCTGTGACCTCTCCCCTCATACAGACTATATGCTACCAAAAAGCCAAAATACATTTTACATTATTATAAATAGACAACACCTGCTGCAGCAGTAGCTAGTTTTCCTATCTATCATCTATTTCATCTATTTAACCAGTCCAGCACAGAACATGTGTGTGAAATACTGGATCTGATGATGGAGGCACAAGGAAATAAAATAAAATATAGTTCATGAAGGGGAGCTAAGGCATGCTCTTTGTTTTGCCACAACACATAATGAAATAATGTGTGACTGTGTGATGAATTACCCTCAGACTGAACATCATTATGTAACCAGGAGTAAAACCCTCAATCTTTTGTTAATGACTAGTTCAACAAATATCCTGTCAATCATGTCTGTTATTTCCCACTTGTCACTACTTAGGAATGATTTGAGTTGGACTGTTGGCCACTGTGAAAATAAATGTCATAAAGAATTTACCTTCATACAGTGTATTGCACGGTTGGATCTGTCTTGATAGGGGTCGATTTGTAGATTGCTTCTCCATTGTCACATGCAAAGGTGCTGATGACGCGAAATCACCTGTGCTTAAAACACACGTGTGTCAAATCATTTGTGAACAAACGGTGTTGAAATGAAATGTGGTAATTTCATCTTTGGACCCAAACTGACACTGATGCTTCTGAATGTAAGGCCAAATTTTAGAAAAAAAGAATTTATTTATTTTATTCACAAGAAAACCAAAGGCTTTAAAACTCCTTAAATTCCTGAAAATCCATATTACCTTCCTCACTTTTCTGCTTTTACATTTATACACAAACATATGACACTACACATGTAGTTTCCGTGCTGTGCTACGTCTGATTGTACTTTTTATATAAATGTCACAGCTTTTAAATCAGCAATCTACAAGAATCATCCACTGCAAAGGAAAATAAAAGCGCTTAGAGACAAACACCTGCAGATCACAAGTGGCAAAACCACAATAACAGAATGCCCCTTTAGTGTTATTGCAAACATACAGAATAACAAAGCAATCAACAGCCATTTTTATGTTACGAAACTAGTGAGGTTTAACTTAAAGACTCCATAAGATCAGACAGCCAACAACCCACAATATAAAAGAGAGCAACTGCTTCTCTACAGTGCTCTTCACTCTGAACTACGCAGCCTTAAAACATGTCCGTGATTAAATACAGTATTGACCACAGTTGTCAAAATTTTCAAGTTACAATTTGCAGGTACTGTATGAATGCTGAACCTGGTCCCAACACTTGGATCAAAAGCTGGTGTTAAAATCATGTTTACATTACAGCCGTACAACTTCAAAGATTACAGTCTCGATTACTCACCTCTACATAATATCCAAAATATTTAGTGAATAGAAAGGCCTGCCAGTTTTCATTTAGAGCATGGTGCCACTAAGGAAGTCAAATCACACTTAAATACATGAGAAATACACTAGTCCTGGATTTGTTTTGTAAAATCTGCTGTTGCAGCACCTCTGAGGTTGATCGCTTACAATGACTTGTAGGATTTTCACAGCTTTACACAATGGGCTTGTACCATTTTCGAAAAAAAAAAATTGTAAGTGACTGATGTTTGATGTTTAAACGCAGTTGGTGGCCAGCACCAAAATATAACGATCATTTTCTTGAAGACATCTAAAGCCTATTAGTGTTTTAATCAGTCTGCTGGATGTCATCAGTACCCCCTCCACTGCATAGTATGATGGTCCAGTTGTACATACATCAGCAATAATCTGAAGTTACATTTAGTTGGAATTAGCATTCAAGTGTTTAAAGAAAAAAAAAAAAAAATCACATTCATATATTTTACAGGCCCCAATTTTGAACAAAACTAAGTAAATTTCTCTCATTCCTCACCAAGTGGGACAGGATATAAGAGAGTAAAGGCTAAACTGATTATATCAAGTGTTCAGCTGGGTCTGCAGTCGGCAACGCAAAAGCAAGGAGCGGTATAAAGGATTCTCTAAATCTAAGGTAGGGATAGTGCACGCTACTTTAGCTAGTGAGGGGAACACAGGTTGTGGCTTAATGCTCTATGCAAGGCCTGTTGTAGCCAGCGTGTTGTGGGGCAGTTTGCTATAACCACAGGTGGGTGACTTACAGGGTTGTGTTTGATAAATAAGGGCCCAGTCAGCGCATCTGTGACCCCCTCCCCGAGCGCTGAGAGCAGATGTGTTTAAGGTCACTTGAGTGCTCACTTGTGGGAAGGAGAGAGGCAGGGTATTTTCCCCCATCGCTGAATATAGGTGAGACATTTGGCTCTGTGACGAAGTCTATTTTGAGGTAGCGGCAGGCATGTTGATGGAAAGCGCCCGGCGTGGGGCATTTGAGACTTGCCGCTGCTGGGACAAGAAGGACTGGCCGGGGGACAGCACGGAGGAGGTGCGGCCGCCGAGGCGTGATTCAATGGCCAACTTCTGAAAGTTCAGACTCTGAGGAAGAACACACAGCACTCTGACAATCAACTTTCTGCTCTACCTAAAATATACAGTAAATATCAATAATATGATGACAGGCAAGATACAAATCAAAGAAAATCTCCTCTTACCTTGTTATACCATGCTGTGACAATCAGCTTCTCCTCGTACTCTCTCAGCCTGGCCTGCTCACATTGACGCTAGGAGGCAAAATGAAATGAGTTTGAAAACAGTCCTTTAAAAAAATCTTGTATGTTCATATTTCTAACATATATCAAAGACTGTGAACAGAGCAAAAATACAAATTTACCTCCAGGTTGAGAATCTGCTTGTCCCGGTCTGCCAGCTGGTTCCTCAGAGCCTGGATCTCAGCGGTGGCTGGATTCAGTTTAGGGTCCAGGGCTCGGATCACCTACAAAAAGGACAATACTCAAATACAAACTCTAGCAATACTTAAAAAAAGTGGGTTAGGTTTAGGGATTGTATAAAATACAATAATTCAAACAGAAATGATCCTCTAATCACTCACATTGCGAGCTTTCTCCAGGTACATTTTGTACCTCTCTTCCATGGCCCTCATGTCATCGTCCTTCTTCTTCAGAGCGGCCATCAGCTCATCCACCTTCAAGGCTTAGAGGCATCGAAGTCATTATGAGGATTACATTACGTCATATTGTGCTGTTGTTTTTTGGAGCCGGCAAATTTTAATTTTGCACAGGAATGATGTGATCGGTGACGTGAGACTTACAGGTCTGAGTGTTGTCAGGCTGAAGGTCCTCCAGCAGCTCTTTCTTCTTCATGATTTCGTCCTGAGCCTCATTCAGCTGGACCCTGAGGAAACGAGAGCTGTTGTTTTACCTCCCACCACTTAAGAAGATGGAAGTTCATTTAACACCTCACAGCTTATCAAAGCACTGACCCAGGACTCACACTTACATGTGCGCATCAAGTTTCCGCTTCAGGTTTGACTGCATGGGGAAAAAAAAGATATACAAATACAAATGTTTTTGTATATCTTATGTTTGGTTAAAGTGATTCATTTTGTACTGTGAAATTCATTTAAAAAATACAATGAGGAGGCTTTTACTTCTAATTCAGCTCAAAATTTTGACTGAAAATATGAACTGGCGTGATTTTCTTATGTAATGCCATGCCAGCACAGCCTAATAAGATTAACTCTGGGGGGGGGGGGGGGGGCATTTTCCCCTGTCTCGGTTCTAGCTCATGCTGGCACACTCCCATCATAGGGTTTGGCTGCCTGACTCTGCAGAGCCTTCTGGAGGTCCTCCACCCGCTGCTGCAACTCCCTGAT
>JBBMJY010000022.1:4754708-4790172 GCA_037833715.1 Toxotes lorentzi | reverse complement strand
TGACCCCCCCCCCCCAATACCTTTTTTTTCCCCCCCCCCCCCCCCCCTCTCTCTTCCTCCCCCCCCCCCCCCCCCCCCCCCCCCCCCCCCCCCCCCCTCCTCCCCCCTTTCTTTCCTCCCCCCCCCATTTTCCTCTGTATCGGTGCTAGCGCATGCTGGCACACTCACATCATCGGGTTTGGCTGCCTGACTCTGCAGAGCCTTCTGGAGGTCCTCCACCTGCTGCTGCAGCTCACTGATCCGCTCTCGGCTCAATCTGCAGATGTGTCACAATGCAGAGGAGGGAAAAAACAACACGCAGGAAGGATACATTTGAAGATATCAGCCCACATCACATGACAGAGCTAAAGATTATGAACAACAAAGCCTGCCGTGGACTATCAGAGAAATTAACCTCTGTCACATCTTTCTGTGGCTGACTTATATACTTAAAAAGATACCTGTTCTCAGTGTCCAGTTCACTGCGTGTCTTGTGTGCTTCCTCCAGCTGAGCCTGCAGAGCAGCGATCCTCTCCCGCTCATATTCCTCCTTCTGCACTCTCAGCATCTTGTTCTCATGCTGCAGCCTGATGAACTTCTCTCTGGACAGTCGCACAGAATTAAGTCAGTGTTCACACACTCTCGCACACACAACACACTGGAACAGAAAGAAAAAAAATCCTATATCGTCCAAGTCAGTATCTATTACCTGTACTCCATGGGTAATAATTCAGCTGCCAGGTTATCATGGCTGGGGCTGCCAGAAGGAAGCACCCCTACATGGAAAAAATCTGTGCATTTTAGAATATCAAAGCAACAAGTGGAAAAGCAGGTTCATTGTTGTTAGATGTGACTAGATACCTGCTTGGGAGAGCTGGTGCTGTTGAACCTGAGTGCAACACAGCTCCTCATTGATCTCCTTAAGAGAATCTCTTTCGATGATGATCCTCTAGTGGAGGTTTTTAAAACAACAGCACAATTGTTAATTGAGAGTTTTACCTCAGCTAGAGTGAGTAAAATCTTGTCATTTCTTCCCACATTTCAAACACTGCCACACCTCTTTCTCCTTCATCACAGTTTCGTGCTTCTCCTCCAGTTTTTTCATCTCAAAGGCGAGGTTGTCTGCTCGCCTCGTCTCCTCAGACAACTTCCTGTGTAGCTCCTGGACCTTAGAGAAAGCATATGAAAACACACATTAAGCAAATAAAACACTGTGTGGCACTAAATACATTTTTCCTAATTTTTCACAATTAAATTATGAACTGACTTTTATTTGAGGATGGAGTTTCCCTTTCACCTCCAGCCATCATTTACCTGTCTCTTGTACGTTTCGAGTTGTGCGCGAGCAGCATTGGCCTTGCGTAGCTCTTCCTCCAAGCTGACAGTGTTGTGCATGTACGTCATGTTATTCTCCTCCAGTAGCTTCATCTGCCTCTTCAGATCACCCAGATTCTCCAGTTTACGCTTGTACGTTTCCACTGAGGCCTCCAGCATCACCACTCGATCTGAGCAGTTCCTACGTGAATGAATGAAAAGTAAATACAGAAATCATCACCAGTGAACAAGCTCTTGGGTTAAGAGCTTTGGGGAACTTCCAGCCTACATGTAAGATGTGAACCAAATGGAAAAGTAGGCTAATAGGCTGCATGGAGCCAGCACTATTTGATAAATCAGGTGAAGGGCACACTTCAAAGTCAACTTTAAGGTCCAGTATTCAATAGTGCAAAACAATTATATTTTCATGCTTGAGAAAAAATGCGTAGGTCAATAAGACTACACCATGCCCGTGTGTTGGTCCTCTACTAGGATCGTGACAAAGAATTGCTTCAGAAAGAAGCATCTTCTGTCTTTAAGATCTGATCCCTGCTTTCCACTAGACATTTTTGCCCTGTGAATATATTCTGCGTCACCGTTATTGAGATATTTTACTTTATGCTGGACGAACACTGTACATTGTGTATTGAGGCTGTTTTCCTGCTTCCTCTTCATTCATTTGTGCTCGAGCAAGAATAACCCTCTTTGTCAAGGCCAGGCAAAACACAACATTAGCTAATTTTGCTGATTATACCCTCTTGTCTGGCTGAGTATTTGCCAATCAGTGAAATCATGGTCCTGGCCTTCCCTCTCCCTCCAACTGTCTCAGCTGTCTGCTAATCTCTCATTAGGAGGCAACAAAAGATGTCTGTCTGTATCCTGCTCCCTGAACCCTGCTTTTCAGTCTTACTTGGTTTATTTTTGTGGTCTGCCCTGTGAATTACACTCACAGACCTCAGAACATCCAGTTCGTCTTTGAGGGCTCGAGATTCTTCTGCCAGGCTGGTGAGCTCGTCGTTACGGTGCTGAACCTCGATCAGCTGCTTCTCCAACTCCTCACAGTGGATCCGGTAGTCATCCTTAGCAGCCTCCAGCCTAAAAGGAGGAAAATACACATAATCGTTCAGTCTTTCACAACCATAATGAGTTTGCTGCCATACAACTGAGCAGAAAGTGACAAACCTGAAGTTCTCCTCCTGTAGTGTCTCCAGCTGTTGCTGTAACTGGCTGTGTTTTCTTCCTGAGGGTGTGTTGGGGTCATCGAATGTGTCGAGCTGATTGGCCCGGTCAGTTAGGACATCATTTTCAGCCAATAAGCTGTTTCGTTCTTCTTGCAGAACAGCCACCTGTCCAGGTGCAACAAGGCGTTAAAGCCACTCTCACAGGGAATCTGAATTTAAAGTGAATTAAATATACAAACAAACCAAAAACAGTCACATCAAGTTACCAGGGATATTTTGTGATGTTAAATCTCTGGTCAATTATTTCATGCAAAGCAGCAAAGTCACATCTGAGCGTCCAAAGACGCAGACCCCTTCTATCACAGATTACTCTGTTCCTCTCCCAGCTGTTAAAGCAAACAGTGCAGTTAATCCATGCTGGTAGCAGAGCACAGACAATGGGCACTTTAAGCAAACATGTTAATACATGGTTAGTCAGTTTTACTTCTCACCCACCATTTCCCTCAAGTGTATTTTTCCAGCAGACATCAGACTATTAGTCTGAGATTAACTTGTCATTGTTTAAAAGTCATTTCTACTATCTGGATAAAAAAAAAAACACCTCTACGATCAGTGTCTCACATTAGAAAATACACATTTAACTAGGCCTGGCATACATGGTTAAAATCAATATACATACACATTGTATCAGAGATACATATCTATGATACATACATACCACAGTATGGCACATATATGCAAAATAATATAATAAAAGTGGCGTTCAGTGCAATGAAAGCTTCACTAACTCATTTTGTTTCCTTCAATTTTCAGTTAGCTTAAAATCATTAATTTACAGGATTTTATTAAATGATATGATAAGATTAAATGATCACGAATGTTGATAAAAAAACATATTGAAGTTTTGTCCAGCCCTGCCTCTAACTTCTGCTCTCCTTCTCTATGGACTATGCTGTAAGCTCAAATAGACAAAGAGGCAGTTTGAAATAAAGTTCTGTTGCTTTCACCATAAAAAGCTGACAAAATGATTATTATGACATAGATTTCCCCTGGGTGAATTACTGGAGTAATACCCCTGAATATCAAAACACACATTGCATAACTTGTCCCGAACGGGATCCTGATTGAACCGTCTGTTAGCTGAGTTAGAGTAAACATTTGAGCAGCTGGTTTAGATGGGTTTAGTTTTGCCAAACGATCGGCCATGTTGGACTTACCTCGCTGCGGCGAGAGACGAGCAAGACTGGGGACAGAACAAATCAATCTGTCGAGAGTCCAGTTGAACAGTTGATCAGTGGCTAAATTTAGTCTGTCTGTTCAGTGCTGAGTGAGGCCTTCTAGCAGTGGCAGAGTATGGGCTGGTTGCCACAGTAGGAGCGAACAGAGCCCAGACTGTAAGCTCACAGTCCTTCTGCCACAGCAGCTCCAAACAATGGACCCAAGCATTACAGCAAATTACACAACTCCTGTTTACACTGTACCGTAGGCACGCATATGTGTGTGTGTGTGAGAGAGAGAGAGCTCTGTGTTTACCTGTATGTCCAGCTCTTGACAACGTTGGGCCAATGCTTCTTTCTCAGCTAAATGTTCAGCAAGGTCTTCAAGGGCTTTCTTTAACTGGACACATGAAAGAGAAGCTGAAATAAGTAACACACACACACACACACACTATCTCACACACCAGAAACATAGATAGACTGGTTCTGCTGCAATATCCAGGTCAGAAGTCTCTGAAGGCTTTAAATCCTTGTTTAACCATCACCTCCTCTTCATGTACTGAATATTTTCCCTCTCGACAAAGGTGGATCTAATGTGAAATAATCGAGGAGTGGCCATGTTAGGCACAGTACACCTCCTGCCGTCCTTCCGCCTGTCGAGGCAGCTGATGCCAAGAGCTCTGCCGTGTTTAGTGAGAGCCAATATCTGAGCTCTGGGATTCTCTGCACAGTGGTCATGCATCTCCTCAAACAGATCCACAGAAATAAATCTCTCAGTGAGGATCTCCAGGAGGTCAGAGTGACTCCTTTGAAATGGTGATGTTGGCTGCCAAATGTCAGGCTTTTGACTTCTGCAGTTTTTACGTTACATTAGAGCTAAAAGAAGCGAAGAAGAAAGCGCATTAATTGACTAGCTGATTAACCAACACACACACACACACACACACACACACACACACACACACACACACACACACACACACACACACACATATATATATAAAATTACAATAATAATTGGTGTGCTATTTTCAAAGTTTAAAAAATCATCACACTTGAGGGGTTCTTATTGTTCTCCCTCTGCACTGGTTAAAGTTAGAGCCACAATATATATGGTGCAGCTTTTTATGTTCAGTTGATAATTAAGAACACACCTCCACAGCAGAAAGAACTAATTTTCTAATTTTCTCCCTTTTGGAGGGATCTCTGTAGTAATAACACTGACCTGCTGTTCCAAGTCCCCTGACAGCTCTGCTCCAAATGGGGCCACTGTCTCTTTGCTCATGAGCTGAAGAGGAAAAAAAGTCACTGTTTTTTTTTTTTTTTTTACACACAGACTCATTAATAGAACAACTACTGTTTCTGCCGACATCCCTTTCAAACACTTTGAGTCAAATTGCAGTTACTCAGAAAGGTTCAACTGTTGAGCCAAGTTTTTCTGGATATCTCTAAAATATGAAGGAGAAAATTGGTATGAAGGTGGACTGACCTCCTGGATGGCTGTCATGACAACATGCTGCACAGACTCCTCCAAAGTCATGATGATCTGAACGTATTCTGTCAATGAAGAGAGAGTTATTATTTCTGTGTCCCACTTCCAAATGTACCTTAATACTGCCATCACTGATTTTCCAACCAAGCTGCCTTTGTCAGTGGCTTGGCAGGACAATAATTAAACACTGTTTGGCTGATGTACTTAACTGGATTTTGATGGAACAGTTCTCCCTTCTATGTGCACTGTACAGCATGTATACTGTTTACATTTGATCATCTCTCTGCGTCTACTTTGTGTACACAAATTGCGCTTAACATCCACGCGGTCACATACCTTGTTTACGCTCACATCTGACAGCACAGCCCAGTATGAGCTGCAGCAGCCTCCCCAGCTCCACAGGATCTGAGTGCTCTGCCACCAGGGCCACATCAGGCAAGGGGAAGTCTGAGATCTCCTGGCCTAAGATCTGATGGGAGACAGAAAGAGATAAAGCGCTTAACGTGCGAGTGTGCTACCACTCTCTAAATGCAAGTAGACACAATTACAGCGAGTGAAACTGTGCTGATTTGAAAAGCTCCACCTGTCAACAAACTAAAACAACTGCTGAACAAATTATTTGAGTCATGTGTTAATTTAGCAAAATGAATAGAAAAGGCTTCAGTACTCTGTGGTACTGTGTACCAGACTTGAGCTGCTTGTTTTGATCTCAACTACACACTATATTTTCCTAATGCGAGTCACCTGGGGCTTTGCACTACGTAAACAGCACCTACTATAACTCCCACAGGCACCGAATGAACACAAAGTCTAGAGTAGATACTCCTTCGATTCACCTAACAACTGTGCAAACACAAGAGGGAGCTTGTGTACATGGTCACAGCCTACCTCATTATAATAATCAAGCACCATCTGAAGGATCTTCTTCAGGTTGTTCATCTAAGGAGATCACACACAGGACTATGAAATGTTATGAAATCAGTTTATAGTGCAAACATGAGCAAGAAAAATTCCCTTGTTATAATCATGCAGTGACAAAATGAACTTTCACATGAACACAAGTGGGAAAATATCCTTTTCACAGCAGACATTTTGTCATATAAGAGTAAGAAAAGTGTCCCAGTAAGCCATATCAGTGAGTGAGCATGCTCAATGCCAGGGACCTGACACTGGCTCACCTAAAAGGAAGGTAGCCATCATTAATGTTATAAATTCCATGTGTGCCTTCCTGCTGTGAAAAGGGTCTTTATCAGGACCCTGAAACTAAAGCTCTTAAATGGATCATCAATTATATTATTCACACTTTTGTTTTTCCTATTGTCAGAATGTCTTCTGTGAAAGAGGGCTATTGGGGAGGAAAAAGGTAGTAGCAGGGAACACACAGTCACAGCCAAACAGAAAGAAAGGGAATGGCATGCATTTTCTTTCTTTTCTAAATTACCCTTACTGACATATGTGGACAAACATACATAATGTACACATTTCACCAGAGGAGTCAGAGCGCAGGGTCAGAGTGCAGGCTAAGCCAGGAGCAGCTCCCCCTGGAGCAGGTAGGAGGTCAGTGTCAAGGACAGTTGAGCAGGACTGAAGCAAACAGAGGATTTAGCACACAGGGGGGGTTCAGCAAAATATGAAGAGAAAGGTCAGAGAGGACACATGGAGGATCAGGGAGATGGCTCTGCTCTGTACCTTTAGTCTCCAGTTGTCCTCAACATCTGCTTTGATACGACCGAGCCATCCATCAGTGAACCATGCTGGGTCTCTGCAGCACACACACAACATCAGAGACACACACAGAGAACAGACAACAACTTCTCAAAAACAGTACACCATGCAAGGACGAATCCTTCCTTACATAATATGAATTATTATATTTCATTCTCCCGCCACGTTGAATGTATTTCACAAGGTATTTCTGAATTAAAGGGTTGCAGTTTACTTCTCTCAACCTTTTTATTTCAGAGAGTTGTTTGCTACATTTCCCAGAATCCCTTTCAATAATCCATGGAAAACAGGAGTGTTCTTTTCACCCGGCTGTGGATACATGTACATGTTGAAAGAGTAATAGTGATAGTGTAAACAGCTGAGGGTGAGTCTAACCGCTCACTCAAAACAAAACATGCTTTTCCACCTTTTGTGCATTACACACACTCAAGACTGCTGTCTGAAAAGAACCTGGCCAACCCTTCCACTGCAACGTATTTTTCCCTAAGTAAATCAACACTGTAGCCTACTGATGAATCTAAAAATAAGTCACTGTTCTTTGGTTTTTAGTCTCCAACACCAAAATCCTATGTTTAAAAATTAAAAAATTCTTTTCAGTATATGGGTTTTAAGGTGGAATCAGTGGTGAACAAAAGAGTTAACTGTTTGCAAGAGTGACTGTAAACAATGTCTTTGCAGAGTAGCCAGATATCATGAGCAATGAGGCAGACCTGTGTGTCATTTTCCTGTGTGTGTGTGCGTGTATGTGTGTGCGTGTGTGTGTGTGTGCGTGCGTGCGTGCGCGCCCTCTCACATCTGATGCAGTGCCTGTGAAATTGCTGCTCCAGTGGTCAGCTCCTCTACTGTTCTGCAGGGTGCAGGAGTGTTAAAGGTCTGCAGCTGAGAGGCATGAAACACAGCATCATCAAGGAGAGTACAGGGAATAATGCAGCTATGCTCTTTATTAATCAAGATATCATTCAACAGAAAGAAGAGAATGAGCATCTGTTTCCTCATGCAAGAGCTGTCCAGCAAGTGTCCTACACTCATCCTGCTGTTTATAGTGATTATCAAACCAAAGAAAAAACTGAGGCTCACTGCTACCAACTAAGGTGTTAGTCCAAAATAAGAAAACTACCATTTGAAAACATTGGCATCTGGAATTAAAAGTCTGTCCACTCTCTAACTTTTAAAGTTTGAACTTAAAAAGTTTTTTGGCCATGAAACTTGCTGTTCATCTATCCTCTTTCTTGTTAATCAGATCATATCAGAGTAACTTTATTAATGCTCCGAGGGAAATTCTTTGGTTACAATCAAACTCCTAATGGAAAATGAAGAAAATGAAACGTAGTATACAGAAGAGTTGAAAGATAGAAAAAAAACTAAGATAAATAAAATAAAATAAAATAAAAATAGAATAATCAATAAACAGATAAGTAATTGCTGTCTCTTGCATGCAGCCGCAGGATTTAAACGTCAGATGAACCTGACAAGAGATCCAGTTAACAAGCCCTTTATCTTATTAGTAGCCCGCAAGAACGCCACCAAAACACGGATTCACACCCACGGAGAGGAGCAAGTGCAGCAATGCTAGCTAGCTGTGTCTCAGGTACACGAAGGCACTGAACTACTGCCGTAAATGTAGCTAACTACTGGTGTTAGCTACATTTAATCAGTTACATAACGCTAACAAAAAATGTCCAAATTGCCACATTCCACAAATATCTCTAGGTTAATTGGATTAGCACTCTAAATCCAGGGGGGATCAACTAAACTGTGGGATATTGTTGCCTTTGTACCTGCTAAGAGGCAACTTTATATTCACTAGCCTGCGGTATGTTAGGACCGGCTAGGAGCGTGCACTGGCGATGCTACACTAATAACACTCGTCTGAAACTGAGGCTAATCTCTGTAATAACGACGTCCAGCGGTTGCTGTCTGACTGACGACTACCTGCTCTGGTTCATGTTCACATTAATTTTCTCTCTGCTAGTGAACTGTGTTTTCGTTGATACCCCCCCAACCCCAACCCCCCACTACCTACAAACAGGTATTTAAATCGCCTCAATGGTCTCCGTGTCTCAGGCGACACATTCACGTTAACAAAAAAAAAACCACTCACCCATATGATGAGGCTCTCGACCAGTGCCGTTTTGTTATCGTCCATTTGTTCTTTTCTTTTTAGCAAAAATATTTAAATCCACCTGTCAACAACGCTCTTCCGCTCCTTTCCTCTGCATTTGACCTCACCTGCTGCCAAGAGGTAGGTCTCTAACGACAAATGCGTACAGAGGCCGGTCGTGACCGCCGTTCCGCCACGAAAACGACGTAACGTGTCCGCGAATGGCGCAGCTTCTTACTTCTTTGACGTCCACTCGCGTGCGGCTCTGCTTAAGGTGAAGTGAGAGGACACGGGCCGGATCCAATCAGGTTGGAGATCCATGTTGATTGACGGCCGTTAAACCTCATGGTAGCCAATCAATGAGCGTGGTCTACAACGTCCATACGCCCACATTATTTTCAGAGAAATTAAAACGGTTGGGAGCTGTGTGATTATCAGATGACTTTCAGTCATTATCGATGGGAAACATGGTGGTACAAATCTACTAGGAACTTACTAGGAACTGATCATTGAGTACAGTGAAATAAAGAATTTATGTAGGTTACACGGATCTGCGGCCAAAACCGTTGTGGTGGCCAGTTCACATTTTAAACTTATATGGCTTTTCTTAATTTTATCACACACTACACGTGTTTTTAATTACCTTATTTATTGGAAAGCTCATAATAACGTAATGTATTAACAATCTATTTTTACTAAGTGAAAGTACATAAGTATTATCAACAAAATGATCCTTATGTATCAAAGTAAGTATTCATTATGCAGAAAAATATGTAATTGTGCTGTATATGATTCTATATACAGCTGTATCTATATATTGTATATATTTCTTAATCACATTAATTTAACTTCACCATTGTACTTCACTTCTATTTAACATGGAAACAGGTTTTTGTTTACTGTTTATTCATTTGATTGCTTTTTTCTTTGTTTGGCCTCCTCTGCCAACATGAAATCTTAATTGCAGTTGGTTTCATGTTTGACTACATGACCTACTGTACTATAGTATACTACATTACCCCACCCCATAGCCAACACAGATAAAACTGCACAGTTAATTTTGCAGGTATTGCTTGGAGTTGGAGATTGATTACAGCTGGAATGTTAATCTGTTTTAACCTTATGTCAGAGACTGTGACTCGAAACACAATACAACAGTGAAGCCTTTTCTCTAATCACCACTGTTCCCAGATAGCCTCTAAAACCCTGGCAGCATGTCAGCCCTTCCCTGACAGTAAATCATTACGCACGAATACAATAAACCTTCTCGTGTTATCCATTTATACATGTCACGTGAGAGTGTTAGTAATTGAAATTCAGAGGCTGCAGTGCGTTCCCAATACTACGGCTTTAGTCATACAAGATAACAAATGTCACATGTCACCTGTTATGTGGAGGCACCATATGGAAAATTCCAAACAAATCATACAGACGAGATTTGAATTTACATCACCCTGTAGGGGAAGAAAGTGCTCACTGAGCATGGTTTGCATGTCAGACACTGCTGAGATTGGACTTTACACAGGTGGTTTACAGGAATGGCCTCTGTCCTGTGTTTAACTGTGAGTAGGTGAGCACATCCCCTCACTGCCTCTCTGAGACCCTGACCCTCACTGACTGACGGCTGCTATTTTTAGATGACCTGAACCACAGCGACTACCTCTCTTTAGCTTCTATCAGAGGTGAGGTGAAGAGCCTGAGTAAATATTTGCCAGGATATTTTTGCCACGGCTGTCATGGTGAACTATGTGAAGATTATCACATCTTCACTTACTATCAGATGCTGGAAGAGAGTTTTTTTTTTTAATTAACTGACATTTACATTTGCTACAATAAGACAAATACTACAACAGCAGTCAATACTGTGTTACTGCATTTTTAGTCATTTGGCCAGCACCTGGCTTTGTACAATGTGATAATAATATTTCAGAAATGATTGATCACAGACATAAACCTTGCTTTCACACTAAAACTTGTGTGATAGGCCTTCTTTCTTTTGCTGGGTTTATTATCTACAGTGTTACTGTCAGTGACAACCACATGCATTTCACAACCAATAGTTTATAGGTAAGAGAAGAATTATGTGAGGCGGCGCTGTTGGCAGAGTAAACTTTCGGTAAATGATCAATAAAGTCAGATCCAACCTACTTAAACACAGTGTGGAAGGGATCTTTTCTGGCTTTGATCTGGTGGCAAGTCATGTGACCCAAATACTTTGCATCTGACCAGTCTGAAGAGAGAATTTCTTTGCTGTTTGGACGCAACAAATGGAATATTTTCACCCCAAAAATTCAGCACAGTCTATTGTAAAGTTTTGTAATCGTGTTGTCCCACTGTGTACGAAGCACTGCATTATTGATCTGACAGCATTACTGGTCCCTTTAAGCAGGAAGACAAGCTGATATTGAGGGGGTGTAGTTAATCATTAACAGGCAGCTCCAATTTATTTTGCACAGTGATGCTGTCAGGCAGCACTTCACTTCCCTCTAGGAGACAGCGACTACGTATCAGCTGCTGTTTCTAGATCAACTATGCACCCGTACAACAAATCTCAGTCCAGGTGAGTCTCATATTACGTTTGGGCAGGGTTGTATACCATAATTTATACGATGATTTTAAGGTTGATAAAGTGAAATTAGTGTTTTTGTTCCTATGAACCCAGAGCTGCTTCACCTGACCTGTTAAAAATGCTTCATCTTAGAAGCTAAATCATTGTAGGAGTGTAATTTATAATGTTCCAGTGTTTTTAATCACTATGTTTAACACATTTTATACCAGAACAGACCATGAAACATGAAGGAGCTACTAAAGAATCGCAGACTGATTTCGTTAGAATGTTTAAATGATTCCTTACAGTAGTTGTAACTTTCCATTTAAAAGATTAATCTTGGAAGTTAAGCTTTAAAATCTTTTGGACAAACAGCAGTCCTGGTGGGTGCTGTGGTCCGAGCATCAGCATCTGTAACCCACCAACAGAACAGCTGAGTACAGTCAACCTTATCTGACAAATCGTTAGTTTTGTGTCAGTATCTTTTTGCTAGCAGTGTTTAAGGTGTGTTTATCATTCTCACCATGTCGTGTCACGTTGCAGACCGGACCATCTCCCCTCTGAGGGTTCTCTGGGCCAGGGCCACCTCGGGTACTCCGGATCTTCGGTTTGTGCACCAGAGCAGTCAGCATCATCGTGTTTGAGCTGCCACAAGGTGAGAGCTTCACTTACTCACACATACTCTATAGCCCAGCATTGCTTTGTCAGTGTTTTAGCCAAAAAAAAAAAAAAAAATCAAAGCGTAGTTTTTTCCCTTGTCTGAGATTTTAAACGAGCACTGAGGAAAGGACAAATACACAGACAGTAAACAGTATTATTACTGTGAGGCACTCCTTTGTTATGATTATTATTGCTTTTATTAGGGTCACAGTCTGGTTTAGAGAGTTGCTGCCAAACAAATGATTATAGTGTGTGTCTATTGTACTGTGTGTTTTTAGGCATCATCGACACCTTAAAGCTTTTAGGACATTAGATAGCGCACAGAAATTTTTTATTAGATATGTCAGCTTTCTTCTTTCTTCTTCCTCCTCCTTTTTTCATTTCCTTCTTCCTGTACTTCGCCTCTGATCTCTTAACTTTCGTCTTCCTTTTCTTCTCATCTCTTCAGGAATATGCAGATTTATGTCATCGAGACTTGCACTGCCCAGTCTGCCTGCAGCCTGCCAGCTTCCCAGTCCAGACCAACTGTGGCCATTTGTTCTGTGGTACGAGATTATACACACAAACACGCACACACGAAGATACACACACAGGCGCACACTGGCCTGATTTTGAAAAAAGTATCAGAGCAGACCTGGTTTGTTCTTTTATTCATGCTCACTCCATCATCTACTGTATGAGATGGGATTCATTCATTTTTCATTCAACTCGCTCACCTGTTACATCATGTGTCTAGGTCTTTGTTCGTTGCCTTTCATTTTCTGATCAGTGTAGCGTCAGTGTGCTGCAGATGTATGTCTCGAGCCCTGAGGCCTGTCTGTTCAGCTTTCAGTATTTAGCTGTTGCCATGGTTTCCCAGCTCAGCTTCTGCCCAACTCTCCATTAGCTGTTCACATACGTTACAGTGAGACGCGGACCCTAAGTACAGCTCAAAACTTCAAGTTCAAACTTACAGAAGTAGATCTAATTGTGTCTTTTCACCATATCGTATTGAGGCTGATAGTCTGGTGTTGCTGCTCAACCACCACATTCAATAAAGCCAAGTGTTAGATTACTAGATTGGCCAATATGTGATCACAACCTTGACTGTGTCATCACCCTAGTCCAAAAAGTTTGACTAACCTTGCACCACTCTCAGCTCAGTAGACCTTGTAGTGGCACATACACATGATAGCGTGAATCAGAGGCGTACTTCTTCCAAGAAGTGGCACAATTATATGAGGCAGGTCAAACATTAGGTGAGGCAGCTCAGCACAACAGAAGAGTCATGTCCTTCCTGTTTGTGAGGGTGGACACGCGTCCAAAATAGTTTCACAAGATTCTGATGAACAAAATTCAGCCAAGCTTTAGTCTAATAAATGTTGTGATGGAGAAACAAAACAGCCATAAAACTTGATTGATTAAGACAAGGGTAATCAATTATTTTCACCTGACACTGTAGACATTTAACACAGTTACCGGTGCAGGTGACCCACTTAACTGTTTTAACTTGTCCTTTCACACACAGAACCTCTTCAACCCTTGATCACCCAAACACCTTCGCCTGTTATCAGTAACAGTGACGAAATACTGCACCTTCGCTGCGTTACTGTCATACTACTGGATTTTATTGCAATTTAGCTACAGTGTAAATATTTGACAGAAGCATTACATGAGCATCACCGTGTAAATTGTTAAATCCTTATTAGAAGGTGCTGATTCACGTGTTTGACTCTGCAGCTCCCTGTTTGATCGCCTACTGGAGACATGGGTCGTGGTTGGACGCAATCAGCTGCCCTCTCTGTAGACAGAAGGTACAGTATTCACGAACCAACGTAAACACAGTCTGAACAGTGCGGCTCAGAACGAGCGTGAATCGTGGAGTAAAAATGTTTGTGACTTTCCAGGTCAGCGTGCTGTGCCATCTATTCAACGAGAGCCGGTCAGACCGACAGTCGAAGGAAGTTCTTGGGGAAATCACAGATTACAACAAACGTTACTCTGGAGCCCCACGACGGGTCTGTACTCCATCTAACCTTTAGACATAACATCAAGGACACACAGGTCCTTCTTAATTGAAAACAGTCTCTTACTGGAAACTAGTCTTTCTGCAGTAATTTTCCCTATTCTCCGCCCTTCAGCTGTCAGGGTGTGTATAGGTATCAGCTGTGTGCACCTTTCTTTTACAGCCTTGAATGTAAGATCAGATTAGATCCTAGGAAAGATGAGAACTCCTCCACTGTTTCCTGTGACAATATGTTTGGTAACAGGAATACCTCTTATGCAACCTAAAGGATTTACTGTCTTATACAACCACCAGTTCCAGACAATAGAAGTATCTGCTTAACACATGTAGTGCCGACACATCTAGCTGCCCAACTTTGGATGAGTGTTTTCTTTCCTTTGAAATAAATAAACAGCTGATTTCTTTCACTCAAATACATTTAAAATGTGGTGGGGCTGTGAAGGCTCTAAAAGGTGGTGCTAAAGTGCACCGCTCTTCAAAGTATGGCAGCTGAATTTTCAGTTTAAACAGATAACTCTTTTTTTCCCCACACTTTTAAAACGTAAAACTCTATCATTACAGAAAAATGACCACATTAAGATGTAATAAGAAATGAGTGTGCTGTATTCTCCCTACTTCACTTTTAATGTTATCAGTTACAGTCACATTACATCACATTTAGTATGTTTTCCTCTCTGACGTGTCCTCCTCTCCTGGTCACTGACAGGTAACAGACTACCTCTGTGACGCACCCCTTCTCCTGCAGTTACTAGTCCGCGGCCTTGGCACCATGGGAGGTCTTGTCTGGCTGTTTTTATTCAGGGTGGCCCTGTGCTG
Source organism: Toxotes lorentzi (assembly GCA_037833715.1). Taxonomy (NCBI): domain Eukaryota; kingdom Metazoa; phylum Chordata; class Actinopteri; family Toxotidae; genus Toxotes; species Toxotes lorentzi. The sequence goes on along the minus strand of JBBMJY010000022.1, from coordinate 4,775,134 downwards.
TGTGGGGACCGTGGTGTCCATCTCCTCCCCTCCTCTGGACCCACTCTCTTCTTCATCAGCAAGCCCCACGGAGACAGACCCCTCCCTCTGGGGATTGCTGGGTGTCCTGGATGACCTGGTGGTGGTGATCCTGCTCCTTATCTGCGTTATCAACATCAACCAGCAAATGGTGCCGGAGATCAGAGGACATTCTGCCAACGCTACAACCTCACGAGGAGTAATGGGGACTTCACTGTAGACAGATGCTGATGTAGAGCGCCAGTACGAGCTGTTTGACATGGACTTTTATTGGATTTCTTCCTTCTGCCTGTAGCTTGTTGGATTAGTGGTTGTAAGAATATTGACAACCGCACAGCATGTAACAGTGGAGATGTCAAACAGTGTCTCAGCCTCTCAGACTGTGGACACAGACTCCAGGCCTGTTTGTCAAGCGTTTACAGAGCCTATGCAAGAGTGATATCTAAAATACAGTGTTATGCCAGTTTGGTGTTTCAGAATTGGTTACAAATCCTCCTCCTTTTAGTTCCTGAGGCCTGAAGTGTTTGGCTGGTAAATCCATATTAAATAGGCAAAATCCCTAGTGTCCACTGACTTGTCAATTAAAATAGTAAATTCATACTTTATATTTCTATAAGCTTTATTTTTTAGCATCTTACCCCCAAAACCAAATCAACCAGTGTTTATTTTACTCCTCTGAGCAGCAACTTTGCCGTCAAACAAAGCTGTCATGTCAGTACTGACATCTATGTAAATATGTGTAAAATAAAGAATATTTATTGTCTTATGTGGCTTTTCTTAATCTTATGACACACTACACATGCTACACCTTCTGTTTTTCTTCATTTATTTATTAGCAAGTTCAGTTTCTAAAGTTTCAGCAGAGCATCACTGACTGGTACATAACAGTTATAAAGTATTACAGCAGGGAATGGTAGTAATGCAAACAGACCAAATACAACAGTAAGTAAAAAGGTGAAGAGCACCACTGAGTGAGGGAACAGGTCTTAAAGTTCCAGTTCACATGACCCAACAAATTTTGCTCCAAGAGCTTTCTCACTGTACGTTGCTGCACCAGGCAGCTGCGTTCCTAAACATGCGTAGCCAAGGTGAAGGTGTGAGAGAGGGTCTGAAGTCCCTCGGGGCCCAGGGCCACTGCCAGCTCAGGGTGCAGCGCTCCGGGTGGGGCATCATGGCCAGGTGTCTGCCGTCCCTGGAGCAGAGCCCAGCGATACCCTGCGGAGAGCCGTTAGGGTTCAGAGGGTACTCTTCAGTGGGTCGACCCTGGTCGTCAAGGTAACGCAGTGGGGCGAGCCCACCAGAAATAATCTGGTCCTGAGCCTGGGAGCTACGGAATTGCATCAGACCTGCGGGAGGGAAAGAGGTTGAGGGAAAAATAAATGTTAAACACAGCTGCCGATTACAGAACACACTGACCTGTGACATGTGAGTCAGCAGAACAAGCTGCTGTTACGCAAGTGTGAAACTTTTTTTAACCTTTTTGTGCTCAATTATGATTCAATGCAATCGACAGCCAGTTTCTGGCTAAACTGGTGCAAGCACCAATTTTTCAGATATTTACGACCAGTTAAGAACTACCATTAATGAACATGATCAGCTGACAGATCCTGACTGTACCTTCTCCATGTGCAACCCAGACTCCCAGAGCTGAACCCTCCATGCCTTTGAGCCAGATGGACGGGGACGCCTGGATCCCAACGCTGACAAACCGTGACTCAAACCTGCCAGACTTGTTATGGGTCAACACCACTTCAGACTCTGGGGTAAAATTGGAATAAAATAAAGCGTTTAAAGCAAAATGTCTCCTCTGAGAGGACTACGGCGACTATGATCTCAACTCACTACTAAAGTATCATTTTACCCATTGTTATCATCATTATTACTATTGTATTCTCCTACCTGCTCCATCCTTGTCTTCTCCCACCCAGCCCAGCAGGGCGAGCAGCTGGCAGCCATTACACACACCCAGACTCAGCGTGTCGTCCCGCCGCCGGAAGCGATCAAATTCAGCCTTGGCCTTGGGATTATATGCAACGGTAGCAGCCCAACCTTCAGTGAAAGGAGAGTGATGTTACACAAGACGAATGTGTGTCTCACAGTGATCTGGGAGTTTATGTGTGTGTTTATTTACCTTTAGCGGATCCCAGGACGTCTGCGTAGCTGAATCCACCCACAAACACTACTGCTTTGAAGCGCTCCAGGGTCAGGGAGCCAGAGCACAGGTCCTGCATGGTGACATCCCACACCTACACACAAATACAGGCAAGGGTCATGCACATCAGCTGAACAGCTTTGGTAAACATATACACAGTAGATAAAAGGGTATTATACCTTATACCTACCTCAAAGTCAGACATATACAGAGACACAGACATCTCTCGGTCTCCGTTACTGCCCTCCTCTCTGACCACTGCTACACGAGGCTTCCCTGCAGCTGAAAGGCACAACACATCAATGAGTCAATGACAATTTTAACATCTGAAAATCATAAACATTTGCTACTTATAGTTACTCAAATGCTATGACTTTCATATTGTAAAATGTTTATACATTTTATTTGTATATATTTTATCAGGAATACCTTTAGGTCAGACTCAGTTTTATTCTCCATGTGGCATTATTTTTGACAATATAAGACTAAATGATGAGTTGATTAATCTCAAAATGAACTAATAGATGAACAGATACTGACAACAGCGATTAGCTGCAGTCTTGAAATACACTAAATAATTGTAAATGTTATGAGTTCGGTTTAGTCTTACGGAGCTGGCTGATGCTGGGTGTTTCAGAGGGGTCGAAGGTCAGTTTAAAGTACGGCTGTGTTCTCTTGGCCAGCCCTTCCTCTTCCTGTTTAACGCAGAGCTCATTGGCCTGAAGGCGCTCCAGCTGGAAACTGGTGTCCTCCCACAATGCTCTGAGGTTAGGCAGCGGCTCTCTCAGCACCTCCTGTCCGTCCACACGAACACTGACCTGGAAGTAGAGTGAGAGAAACAGAAAACAATGTTTATCACTGACGAAAGATGTGAAAAGGTTTGAGTTACATGTTGAGGGCGGTCTCTCACTATAGCCTCTGGCCCAAAGCCGCGGGTTCTGCCGATACGGTGGCACTGTACGCCTGCGCCGCTGAACCTTTGACACACTTTTTCTACATCAGACTGAGAAACCTCCAGAACCAAACCCAGCTCCTCGCTGAAGAGTAGCTCCATGACTGTGCAGACAAAGAAGCAGCAAAAAAATGCCTTGTAAAATTGTGTTGTCACGTGTTTATGCTAGTTTGTGCAGTTTACAGGAAAACAAAATCGCATGTCAGCTGACTAACCTCCAGCTCCTTGAGATGACAACTCAACATCAATTCCACGGTTTCCTGCAAACGCCATCTCCAGCAAGCAGGAGATGAGGCCTCCATCACTGATATCGTGTCCTGCGCTCAGCAGACGATCTAAAAATAAAGAGAAAGAAAAAAAACTAATGCCCCATTTTTTTCCTTCCACACTCTCTAATAATTCCCTTTACTTCACTTTTATCATACTGACTTACAGAGTAAACACAACCTTGAAAAAGGCAGAAAATACACAGCAAAACCACTAGGTGGCTGTGTCAATACAGCACTAAACCCTGTGAGCAGAGTATGAAGATAAAGTAAAGTTCCCCCACAGACTGAATCACAGTACACACAGCTAAACTTTTTTCCCTTCTGTGGCAGGTGGTGCTTTGCCTGCAAGCAAACTGACCGTGTATGAGTGTCTGAGTGGTGCTAAAGCAGGCAGTCAATAGTTCTGGCTGGTCCAGGTCAGGAGAGCAATCTCCCAGCTGGCTGTAGCACTGAGCCAGGGCAGAGCCTCCCAGACGATGATGGCCTGGACTGAGAGGAACCCACAACAACACGCCTGCAGACGAAAGGGTACAAAAGGTCAGAGTCAGGCTGTCAGTTACTGAGTATGAGTGTGTTAGTTAGAGAGAAAGATGTGTGTTTTCTGAATGAGACGTGGATTTAAAAAAAAAAAGGAAAAACTATGGCAACAAGACACATTGATTTTGAGTGTGTGTGGGTGTGTCTGAGTACGTCATACCTTTTCCATCTGGATCCTCAAGATCGGGTGTCACAGTGGCCGTGATGTCAGGACAAACAGCATATGCCGAGATAACCAGAGCACCTGAAACAGAAGCAGAATGAAAGCTGAGTTTAATTAAACACACTCACACAGACAGACAGGAACACACACACACACACAGAGTGAGGGTACCTGGAGCTTTGACAGTCTCTTTCCCGACTCTAGCGGCCATACTCAGGGAGTCCTTGCCCCCGTCGATGGCCACTCCCAGCTGACTCATGACCTCACACATGGCTTTGCAGGCCTCCCACAAACAGGCTCCTTCACCAGGCAGCTTGGCAGCCCACATCCAGTTACCGCTACACTTCACATCCTGAAAACACATGTCCAGGGCAAACATGTTGGGATAAAAACAAATCACTGGATATGTATCACATTTCTAAAATAATCTAAAGAGTTGTATTTTGATTTTGTTCATTATTTTGCAGATGTCACTTGATAGATTTCCCCCCATTTGGGTTTTCACTGAAGCAGTTTCCTTGAATTTCCGCATGCTCTCCATTATCTGCTCACCTTCAGTGCTGTGACTCTGGCAAACACCAGATTGGTCAGAGCCTCTCCCACAGCCATACGCGCCCCCGCCGCAGGACAGACCAGCCCTTTAATTGGCTGCTCCCCGATGGCTGTCGCCGCTCCCCCCAGGCTGAACGGTGACAGAGCAACGACAGCCACATCGGCCAGTGGGGTGTGAAGAGGGCCGACGCACTGTTGCTGGGCAACCAACCCAGTCACCGAGCGGTCCACCTGAGAGAGGGTGAGAGTGAAGACATGGAGACACAAGCTGTCTGCACAAATTTACTTCTAAATAAGACAGACAGCATAAGACAAGGATTTAACACACACCTTATTGGTCAGGTAGCGTTTGGATGCCACAGCAGGCAAACGTAACACTCTGTCCAGAGCATCTCTGACCGTCAGCCCGGCAGGAAGAGCCAGCAGCTGGCGGGTCGGGGTCAGGCGCTCCATCTTAAACTCCTTCTGAGGCATCTTTCCCAGAACCCACTCCAGCTGCAAGTCAACAGGACAGCGTCCTCTGTCTGCCTGATCACCACTACCTCCCTCATCATCCACCAGCACAATCTGTGGGAGAGATCAGACAGAAATAAACAAAATGCTGAGGTTTTCCAGCCATATGACCTAACTAGTGACCGCTGATCGCTAAGGCAGATTAGTGCACTGGATGTGCATGAAACGTGCCTTGCCGTCCCCGGTGATGTTTCCCACAAAGTCAACGGGACACTTCTCCCTCTGACACACCCTCTCCACGAAAGACCTGTCTGATGGGCGGAGCAGCAGGGCATTGCTCTCCTGATACTCTGCTCCCCACAGCTCCAACACACTCAGTGTGGGGTCACCTTTCTGCACCGCAGACCGAAGGCGAAGGGGACAAAGACACAAGTGAAATAAGAAATAAGGAGAAGAAATAAGAAACGGAAGAATGTGTGTTTGTGTATCTTACTGTTTGTAGATCATACACAGATTACCTTGAATCTGCTGCAGTAGATGACAGCTCCGGCCGGCTCGCTGAGCTCCTTGAGCACATTACCTAAAGATGAGAATATGTCTCAATCCCTTAACCTTTGTCTTATTTCCTTTTAAGTTCTATATAAAAAGCTGAAACAACAAAAAGCCTTATGTTTCGAACCGTTTCCTCCTGCCCCCTGATCATGTATACTGCAGACCGGATTTCCATTGCTTCTTTCCAGACATGCCCTGAGAGCACGATTCATCTTCTGCTCCATCTCAGCATCTCCCCTCTGCACTGCACCCAGATCCCTGTCACTGGAGTTGTCCCCCTGGACCTACAAGCCATAATATATATAAATGTACTGAAATGCCTGCACCTGGGGTGGGGGGGTCTCTGATAGTCTCAGTGTGATTTAATGTAGTGCCCCTACTTGTACAGAGGAGGCCGCTCCTCCTCCCACGCCAATCCTGTACACCGGCCCTCCAATCTTCACCACTTCCATTCCTGATCGACGAGAACAGCAGAGGGGAATTGTGAGTCACTGATTGATATGTATATGTATATGATGTAAATATAGCCTCTGCATTGATTAAACTCATTTCGCACACTGAGTTAAAACGTTACCAGTCTCTGCCTCCTCTTTCTTCACATGTGCATCTTCAATAGAACCGAGACCACCGCTGAACATGATTGGCTTAATCCACTCGCGCCGCTCGCCGTTAGGCAGCCGCATGCCAAAGGAGCGGGCAAAACCTAGAGGCAGGAGTTATAGAAAACAGCACACAATGAATTAAAAGACTAAAATAAAAGAAATCAAAATGGATCCAAATTTCAAACTGAATGTCATTATTAGGAAGTAGAAAAACCTCCAAACGTGTTTGTTTTCCTTTACTTCTTATCAGATTTGGAAAACATAACATTACATTACATACCTTGGCTGTGGTTATTTCGGAAAACTAATTTCTGCATTACTGAAGATGATATTACTTTTGCATCCCTTTTTTTTTTTTTTACGTGTGTCTATGAGTTCTGTTCTGTCACATGTTGTAATTCAGCTGAAGAACTAGCTGTTAAATTAATCTAGAAAAACTTCGATATATATTGTGTAGGTTTTCCTACCTGACAGGACAGGCTCTCCAAACTTGTTGCCGTAGTCTGACGCTCCATCACTGGCCTCGATGGCCACCTGCAGCGGAGGGGCGAAGCTGGAGGGATACTCCCAGCCCTCTCCTTCAGATTCCCAGGGGAGAACGTAACCTGTTGAGATAAGAACGATTTCTATGAAGCACTCCCTAAGTTGGCTTCCAGTGTCTCTATTAACAACTATGTCACGTGTATGTTTATTTCTTTTAAGTTACGCTCCTGGAATTGATTTGATCTGTTTTCCATTATCATATTATAATTTGTTGATTGTAATTTGCTTTGTGAAGCACTTTTTAAGTTGGATTTGAAAAATGCTCTATATGATGATCATGAATACGATAAAATTATATTATTATTATTACTATTATTGTTGTTAGTGAGGTAAGTGAAGCAGCCTGTTTTACAGTTACGCCAAGTCTGACCTGGGATATGAAGATTGCCAAAGCAGTATCCTGCAGTGCCAGCGATGACGTGACCTCCTCGTCCAGCACTCTGGACATCTCTGATGCGGCCTCCTGTTCCTGTGGTGGCACCACTGAACGGAGCTACACCTGGACGTCGGATGAGATGGAAAATTATTATACGGAAAACAACACGAGGGAAAAAAAAGGACATTTATGCGGCAAGTAAGCAACACGTTGTGTGTCCAGACCTGTCGGGAAGTTGTGCGTCTCTGCAGTAAAGATGACATGTCGTAGTGAGTGTCGTGTCTCATACGGGCTGGCTTCGGATGGATCTTTTGGGTAAACACAGTCCAGTTCCATGCCTTTGATACCACTAGACACACACACACACACACACATTGAGTCAGTGTTAAATACGCACACACAGTCACACATACAGCATCTGTAGTTGCTGCGTTGATTCCACTCATACCTGCTGTTGTCGCAGAACTTGATTACGTTGTTCTGGTTGCTGTGCCGCTGGGTGTCCATTATGAGGCTGAAAAGAGTCTCCTTCTGTTCCTGCCCGTCAATCACCATCCGCCCCCGAAAGAACCAGTGACGACTGTGCTCGCTGAGACACCACAGTGCAAAGAAAGCATTAGAGAACAAAAACACCCGGGACACCAAAACTACAGAACCGTGCAACACAAAGCTATCCCGCTAGTCTGCTGGGTGCAGACAAACCCCACCTGTTGGACTGGGCCAGGTCAAAACACTCCACGCTGGTGGGGTTCCTTTTAATCCTCTGGAACACTGATGTGTAGTAGTCCAGATCCCAGGAGTCAAAGGCGAGACCTGCATCAAGCACAGCACACACATGAGGTTTGGAATCGCCACAAAAACACAGGTGTAGAATTTTTTATTACAGAAGCAGTGCAGACATCAACCCACACAGAACTCAGCACTAATCAAGATGCAAAATGAATCAGTCAACACACAAACACACACAGTGAGATCACTTCCAAACAGTTATTTATGTCCTCTGCACGCTTCAAAGGAACAGAAACCCAAAGACTTGGATAGGACTATTATTATTATTCAAAGTATGAGCTGCTTTCAAACAATGTCACGTTCCTCATAGCAATTTGTGTCCCTTCTATTAAACACCATGTTAAACTCAACTGGGGAAGCAAAATAGTGAAAGTGAAATCAATCCTTAGGGGAAATTAAGCAGCTATAGCGTCAATAAATTTCAGATTGGCCACTTTAATTATCTCCTCAATTCACCAGTTGAGCTTGGGTGAACCTGCAAAGTATGTGCTGAAATTATTTCTCTATTATTTGAGCAGCTTGTGAATATTAATGAAGTGAATAAGCAGAGCATGAACATAAGCACGCACACCACGTTCTGTCGCAGTGGGCAGTGTCAGTCTGAAACCTGTTCATAAAAACAGTTTGTGAATAACCACTATTTAACAGCTTAAAAATTAAATACACTATAGTTTTTGTGCATTGGGGTAACAGCTCATTTCTGAGTATATAGTTTTATTGCTGCAACCAAAAGTCAGTTATATTATTCAAAGTTAAAAGCCCAACTCAACTTATTCAATACCTGATCTTTTTGGGGGTTTCATTTTCTTTCACTGCACTAAATCAGACACACACACACTAAACACACACATGCACGTGTAAGATAATGAGCATCGTCATCTCTGTCCTGTGACTTCAGTCAGCTAAGTAATAATGTCATGCATCATGTGACATTACTACCTCCCGCAGCATACACAGTGTACTCACAGACAGCTGCAAGACTGAAAAGAGACATAAAGAAAGAGAAAGGTAACTACGCATTAAGTAACGGTCTGAGTGACGCACAAAAAAAAAAAGCAGAGATGGAGAGAGGCTGAGCCTGAACAGTGCAAAGAGAAACTGCCCCAAACTGGAGGCTGTAAACTGAGTCTCACCCAGATCCTGGTTTGCCTTTTCCAAGGCTGCACGACCCTTCCCCAGGATGTCCACCTCAAACACCGGCTGTGGTTTGGTCTCCACGGCGAAGGAGGCGATGGGATGCTGATAGATACACTCTGTCATACTGTCGTACAGGCACTCAATGAGCTTCTTCAGATCTCCATTGAGCTTGGTCACACTCTCTCCCTTGGTGGACTGGAGAGGAGAGAGCAGCAGGGACATGAAGTGACAAAACAATCCTGAATCAGCGCTCCACAAAATCATTTTGTGTGTGTGTGTGTGTGTGTGTTTTCAAACCTTGATTAGAAACCTGCGAGACAGCTCGACCCGTGTGACACTGGTGAGGCCGGCACTCTGGCAGATGGACACAGCGTTAGTGGACCAGGCAGTGGAGAAGTTCAACCTGAAGCGGCGAGATCAATAAAAACTTTCACTTTCTTTGGCCTTATTTGGCTCCATTATCACTGGTTCAAAAAACAATAAAAAAAAACAAAAAAGAAAACAACTGTACCATATGTTTTTTTTTTTTTTTAAATTCATCAAAATGCAAATCATGTTTGTCCACAGTCTGTCACAGTCCAATTTTCCAGCGGACACAGTGAACATTTACTAACTTCACAGGAAAAAAGTGATTTTCATCTTTCTCTTTTCTATTGTAGTAGATTCTCTAAGCGGCTGGACTTAACTGTATCTGTCCTGGCCAGCATGCAAAGTCATGCCAAGACTGACAGCAGCTGCTAGAAGGATGGAAACTATATATGTTTTTAGTGATACTAATCCTTTGCAATTTGCCAGTTTGGACATTTTGCAGAGTGGATTCTGTTTAGCTGTAAATTTTTATTTTACTCTGCTGGTGGCGACTGAATAAATTTATCATATTCATATCCAATATGTTTTGTCTTTCAGAGTCTGAGGGTGTCGCACCTCTATGGTATTTAGCATGAATATTCACGACAAGCTCAGGATGAATATTAATATTTTCTGACCTCTGCTCTACTGACACTTACACACAACAAATACTAAAATAATGACCAGATGATTATGATATTTATGGAGAACATTCAGGATCCTCAGAGGACTGATACTGAAAAGCAGAGCTTTATATTAAGATCTCATGGTGAAAACTGAGCCATCTCTCTGACAACTGAGCCAACTAAATCCACTGATGAAGACTGTGAGATGCAGGTAAAAGCTCTGGAACCCTGACTTGTCAAGAATGAAGATTGATATTCAAGGTACAGAAACCTGATATGAAAGTCTAAAATAAAGCTCACTGTAAGGCAAAAGAAGAGCCACAGCATGTAATACAGGTCATTTATCAGACTGGGTGGGTGCAGCTGTACCTGGGTCCGATCTCTACCAGTTTCTCCCCACTGCCCTCTGTGAGGTTTGGTTTCTCAGACAGTGGCTCTGCCTGCAGAGGGGGGCAAAACAACCAGAGGAGAACCTCCTTCTGCTCTGTACTCAGACTCTCACAACCTGCAGCAGAGAGCAAGAGGACAGATTTTGCAGAGGTGGAAAACATGGTAAAGGGATAAACAGACAGAGGAAACCTCAAGGCACAATGTATGGCATTAATGTATGTGTCTCGCATTTTATCAATCCGTCCACGGCCTTAAATTATTAGCTGTTACACGCTCACCTGTCAGCTCCACATTGTAGCACAACTCAGTGGTGATTGACAGCTGGGGGTAGAGCTTGGCTGCCCGCTGTAAGGCCCGCCCATTCACAGCTTCATTACTGTAGAACCGCACCACAGCCATGACTGATGGAGAGGCAAAATAAATTCACTGTAAAAACTGAGGGACCTTCATTAATAAACTCAATCACAAAACGTCACAGACGATGGATGGAAGGCACCATTTGTCGATGAAACTGATCGACTCCGTCTTACTAAGTGCACATTCTAAAGTAATGGATCACTAAATCAGAGGTCAACGGTCAATACCGATGATCAATTATAAGAAAGGACCCTTGCATTTTATCACAGAGGCTGACCTTTGTCCCCACATCAAAACAGGTCAAGACAAACCAATAATCAGATGGCAGGCGACTAATGAGACTGCACAAAGGCTGAAGCGTGGAGCGTTACCACAGACATGAACACACACGAGTCTCCATGACCTCTGTCTGAGGCCTCAGTGTGTGTGTGTGTGTTCAGACCATAAAGATTACGATCTACCAAGTGATGTATAGATGTGAAGTGCAATGCATCTGTAAACATGCTTTAAGATAAGAATAAGGGGTCCACGTGGGTGTTAATTCTGCCTACACTCAATTTATCTTTTGACTTGAAATATGCAAAAATATCCAGAGTGTAATCACTGCATCAAGTCACAGATGATTTTGTCCAAGAAAACCGTTCATACTTTTATCTGTTTACAGTATCTGTACAGCAAACAACTAGTGCAACATACCGTTCGTATTTTTACAGAGCTGATGTAGACGTATATCTAATCTAATACATGCATGTCTCTCTCAAAACTCATTCAGACTGCACACACAGACACACACTCGCAGCCTCCTGACAATTTGACAATTGGCTCATTGATTGTGTGCATGCTGGAGGTCACACACTGCACGGTCAGGAGCTTTCTGTTAGTCCTTAACTGCTGCAGCCCCCTTTCAACACACACACACACACACACACACACACTGATCAAAGAGTATCAAAGATTCTCTGTACAGTAACCAAGGATAGTGAGGAGCTTCTTAATGTGGCGTCTAAGTAAGTAATTTCCTGTTACTTTTACAGTATGTTAGAACAATGTCAGGACCCTTTCACCTGTTTAGCTCCCACGAGTTGCTGCGTAGAAGCCAAGTTACATGGTAAGTTTGAAAAAGGTACCTGAGTTAGCAGAGGGCTAGTCAGTAACGTTAGCTAACTTACGGGAAGCAGCTTCGGAGGCCGACTCTTCGCTTAGGACTGAAAGTTGAGTTGCCGCTCGCTCCTGGAGTCCTGGAGAAACTTCTGCTCCTCTTGAATGGACTGAAGGAGGTCTGTTTGGTGGAGGTCTGCACACTGACAGGACAGGATGGATGGACCTCTACGCCCACGTGTGTGAGCGCTTCTGCTGCGTGCGCATGCGCAGGAATAGGACAGTATCCACATCCTGAGCTCGTGTCCTCACAGTGTATTTAACTGATAAAATGGGGATTATTTCAATGTACACTCTGTAATTAAAACCTAAACCATACTGGGTACTTTACAGGCCACTTCCTGTGTTTTTACAACCAGTATTTGAAATTTGGCAACGTTCAGGTCAACTCAGTTTAGTGTTTGTCCACCTGAACTTTATTCCTGGCAGTGTGGAGAGTTGACTTTGAAACAGCACTGAGGCCCTCGTGTTGAGAAATAAAATGCTAATGTTGAACTTTACGAGTCTGCAAAATGTATTGCTAATTTGCAAGGAAGTGGAAACAAAAAAGTGTAGTTTTTGTATCTAGGCGTGTTTGGAGAGTTTGGCTGACCCGGACTAATGGCCTTAGTATTTGGATTATCCTGCCTGTAGCCATGGTGATGCTGATGCGAAAAGTTAACATTCATTAAACAAGGATGGACTCCAGCCTATGAACTGGCTGGATATGGTTACATCTAAAAAATGAAAGGCAATAAAAGCTAATGAGATATTTCTCTTACATGAGTCTACTTGTATTTTCACCTACTCTGATACTTGTGTTAATCATTTCAGGGAGCTTAGAAAAATATCTGCAGGATGTGCAGACAGCGCGTCTTTGATGGAAGTGTTGAGAGAACAGAACGAAACGACTCCCACACAGAAGAGTCAGGAGCTGCAGTCTTAGATATATTTAATAAATTAAAGCCAAGGTACAAAAAAAAAAACAATGTACATTTCATACCTCCCTCCCCTCCTTCACCTACCACTCTTTCTTTAGACTGTGATTAACATTTTTTTTTTATTTCTCACAACACAGAGGATCAGTGTTGAACATCCAGTCATTCACAGTTCAAATCAGACTCTGAGGCAGGACAGCTCACTCTCTAGAGCTGTTTCTTGCCCCTGGTGTCTCAGTCTAAACCACGTCTTTCTACAGTGTCTTAACACACTGAATACGTTTGTCCCTTGGACCCCAAAACCCCAACCCCCACCCCACAAAACACATACATGCTACATGTCTGCAGGCACCTCGGATAAGACAGAAGGATTAGACTGAGATAAAGTTTTATCAGAGACCACAAAGTACATTTCGATGCTGAGTGTTATTAGATGTCAACCTGCTGATTCACAAGCCGTCACATCACTTCACCAATAATGTCTCTGGCAATAATGGAAGAGCACAGAATGCCGGTGCTAATTCTAGTTGCAAACGCTGAATAACTTTCTCAGAGATTCTGTTGCTGAACTCTAATCCTTCTTGGTCCTCTCCAAGGCAGTGACCCAGATGGATGAAAGGATTTTTGGGTGGCTTGTTCACAAGCATTTTTGTTAAGAGCAGTAATTGGTGTCAATAACAGATAGATAGATGGGTGTGGTCATTGATTATCCAAGTTATCAGGAGGTTTAATAGCTGGGTCTAACTGATGGCGAGCAGCAGAGATGAAATGCTGGATGTATGCCTGGTCAGCCTTTATGAAGAGAGTAGTCTGAATGAGTGTGGTGTGAAGAAATGAATGGGCTCTTTGTTTAAAAGACAGGAGGAAGCTATGGACGTGTACTGTAGGTCCGATATAAGTGCACTGAACAAGTGGAAAAAGTTACATCTGTGCACACACAACCTCTCATACATACAGGTATGAACACACGCATACACTCAAATACACAGAAGTGTTCAGCAATAACTGTTAATATTCACAACTCGATTAATATTTTTGCACGATTACAGTGACTAAGCAGTCCAACGTCAGGATTATTAAACCCTCCAAACGCTCCGTTCCCATCTCAGTTTCCATCCTGTGCCTCTTTCTCCCTGCCAGCTAATATAATTCTTTTTCCCCTCCAGCCATCACTCTAGGCAGTCCTGCTTTACCTAAGGGACCACTGCATAAAAACCACTATCTACAACCCGAGGAGACTGCAGTATGACTGAGTGGGACTGTATGCACATAAGGTACAGCCCTATACACAGAGGGCTGGGCAAGAGAGCAGACTGTTTTTAGTCCAAGTGTTGTGTTCTTCAGTTTTCTTTCCCCACTCATACCCCCATTAAAAGGCATATATAACAAAAAAAGGACAAATTCACAAAACATTTCATGATAATTTGGCAATACGGATCTCACAGGGGAATGAGTGGGAGCTAATATTATTGTATTTATGTCATTTTTCCTGCAGAACCCCCTCCTGACATTGATCCTTCTCTCTTCCCATTAGCAGCAGCAGGACTGACGAACACCATCTTTCTATATGTGTACATATACATTTATATACTTAATTTGATTTATTTTGAAAAATAATGTCAAGTAGCTACGTACGTTACCACTATCATTTCATATGGATGCTAATCACCAGGAAACAACCTAGGAACCACAGGAAGATCTAGAAAGGCAGAACAAGACAGAGATAGAAGGGGGCGTGAGGCAGCATGCTGGGAGTGCTGCTCGAAGCTCTTCCAAAGAAAAGGCCTTAAAATAAGAGGAGAAACAATCGATCTTTGAACAGAAAAAGAAAATCGGAGCGGAGACGACAGCCTCCCTAAAGCCATCGGGGATTTAATGCTTGTCCATAAATCCGATGGCAGGTCTGTGCTGGAATGGTTCCATGTCTTGTCCTGCGGCGGGGCGGGTGATCATTACAATCATTTCATGGTATCTTCACTGACAGGGTTGGTGAGAACTGTGTTGCTGTGGCATCCAGCTGGTTTGCACTGAGGGCAGAGGTCACAGTTAGGTGAGAGTTCAAGGGTAGAGTTTCAGTATTCAGCAGCGTACTCAGTACCATGGAGCCCTCTGCACAGTAGTGTGAACTCCTTCACTATGTCCTTCACCCTCCTCTTGTTCACTCGTTCTCTGCAGGGAGGCAAAGAAGAGAGGAAAAATACACACAGTTATAAAGTATATGTGGTTGACTAGCAGGATAGACTCATTAGCTAATAAGCCTGTCGTAAAATGTCCGGCGGCGTACCTCAGGATCTGCTGTGAGAAGTTGTCTTTCTGTTCAGCTGTGACCCGTGAAGACGGGAACCCCGGAGGCTGCAGCGCCTCCTTCAGCCACACAGCGAGCAGAGAAAAGCAGTGCTTGTTCAGACAGAAAAGCACTTCTGCAAACTGGTCCATCAGGCTCCGGGATGCCCCGCCCCCGATGCCCTGGAGAGAGCGGAGGAGGCTTTTTACATGAGGGACTTAATTACGGTGAGAGAGGAAGAAAAGTTTGGAGTGTGATAACACAGCAAAACTGCAGCATCAGTGAAATGATGAAACTTTTCTGTGGCGTGATGTGTAAATGTGTGATGCGGTGCTTCTCACCTCCAACACGGCCTGTACCAACAGCTTGCCATCCTCCTGCACCACCCTGGCCAGCGGAGGCACATCTGAGCAGTGGGGTAGCAGTTCAGTCTAAGACAGAAAAAGAAAACCAAATGACCCATTTATATCTAAAATGATGGCTTAATTAACATTCATATGATTGCCAGGTTTTCAATTGTTTGTGTGCGCTCACAAAGAACAAGCACGTTGACTTGACTGTCGGAGCTTCGGGAAATTTGAGAGATAAAACTCCTAGAAGTGGGAGAGGGAGACAGAAACATAAATAAACTACTGAAGAATGGTGTCAAACATTTACAGTGTGTACTTTGTACTGACAGGCACATTTTTCACAGGAACTGTAGCAAAACAGCCAGTGCAGAGAGTAGGGTGTGTGTTTGTGTAAAACGATGTGCAAACTTACCACAGTGGAACACTGCTTTCACATCAAGACTCTCAGACAAGAACAAATCGGGCTTCCGTTTGAGGGCCTAAGAGGCAGATAAAGGCATTAAACAGAGCATGCTTCTGTCGGCCCGACCCAATCGGTACTGCTTCACCACATTCCACTGCATAAGCTCCTTCAAAATACTGCTATCAACAGTACCCCCTCAGCCTGGTAGCCAGATCTGACAGCAACACAGGACTGAGGCCAGATCTGCCTACCAGGCTTTAATACTCTCTCCATCTGTTTAGGAAAAACTATATGCAAACTCATACAGAGATCCTCCAATACAGAACTCAGCAGGTATAACAAACAAATTGCAAAAAATCAAACTCCGAAATCATTGGAAACTTAAGTCAAACTAAAGGCAATGATGGTTTTGGCTTTGTTTCTTGAAATCAATCTTACTTGAAACATTACTTTTCCTTGTTTTTGGTTGACTGGATTGAATATGCAACAGAAGTGTGTAAGTAATCAACATGTGCAGATAAAGAGAAATACAACTCATCTCGTAATAATGAACTCATTCAGGATGGAGGAGAGGAGAGAGGGAGAGAGGGAAAGGGGAGAGAGATGAAGGTCAGATCTATCCAAAGATAGAAAACAAAGGAAGAAGAATGAAGACGGAAGACAAAAATATAAAACAGGAGAGCCATCAGCCAATTTGTCTGAACTGATTAATATTAGTGGAATATTAATTCATCTGGGCTTTGATTGGCTCTGGGCTGGAATGACTTCAGAGGAGGACTGGGCTCAGAGACTAACCAGTCACTTGGGACCACAACGCTCATGCAAACGCTGTTACATCAACTTCCCAAGAGCCCCGCGTCAACTAAAATATTTCATCTAAGGCTCTAAGGCGTTGGTATTTTACCAGCGAGAAAATGTGCCCTGATATTGACTTTACAGAAAAAAAGGAAATAGGATTTAGCCAAAATGAAGTGCATAAATATCTTTATGGATCTTCAGGCATAATATAAGTTTATATGCATAAATGTCTCATTTTTCCATTTTCAAAACAGCCCGTAGAGCTGTGTGATAAATCAATGTTATGCAATTTATCACAGGCTTACATGGTCCACTGTGAGTTATCGCAATTTCCTGACATCTTAAGTTGATTAAACTTTTCCAAAACAGAGTAGATGTTAAAAAAAAAAAGCACTGTCATCTCGCAAAAAACAAAGCTGCAGACAAAAACAAGATTCTCACCTGTGACAAAATGTCTGCAGAGGTTTATTAAATAATGATATAAAAATAATTTCTTAGAATTTGATTGATTATCAAGACACCTTATTTAACACCCTGCCATAGCAATGTGATTTTTAGATGGCATTCAAGAGATTTGTGTGTAATCAGGCTTAAGGTTAAGGTGGTTTCTGCATCTAAAATAAAACCCTACATTAGATTAGTACTATGCTTGTGTGGCAAGGTGACTGTTAGAATCAAAAGCGTTTGAGGAGAGACAGACGTCTCTTTTTCAAACATTCCCCTCACGTTTCATTCCACTGCCTCGCCTATGTGATGGGACACCTTAGGGCCCAGTAACAAAGAAAGGAGATACAGAGAGGGAGAAGAGGACAGAGAAACAGGGAAAGAGTAGAAAAGGAGAGAAAGAGAGAGAGAAACCCAAAGTGAATGAAATAAGAAACCAAAAACACACCTGAGCTTGGAGTTGCATAAATGAATCAACAATATCAGGATGATCCCTGGGTCCTAAAATATAATAAAGATGAAACTTAAGAAATCATAAGAGAATAAGAATAATATACAAACAGCAACTGAATAGATTCAACAGTCATGTGGAAACAAAAGAGAACTCAAAAATATTTCATTGAAATAATTCACATGTGAATAAGGAACAAAGGGGTAGGAGGGGGGGCATATGAAGCTTTGGCAGTGTCTTGGAAGAACAGACCAACCAAAAACAAAAAACAGGCAGAAGACAAAGACATGGGTCTGTTTGGAGAGGAAAAAAAGAAAGAAGTAACGAGAGAAAAAGAACAAACCTAAAGAAACAAAAGTGGGTTTGGAGTGGGAACCCAGGAGGCACCTCTGTTACTGTTACAGTTTGGAGGGAAAGGGGCACCAAACGTGAATGAATCCCCTCTCAACTCCCTCCTGTGAGACACTGTAGGCATCAATGTGATCAAACAACAAGCGACACATTTCCTGTCTGATTTAAACCAGTGCCTCAGGGAGAGAGGTGATCATCAAGGGTTCATTCAGAATTGGTCAATAAGAGCCCCTTAGCTTCAAAGGTGAACCCATAGCCATCAGCATGAATCACGCTCAAAGATCAGGATAGGTTCGGATGTCACTACCTCCCATATGCTGGACACAGACTACAAGACTTTTAAAAAAATGTGACAGATTACAAATGATGCACAATTAAACACACGATTCCTGTAGAGGCTTCTGGACTGAAGAATCCACATCGAGATTCCTGACTTTCAAACATGGTTTACTCCGATGGCTTAGGATTGATGTTGGAGGGACTCCAACAGCATAAAAACAGAACAAACGTCTGTGGTGAGCGCCCAGCTTTAGCTGTTCCCAGACTCCAAACAAGTTTCCTGCTCAATACCCCCCTCCAGCCCTCATCCACACACAACTCCTCGAGAGAATACAGGGCTTATTCAGAGGGCTGTGATGAGGAGCCCGACAATAATCCTAGCACAGCAGTGGCTGCAGCCGTATTGAGCTGGCACGCCCTGCTATGTTAAATGTCAGCCAACTGAATAAGCTAGAGGTCTCTGTGCTGTGACTGTATCCTGTACTGTATACTGTATACTGAAGGGTACCTGCTCAGAAAAGAAAGAGTTTAGAGGCAGGAGGAGAGGCAGCCATTACTTAACCAGTCAAAGCAGGAAATGAAGAGAGGGGAAAAAAGGGACAACACAAAGGGAGGGGGAGCGGCAGACAGTCCTGATACAAGTGCTCTAAGCCAAGAGTAGTGAATTGAATTATATCATCTCCTTCATGTCCATCTTATGTTGAGTGAAAATCAGAACATTAGTCTGGCCCCAGGTGCACGCACATGAGGATGAAAGTCATTTTCATGCAGCTCAAACACAGTAAATTCATCCACCACTTCATAAATGTAAAAATAAACAAATGAATTTTAACAATGATAGTAAGCAAAGACTAGGCTGAACAGTATAGAAAACACTGCAACATGTTTAAGTTTAAAGCAAATCATAATGGGCTTAAACTGATTTAATCAATGATCAGTGGCAACAGCAGTCTGCATTGATAAAATCATTTGAGACAGACCACTTTGTGTTTCCACTTACATTAATGAGTAATGAGAGCAAACGTTTAAAGGCTGACTGTGACAGAGGAGTCCAATGACCTCTAACCTTTTGTCATTTTCCTATTTGTGGCCTCAAGGCTGAGCTGTTTTATTGCCGAGAAATGTAGGAACACAGCAATTGCAACAGGAAATGGGAATATATCATGTCACCATAACATGCATAAAATATGGAACAAATTTGTCTTCTTCTATTTCTACAAATTTGTTTACAATGCCACTCTTTCCACTGCCACGACCAGTTATGATTTTGGACCCTGGGAAATCAAATATGATCAGAGGCATTCAAAGTTCTACCACTGATCTGAACAGAAACAGTTCACAGTATTCACAGTCCCGCCCCTGCTGGACCCCCTACCTTGCTGGAAGATGGACAGTGTTACCGAGGTAACGAGCTCAAACAGAGCCTTGATGGGTGGGAAGTGGTCTGTCTCGCTGGCAAAGATATGCACCATCTGAAACAGCAGGACTTCAAATCAGACACTCCCCATGTTTATTTGCACACAAGAAACCAGGTTATTACAGGCTGTAGCAGCCTTCACACGCACTGCAGTAACCTATTATTACTGTAAAAACCCGTGGTACTGTAAAAACTGGTTAATATTCTGACATCTCCCCCACTCTAGGCCATATTTCTGAATGAAGGCTGGCATCTTTTATGAGTGATATGTGACACCGCAGCCCAGTGCAGTGAGTAAACAAGCTCTATCATAAAAGCATTTTGAATATTGGCTTATTTAAAACTATTTATTTTAGTGTCATTTCCAATTACATTTGTTCTGGGATTCAATTGATCTGGATACAAAGACCTACTGCTGTGAGCAATGATCTTTCTTCCCTTCACACTGCTGCCACAGTATCACTTTTCCTGCCTGAAGTTATTGTCATGCATGTCCTAAAACTGATATAAACGGCCAAGAAATCCGGTTTCTCAAGCAGAAGTCTCCCTGTCTTGACAGGAATTCTCTTACCCCTGTCAGAGAAACCATGTTCTATGTTCCATGTTGACATGACATTAAAAAAAAAAAAAAAAAAAAAAACTGTCCAAAAAAAAAAAAAACCTGACTGCGCAGACCTCTCAAAAGCCCTTCTTAAACTTCTTCTCAAATTCTTTTTTACTCTTTTACTTTGCTAAAGAAATTGTAATTAGCAAGAGAT
>JBBMJY010000022.1:4704180-4754608 GCA_037833715.1 Toxotes lorentzi | reverse complement strand
CCCCAAGGGGAAATTTCGGGATGGGGGTTAGGAGGGGTTTTTTTCGGGTTTGCCCCTTTTAGGGGAAACAGGGTTGGGGGTTCAGGTGGGAAGGGAAGTAAAAAAAAAAAAAAAAAAAAAAAAACTGTATAAAGACAAAAAAAATCTGACTGCGCAGATCTATCAGAAGCTATTATTAAACTTATTATCAAATTATTTGTTACTATTTTACTTTGATAAAGAAATTGTAATTAGCAAGTTAGTTAACTTAATATCAAGTGTGGAGAAATAAACATCTGAGACACTTTTATTTATGAATGTTATGACATTAGCAATTTTAAATTTAAAGACTAATCTAATTTTTTTAATGAGCTTTACTCTTATCTGGCCAAACAAATGCTGCTTGAGAATCAAGTCATGAACACAGACTGTGACTGTGGGTGAAGTTTTACAAACTTACAGTGTATCCTCATTAACCTTGGACTCACTGGTGCGTAGCTTATTAGTTCACACATGGCAAAGCTTTAAAATCTCTCTGGATGTAACTGTATAGTATTAAAGAAAGAACAGTGTTTTTTGTGCATGCACTTGTATGAGTGTTTACCTGTCGTGTGAGGTCAAGGGCTGAGGCCTGGGGAATTGTGCTGTACATCTGCCCAAGCATCTCACTTAGCTGAGACACCATGGGAGCAAAGTCATGGAGCAGAGTCTTCACCGACTTCTCAAAGATGGCGCACACCGCCTGAGGAACAACATGAGATCAGCTTCAATGAAATGTCATCGTATGTCTGCATTATTCGTGGACCGAGTTCTACAAAAAAAAAGCCCCCAGAGGTTTGACAGTACGTGGGCACACATGTTGTCGACTAACCTCCACAACCTGCGAGTCATTGAGCCACTTGCTGAGCACAGTCTGTATGAGAGCGAACACTTGCTGCAAAACCACCACCACCTGAAACACACAAACGTCATTAAACTTAAGTAAAATGAATAGGAAGCAAAGTAATAAACAAGAAGCAGCATTAGACATTCACATTTACACATGGGTGCACGCCTAGAAGCAGAATCACTAATGACTATGGATGAGTGACAGGGCACAATTTTCCTGTTGACCACCCTCACCACTTCAACCAGCGATAGCCAGTGTATTCGGTGGAGGCAGCAGGGGGGTGGGGGTGAGAGGGAAAGAGCTCATATGGCTGCAAGCACCATGTGCCCCACTGCATTTCATATCTACCAAACTGCAGTGTACAACATTACAAAGCCTTTAAATGGAATACATTGTATGTTTATATCTCTACGCCCATAGATTCAGCTGCTGCTTATAGTCAGTGTATTTGAGAAATATGACGATGGTATGTGGTGACTGACCGGGTTTGGTCCAGGTGGGGGCGGGGCTGTTTTGACAGGTGGTGCTGTGTTGTCCGCTGACTCGTCATCCTGCTTGCTGATGTCGAGCGTAGTGAACAGGTTGGACAGAAGACCCAGTATGTGGATGATTGCTAACTTGTTGGAGGGATTAGGCTGAAAGAAGAGAAAAAAAAACACAAAAGACAAAACTAATAATATTATTTCAACTGGCTGTAAGATATAAAACCTGATCCCACTGCTAGTATGCTAATATACAACCTCACCCCACTGTCCGTCTGGCTCATTTAGTGCATTAGTGTCTGCCTTGAGAAATAACTGCTAAAATATTCAAGAAGACAAACAAACCTTTAAAGCTGGACGTGATTAATAGAATAAATACGACAAAAAAAAAATGAAAATATGAAATAACTGGTCAATAAATAACAATTGTTTCCAATCCTAGTTAAAAAACACAAACCACAAGCCAGTGGGTGGGTATTTCAGCAGCATGACCGAAAAATGGTAAAGGCTTGTTTTCGTACCAGTTTTCGTTCCCACAGACATTGGCGCACGCACACGCACACGCACGCACACACGCACGCGCGCGCACACACACACACACACACACACACACCTCCCCATCATTAATTAGGGTTTTGCTGGCAGTACTTAATCATTTCTCTGTCTCCATGGTGACATAACCGAGCCAAAAGACTATGGAGAGGACAAAGATGTGGCTGCCACACCCTCTTACGGCCACATTTCTCCTCTCTTGTTTAACATCCACCTCGCTCACAGTGTCGATGCTTTTACTATTCAGCAGTCATCCTACAACAACAGTATGTGAGCACATTATGGCTGACATCCTCATCAGAGTGACTCCATCAGCTTTTGCTGTCAGCACTGTCGGACATCATGGTCATTCACCCCAGATATAATGTAACCTGAAGGCCTCCCCACTAGGTGCCACTATTTGTCTGGCTCCACACACACACACACCATCTGATTTCTTAGTCTGATGTAATGCCGATACATCAAAAAGCTAGACAGAAAACAATCACAGCGGGAGGAAGTCGGAAAGGATGGATGAGACAGTGTGTGATTGTGTGCGTTTCTGTGTTGTGTTGACTGTGAGGGGTGAGACAGGGACAGAGACAGACACAAAGAGAGAAATGAAAAGCTTCATCTAAGCTGACATCTCTACTCACCCCACCCGAGGTCTTTACTAAGTACAGAACAAGGGATCAGGAGAAATTCTACTTTGTTCCACATCCAGTAGATATAAAACTGTGTATTTTTAGATAACCTCGGCTGCATATTTGTACTATCCAGCGTGACAGTCACAAAATCGAGATTCCATTAGACGTGACATTTAAACTGTGTGCATGCACGTGTAAAGGCACAACCTATTGTAAATATGTGTGCGTTGGCACTTTTTCATTTTCTGAACTCTGAATTTGTCTTGCTGTTGTGTGCGTGTGTGTTTGCATGAGGGAGAGAAAGTGTGTCTTTGCTACTTCCATTTGAGTCGCTAGCCCATGGTGCAGGGTCAAATCCAATCTGGTCCCACAGAGAAATGTTCCACTGCAGTGACACCACACAGACACAAGGCCTGTTCCTATTGGCCAGAGTCCGACTGTGCCTGCTCTGTGCCTGTAAGTGTGTGCGTGTGTGTACTGTTTCACATTGGTTTGTGTACGCACCGTCTCGTCCGCTAGCTTCTCCAGTTGCTGAATGTAGGGTGTGATGAGAGAGTGAAGGTTTCTTAGTATGTCTTCCACAGGGAGAGCGGAGAGCAGGAAGCCCAGAGCCTGCATCAGCCACATGCACTGACTTGTCTGCAGGAGGATCACAGGTGTAGTTTCAGTTCAACCATGAGAGCTCATAGGCACTCAAGGATTTTATACTGTACACCACAAACAAAATTTTCACAACACATAACATGTCATCCTTAGACTACAGGCTACAAACAAGTTACTTCTGAACTGAGAGTGCCGAAACAGAAAGAGAAAGTGAATGTGAGAGGAAAAACACTGACCTTGTGGATCTGCTTTATAAGCACCTCCTTGGGAGAAAACAAAAAGAGTGATGCTTGTGTTATTCTGTTATTAAGTACAACAAAGTACCTTCTCAAAATAGAAAGGTAAAGTAACTCCAAAGTAAAACAGCTGAAGTGATTTCAAAGAGCAAATGTTATTTTTGGAAAGCAGGAGGAGCCTCAGCCATTAAAAGTAAGGAAAAATAACAGATTATTATCGGCTTTTACACTTTTCCATCTGGGCAGAAAATGTACTAAAATACTTTTAAAAAAGGTTATATATGTGTACACATACCTGAGAGACAGCTACTATATTGGTTGCGTAAGGTGGCAGGTCATATTTGCATTCTCTACAAATTTTCTTGAGTGTAGAGACAGAGGAGACAGAGAGGTCTGGATTCCCTAAAGCCTGTAGCACCAAGGGCAAGACACTGCTGAGCATCACTGGGTGGTCTGCCAACCATTCAGCCAGAGCGCCTAGTGGGAGAACAGTTCAGATACTGCATGAGGAACCATGTGTGTGTGTTACTGAACTAAAATGCTGTCTTTTCTGAACGTTTAAATTACACTTCATTTGCTTTAACTGTTGTGATACAACCTGCATTTGTCTTACCTATTGTGAACATCACTGTGTCCGCTAACTGGACGTTGTTGATGTTTATTCTAGGGATGAGTCCTATCAGGCCTGGGATAACGTCTGAGTAATTCACATCTATCGTCTCTGCTATGGACTGGAAGCCGTACAGCAAAGCTTCTGTGTGCTGGAGGAGGGGAGCGCAGTCAGTGTATTTGTGAGAACAAGCTGACAACAAAAAAGCAATTACAAAAACGTGGAAAGTGAGAATAACCCAAAATCAACAAGAAAAATTCTTCAAATAGTCTAAGTCCTGTAAACATACATTTTAAGTTTCTTTCAACTTCTGTTTAGGTTTATGTTGAGGTGTATTTTGAAGTGAGTGTGTGGACTTCATGCACGATAATGTAAGTATAATAATGTGAAAAAAAAAAAAAAAAACAACATACCGCTCATCAAATACTAGTTTATTACATCTAGTGTGATGCATTTTTTTAGTACTGGCTTCTGCGCAACACTAAAAGAAACAAATAATCTCTTTGCTCATCTGTGTGCGTGTATGTTTCACCCACCTGCCATGACGTGGGCTGCTCTGCATTAGTCAACAGTCTCCCTAGTTTATCATACAGGTTACTCAGCAGCTCCGCTCCCAGCATCTCATACACGTACATGAGCGTGTCTGAGATATCCACCCTGATGGACAGACAGACAGACAGTTTAGGGGCACGCAATGTTGAAACCTTATCTGTTAATCCATTTGCCAGACAGGTTTTGCCCTCTCAGCTTGCCAGTTCAGTAAGAGTCTATTAGAGAAAAACACACTCATTTGCTGACCAATCATCCTGTCAGCAAGTAATTTCTGAAACACTCAGGCCGTCACTGAAACACTTACACACAACAGTGCACAGCAGAAATAGGAATGTGAAAAACCCGGAGACCCAGAGTCAGGTATACCAATGCACACAAACAAAAAGACACGCACCTGTAGATCCTGAACTGCTCTTTCTCATCTGAGGACCAGGACGCGTACTCCTGGTCGGACGGGAACTGGGCTTTGTGCAGCAGAACATCCACCAACTGGAAATACACTGGCCTGTAGACCTGCAGATACACTGCCTGCTTATCTGACTCAAATGACATGATTTCATCCTGAGGAATAAGCAAAGACAAGTAAGGCTGTATTAGTGTTTGGTCTGGAACATAAAACGTTTTATGCACTGTACAGACAAAAAGCATCTGTTCTGATTTACAGTGTTTCCCATTAACAGACACTCAAGTAAATTTCACACAGTCTTCTAATATATCTAACTTCACAATGCCAGCTCTCATAAACCTGGATATTTATTATGTTGGATAACGCAGAAGGAAAAAAAAAAAAAAAAAAAGAAAACGTTTTCAGACTGTCACATTTTATTACTGGAAAATTGTAGACAAAGGCCCGACCCCACCAAGTAGCACATTTATACAATGAGGATGTGCAGAGAGAGCTTGTGTTAAAGATGACTGTTTCAAACAAGTGCTTATTTAGCAAAGCTCATTTTGTGGGCTGGTTTTACGTGCCTTGAGAACTGCGTAAAACATGACAGTTGGAAAATGTGCAGTGACCGTTTACTTTCTTTATTTTTAGTTTGAGGACATAATGAGATTAGATTTTAACACTGCTTACTTGTAGTGTGTACCAGAAGGTGAGTGTGAGGGAGCTGGTGGTCTCATTGACCGGGTAGTGGCCGGGGATGCCTGTACAAAACATGATCATGTTGACTAAAGCCAGGAAGCTCTGCCAGTGGTCCACCTGTTCCAACAGAGTCCTGGAGAAAGAGGTGGGTGCACGGGAACGAGACAGAGAGAAGTGTGTTTTTCAATAGCTGTTCAATGCAGCCGGTACACAGGTAGTTGTGCATATCATTTTATTTTACAGTAATTCATGCCTACAAAAAAAAAAAAAACAACCCAAATACACACCTTGAGTGGTTCTCTCCTAGTGTGACAGCGATCCGGCAGATACCGTGGCAGGTCTCCATGTCTCCATTCTGAACAGCCTCTCTTAGCTGCTCCTGGAGGGCCAGCACTTGAGGAACCAGTTTCAGCAAAGTGTTCACATATCTACAACCAAACGGACACACAAACATAGAGAGAAAAACACCAGAACTGACAGTTAAGAGTCCAGTTCATTTAAAGAAACTGGGCTAAAACCAGACACTGTACTGTACGAGAAAGAGGAATATCACACGCACAGCCAGTGAGCCTCGTCCGGTGAATAAAAAAAATGACTCACACCGCTCTCAGCTAGGTTGATGTATTTATTGCTCCTTCCCAAGACAAGTGTTTATTTCAAATCAAATCTCAGTCCAAGTCAGTCCAACTTCTGATCTAGCACACCCACCCCTAAAAACCCACACATCTACCATGAAACCAGAAAATCTATTCAAAGCTCCTGCTCAGAGCTGCGCTGCTGCCAGTTATTATTCAGTCAGTCTTCTTCCTGCTGTCTCAGCCATCTATAATTTCCTAACTCCAGCTAAAACACACGCATGTGCTGATACACACACACACACAGATGAGTATACACCCTTCAACACAAGCTTAGATCTGTTCATGTGACAACATCAGACATCCTCCTCCTGTCACCCTTAATGACAGCAAGTGAAGGGCAACATTTGAAGATGAAGGGCGCGCGTGTTTGTGCGCCTGAATATCACTGAGGAGATTATGTGCATGTGTGAATGCTGTAAATGTAAGCCATATTACGTGTGTGTCAGTCCCAGGGGGGTTTTGTGGTATGGAGGCTGCTTCATCTTTCATGAGAACATCAATAAGGAAAGGACGAGGGTCCAGGTCGATGAATATTCATCAATGACACAGCAAGGTTGTGTGACTTTAACAGTATCTGGGGAAAAAAAAACCCCAACTGAACTCAACGTGAAAAACTGCTGTAACTTGTATTTTTTCTTTGAGGGCTGCAAATTCTGCGATTTCAATCGTTTAATCCATGATATGTCAAAAACTGAGAGAAAGATCCATCTCAGCTACGCTGAAACCAAAGTGGCGTCTGCAAATAGCCCAATCCTCACACTGGAGAAACTGGAACCAGAGAAAATGACTTGACATAAATAATTATTCGTATAATCAAAACTGCTCATTAATATTCTGTCTGTTAATTAATCAACTACTTGTTTTTAACAGCAATGTAAACCCATTAATTCACATTAATCACATTAATGTGATGTAAATTAATGTGAACATAAATTTAGAACATCTGTAACCAAACAAAAAACCACCATGGTCATGGGAGGCATGTATTGTTCTAATTTCCCTGTTACCACTGCAGCCGACACCCGCCTCATGCATCTAACCCTCCTTGTAATATTTTGATATTTATGCTGAGTGAAGTTACAAAAGTCTAGCCAGCTTCCCAGTCGGCTGCTGGAGTTTTCAGCTTGCCAACATGCCTCTCGCATTTGTTTCTGACTGGTAAATGTTAATTGTATTAACAAGCATTAAGGAATTCATTAACTATGAGGGGACAAGGCCAGGTAGAGATTCAATTACTGACTGCACTCAGGCAGAATCCCTTTGTTTAGAGACACTGGGAGCTTTTGACTGTTTTTTTGGGGGGAGGGGGTTTTGCTAAGTTAGGGCAGATAGTTTTTTGTTTCATTTAGGTTAAGTTATTTGTAACGCACCTGGTTTTAAATTACTTTCCTTTCCCGTGATGAGCTGGGTCATTACACCCTCAGGTGCTCTCGTGAGTCGAGAAGCTGAATCTATAGTCCTGCATTACGAAGCCGAGTCCCCTCCTCAGCAGCCCACACTGATTCAGTCTTCTCTAGAGAGAACTACACCCTGCTGAAATGTGATGTGTATGAATCTTGCCTAATAAACCCATACCTGTGTGTGTACTGGCCTATATCCTGTGTGTTCGGATGTCTGAGAACAGTGCAGGGACCGACTGCACTTAACTCTGAGTGAGTGACTGTGTATGTGTGTGCTCGTGTGAATGGCAGACTGCACTCATGCACTCAGAAGATCATTCATTTTTAACAGGGTGCTTTGCAGATGCAGGTCATGTGCTTAGCTCCAGAAAAGAGGACTTGGTGTGTATGCGATTTAAAGGGCAGAATGGATTTGTATGTGTTTCCCCATTTCCCTCATAAGAGATGACATTCTGGAAGTTCCTCTGAGACCGTCTGCTGCAGTCTCCTCTTCTCTAGCTCGTAGCTGCCCATAGTCTCATCTTCTGCTCCCTGCCCTGCTGTTATACACATTCTCCCTCCTTCCTGACTCCTCCTTTATTCCCTCCACCTCCCCCACCTCTGATCCCCTCTGCAATTACTGCAACGCTCCGAGACAGGGGAAATGGGTTGCCTGGCAACAGGATGCAGCTGGACCAATAGAATCCCCCCAAATGAGTTGACTCTAATGTGTTTAAACATAGGGAGAGAACAAGAGACAGGGAGGAGGGCTTAGTACTGATTGTGAGAGAACAGAAAGGGGGAAAGGAAGAGCCCAAAGAAACAGAGGGAGAAGAGATAAAATGGATAACATAAACACATCAGAATCTGCAGATGGGAACAAGGTGGGCTATGATTTACTAGAGAGGATGGAGAAAAAAAAAACACCTTATGTTGTCTTCTAAACATGTTTTCTTGTGTCTGCTCCTAAATGCAGACACAAGAAAAACAATATAGTAACTCCATAAATCACACACTGCGCTCACAAAAACAGAAGCCA
The DNA here is from genome assembly GCA_037833715.1 of Toxotes lorentzi. NCBI lineage: Eukaryota > Metazoa > Chordata > Actinopteri > Toxotidae > Toxotes > Toxotes lorentzi. The sequence goes on along the minus strand of JBBMJY010000022.1, from coordinate 4,745,936 downwards.
CATGTGTCTCAAGAGCCACTAATGAGAGTCAAGACTATTGGGAGCATCTGAAAAACACACACTGACAAACATGCTCATGACGCAGGGCTGTGATCGGTTTTGAATAACACAAAAAAAAAAAAAAAAAAATGGGAAAGAAATTGGTAATACAAATAAGTGGATAAAAAAACTGAATTTTTAGAAAAGAAATCACAAGAGTCCCATCTCTAACTAACAGTCTTTCCCTGGGGCTCAGCTGAAGATGCTCTACCTGTAACTCCACTGCCATTAATCGTCTTCCCACCATCTGCTTGGTATAATGTCAGTGTGTTTAAACCGCCTTGTCAGCAGCATCATCACAGATGCGACCCCCCCTCTCTGTGGAGCAGTGCAGAGGTATGGAGGATGAAGTCTTTTATTCTTGCACACTTTCACATCTTCCCCTGCCATCCTCCTTCTCTTCGCACCCTTTCTTGTCTTTGCATCGTCCCGTCACCCCCGCCCTCTCTCTGTCTCTCTCTCTCCCTCTCTCCAGGGGAGGGGGTAATGGGTGCCTGCCATGTCTGAATCAGCCAGGGCATGATGACATCTCTCCCCAGCTCTGTAACCATAGCAACGCCAGCCAACCGAGAAATGCCGCCCTCCTCCCCCTGGCTGTCAACTTGCCCTGTATCAATCCCTCCTTCCTTCCCTCCATTCCTCCCTAATGCCCTTCCAGTGCCTACCCTGTCTGTTTCCTACTGTTGGCTAATTCATCTTTTCTTCCTCTCCTCTCCCTCTCCCTCTCACTCTCCTCCTCTACTTCCATTTTTGCTCTGGTGTAATTTCTACAGTCATTACCATGACAAGCTTTCATGCCATAGTATCATTATTTCTTTCTCCTGCCTCTCCCTTGGGTTGGCATGCCGTATGAGTACAAACTGGCACACATTTGTACCGTGTAGTACTACCGCGTTTTGTGGGTTTATTATTTTTGATATTTGTACAATTTCCACAACAGTGCACACCTTTGGGAATCGGGCTGTGAGATGGCATTGACTATTGCCTCTACCGCTGTGTCGAAGAGCTCTGGGTCAGGCAGGGCACTGAAGCAGTCGTGCACAAGGCCTTCGCTCTCGCTGAGGGGCACATCTAGCAGCACCCAGGATGACAGGCAGCGCAGCACGCGAGCTTTCACTGCCCCGGGGCTGTCCGTCCGTAGCAGCAGTTGCTGCAGTAAGGGACACACTGACCCCCACTCCCGGCCCAGGGCACCCCGGACCTAGAGGATGGAGGATGATAACAAAGGTTAGACCGCTAGAGTATCTCTCACGTGGTACATCCCTCTGTTTGAAGAGCAGATCTTGGTATCAAGTTTTTCTATACTTGATACAGTTCTATATACAGTTACACAAAAAGTGTTGAGGATTGACTCCTTCTGATGAACAAATGAATCCAAAGATAACTTGTGAATACTGCACAGGTGGTCATCACTACCTACAGAGCTCGGAGAAGGGGGTGCCTGACCTACCTGTCCCTTTCGGTACTGTGGCAGACGGCTGGTCTGGAACTCTTCAGGAAGGACTGTGAGTAGCTCCAGCAATGCCAGGCAGCGTGCACGCCCATCCACCCCTCCCCCCTCCTCCTGGAACACCCGCACCATCTCTGCCACTGCGCCTGGCCAGGCCTCAGGCATTGTGTTGAGCGCCAGAGAGGCCAGGGCCACACACAGCCGGGTGAGCACCATCTTGGAGCCGGAGGAGAAGCAGGCAATCTGGGAGAACAGCTGGGTCTTCAGAGACTCATACTGGTCTGTGGGGATGTCTGACCAATAGCGAGAGATCTTGGTGTGAAGAGCACTAGCACCGAAGTACTGGATCTCTGGCACCTGTGAGAAATGATGGGATGGATGCAAATTACACAAAACGCTTTTTCAGTGTGTGCGTGTCCATGTGAGTGTGTGTGTGCGCGCACACTGTACCTTATCTGGGCTCAGCAGGGCCCAGCAAAACTGCCAGGCCTGAGGCGAGACCTGAGCCTGCATTAGCCATTTCTGGGCCAGATTCTTGTTTTCTATATTGGGATCATAGTACAACTGGTGGAGGGCCTAAAAGAAAGGGAGAAAGAAAAGAATGATACTGAGAAAAAAGTCAAAAGAATCCATACAATCTGTGGATGGTTGAACAACTTTGTGCTAACAAAAGTCCATGTGAGTGGCCGCACAATCACAACAGCGTGTGTCAGTGAAAGCAGAGCAGCTGAGAAAAGACAAACACAGTCCTCTGAGCTCTCGTTTGGTGGAAAGAGCAGGTTACCTTGAGAAACAAGCATATTTTTCTCACTCGAAAATAGGCAAAATACGCAGACACGTAGCAGATAGTTAACCATGAAAACCGGAACAACAGAGAAAGCATTGACCTGAAAGCAGCACTCTCTGATGTACAGCTGTGAGTAATTTGAGTACTTGAGTGCAAGGAGAACAAGAAGCAGAAAGCCAAAGAGAAAGGAGATAAAGGATGAGAGTAAGAATAGGAAATAAAAGAAGGGAAAACAGAAGCATTAATTAAACAGACACCTCTAATCCAGGCAGTGCCAGAAGATGAAGGCTCAGCCACTACTCTGCAAATATGCCCTGGTTTTTTTTGTCTACCGTACATGCTCACTGAACTAAAACCGCTGGCAGCCAGCACTAAGTGTCTGACAAGCAACACAGGAAAAAAAATCTATTCGGTGAGCTTCTGATCCTTGTCTTTTACCCCTGAAGCCTGCTCACATCAATTCCTCCACCACCAGCCACTCTCTCCCTCTATCCACCTCCCCCTCCCTCCAGCCTAAACGGTCCATCCACTTTCATTCCATCCATCAGCTCACTGTCTTCATCTCAGTCTTCTTCTAAGAAGTACATCTCTCCCCATTCCCTCGTTACAGAAGTTAAGGCTGTCTAACAAGGGAGGAAGAATAACACTGTAAAGAACCCACAATGGCTCACGGAGTACGATGATGCAACTACAGCTGTGGAGAAGAACATCAATACAGCGTCAATACCTACTGGAAGCAGAGAGTCTCAGGTGGTGTTCTCTACCCGTCTACCATCCTGAAACGCAATTATCTATGTGTCCGCTTACCGTACGAAACTCTGAACGTGGCTGACTGGGTGTTGATGAGCTGACTGTTCGCAGAGAGTAAGGTGGCATTTGTACAGGGAGCTATAGGTGCAGGTACAGTATGTGCAGCAGGTACTGTATGTACCATATGCATGTGGCTTTAACATTTTTTTTTAAGCTGGTAGGTCTCCACCAACATCGACCCGTGCCACATTTAGGTTTTCACGAGGCGAAGCTGCATGACAAAACTGATGAAATATGAATGTGTTGTGATTTCCATGGATCATTATCATGCCTTCATTCTTAAAAGGATCAACATTAGGATGCTTTGTTTTGTTGTTAGTCAGCTCCACTCTGCCCTTTCTGTAAACAAGGCTGTGATATCGGAGTTCAAAGCAGCAGCTGATCATTACCGCAGTCCACTGTGTGATCGCAGACCTCTCCTTATCCAATCCCAAACAGCACTGTGTCTGAGCGTATCTCTCCTTCCTTGGTTGATTATCAAAGCACAAGACACAAAACAGTCTGTTAATTTTGCTGCTTTAATCTTCTCACAAAGAACCACCGCCTGACTCCTCCTAGACATGCAGCAGTTATCTCTACTAACTCTAATTGTCTGTTATTAATTGGCTCTCAAAACAAGCAAAAAGCATCCACACCCCTGGAAATAGCATTTTGTTGCAGCTGAGGCATCTAATTCAACTGAAGCAACTAACTGTATCTCCAGATGGTGGCAACCTGCCCGAACCACCTGGCTCACCTGAGGATGAGTGGATGAGTGCTCTTGGCAGACACTATTAAAGGTCATTAGCCTCCTCTCCTGTCCTTTTGCAACAGGAGGAAGAAGGGAAGAGGGGTGCAAGCGAAAAAAAACATGGCTCAGTTAGACAGATTCACCATCTGTTCTCACAAATAACCTCACTGTAGCTGGTATACGCTTCTGTGCTCACTCCCAAGCCCAGGAGAATAACTACACTGTGGGTCCTGAGCTGCATTAACAAAGAACACTACAATATCTGTGCTATATAGGACAAATATGAAGCTAATCAATGAGGTAGGAGCCATTAAAGGGCCAGCCTTTTTATAAGGTTTTAGTAAACATAATAGAAATCTCTCTTTCCGCAAATAATTATGAGGCATAAATGCATGAGCCTGTATCCCTCACAGCCCGAACACACTTTGAACAGTGTGCAAAGACGTGCCCAAACACAGGAGGTAATGACACCTCTCTGTCATAGGTTCACTGTGTTTTCGAGCCATCTGTCCACTAGTGTCACGCTCAAAGGCATTGTGGTGATGGGAGGGCAGTGCTGGTGCTGTCCTGCAGAAGGAAGCATCACACCACTGACCCATCATGACACTGTGCTATAACTGTGAGAACGAAAAACATGCAGAGGAATGATGATTAATGAGGGAACAAAGAAGAATAGTTTGTGCGAGAGTGTGCGCGGGTGGTTGTTGACAGCACGCAGCCAAGATGGATATTAAGAATACCATGTTGCCAATAGTGATAAAAATCTCAGCACATTGAAAGAAAAAATGTTCCACCTTGAGCCTATATATATTTCTATGAATAAGTGGATTGTAATACTCATGATGATCCCTCTTTTCCTTCTGAAATCCTCCATGCCACCACAAAACTGCTCAATACACCACACAGTGTTTCCCAGTGTCAGATTTCTCCGTCCGTTCTATGTTCTGTTCTGTATGTTTGCTGGAAGACCAAATCATCTCCTCTGCTTTAAATTCCAAAAAACTATTTAATAAGAAAAATATGTCACATACATACATATATGTCTTGATGTATATATACTTGTTGTATTGTCTGAGTCGGTTGTATGTGATTGTCATTTTTGTTCTGTCTGACACAGATGATGCGAGCTGTAACATGCTGTACTGAGAGCAAATCCCACCAACTTCATTCTGATTCTGATAAATCTGATCCAAACTTTTTCTAAGAAACAGAGGAGCATCACAAGTCAAGAGCCTGGGAGCATTGCTGAGCATTACTGAATGGACCCCGAAAGCCTCCTACAGAAAGCATCCTGTGTGGGTAGTGGGCTGTCCAAGTGATTACAGATGATTATGGTAACAAAAAGCAATGCCTGTCCAAGTATCCTTGAGCAAGATGCTGACCCAGCACTGTGGTATGCCTCTTTCTGGTGTTACAGTAGTTTTTTTGTCTTGGGGGAGAAATGCAAAATGACAAAAAACCCACACTTGCACGCAGTTCAACAGCACAGTGAAGAGCTCTGAATTTACTCCAAAACCCACTTGCTCGGTGGACAGTGATTCTGAGGCTGATTGCAGTCAATCAGAAATTTAAGTCAGTATGCGAACCCATTCACTATACGCACAAAGTTATTAACAAAGCGGTACTTTGTTTCACAGACCCAAGACTGAACAAAGGCCTTTCTATTGGGCACATACAAATACTGGGCCAGGAACCATCATCTCCACCACAGCCCACTGTACAAAAGTGACAGCTCTGCACTGCTGGTCTTTTCTTATTTCACATTTTTAGCAGCTGCAGTCTCATCATCTTGTGAAGAGCATCATTTCTCTTTCTATTGATTTCCTCGGATGAATGTATGGCAGGCCTCCTGGTGGTGTGAGAATTTACAGTTACCTGCTGCTGTGACTGTTTGGCAGTGTGGATAATAAAAAATACTGGCAAAAGCGACATCTCAGATTCTTCTAAAGGCATTAAACTGCTAATACCAGCTTTAAGATCTTAATATGATACTTTTAGGCGCACACACTGATTCTGAAGGAACCTTTTGTCTCCCTCCTACTGCGCTGAATGAACGGCACCGTGCTGATTCCACAACCAATTAAATACAAATATGTCATCCCAGCCAAATAATCTAGAAAAAAAAGATCACACCCAAATAGTCTAAAAAAGCTTTCTAAATATAGCTGAGTCTTAGAATCACAACATCACATCAGTTTTGAAATGTAAGTGTGGCGTAATTACAAAAGTGCCCATAGCCTTCATAGTATTGCTATTTGTCGTCTTTTATCAGTTAATGAGATTACTGATAGTGCTGTACCACTTGGAGCAGATTTTTGCAAGCACTGGTTCACTTCCATTGTAAATATGGCACTTAGATACTAGAAATAATCCAATACAAAAAAAAATATTAACGTAATAAAACATTCCATGCAAATTTATATGGTTGGTTTTCAGTTGTTTTCATTAAACATTCACCCTAATGCGTCATAACAAATTATTTATTACCATGTCAGTTCTATTAATTATGCATTTACTTAGGTATCCATACAGTGTGTATGGTTACTTTCTCCAATTTTAGACAATGTGATTAAAATTAGAGGAAATGTTATTTCTTTCCTAATTATAAAACAATACATTCTCACAGACACTACTCTCGCCAGCTCTAGAAACCAAACGTGAAGAAATGAAACAAGAGATCATCCAGAGGGAGACCAGACCTCGCTCACTGTTAGTCATTCTTCCTCTTGTTATTAAAGACGAAACCGCATTATCAAGCCGAGCCATTCCCCCTACAGGAATGCCCTTCTCTCCCTCAAACCCACCTCTAATCATATCTGTGGCATCAACAAGCCTCCTCTCATCCCTCCTCTTTCTTTACTGGCACTGGCACCGTCACAGACATCGACCCTGTCCCACCCCTCCCTCCCTCCCCTCATCCCCCAATCCATCTCATCACATCAACTCTGCTCCTTCACAGGAGCACCTTTCTCCCTCTCCCCATCTCTCCACCCTGCCCATTGTCTCCCCACCCATCCTCTCTCGTCCGAGTCAGTGGCCACCCAGCAGGGAGATTCATCACCGCAACCTGGCAGCCACAATCAGCCCTGCCGAGCCAGCGCACACGCACACACAGTTATCCAGTCCAACACAGAAAAAAAAAACTCATTTCACAGTGATAGACATGGCAATGAATTGGCGGGCTACAACCTGTTATTTTGCTCTCATCTGCTCGTTCTTTCTGAACATCGGCCATTCAACAAAGGCTAATCTGACGACGTGAGAAGGGATGTAATAGAGATGGATGAGCTGAATCCCTGTGTACAAGTACAGGCACATTATCTCTCCAAGCGAAATCGGTACAATCGGAAACATTACGTGGCTACAAAGCAACTTAAAAAGCTCTTGCGCTTTCTTTCTCAAGCTGTTAGTCTAATTTGAACTATGGCGACTTATTTAGTCCAAAAAGCCTCGGTGCTGTAAAAGCCGACTCTCTGCTGACAAGGACCCACTGGTACAAAACCTCACCTTCTCTACGTTTTCCACCGTGAAGTCCAGGGCGTCCGGTGTGGCTGCTATCCTCCCCGGCGTCTCCATATCTCCGCCGACACGGAGCTGTCAAATGATCAAAGAGGAGCAACACATTCAGGAGCTAACCGCTAACGTTAAACTTCCCTTTCTAAGCAGTGCCGTGTCCATAATACTTCCACAATAGCAATCGGAATCTATAAGTCAGCTGGGCGATCTCATAAAATTAGGTTTTGAAGATCTCATGAGAAGCTAACCGGCAAGCTAACATTAGCTCGTTTAACTTATGAGCAGGCTAGCTGACGCTAACCTCCACTATAGAGAAATACTGTAGAAACAGCTAGCGCCACTATGCTAACGACAAACTAGCTAACGTAGCAATGCATGTCACTTAGCGCAACCCTGGTGCCAAATGACACTAAGAAAAGCAGATATCTTAGCATTTCAGAGTGTGACAGCATCATCGAAACAGTGCCGTCACCGTGTATTATCTCTAGGCTGTCTAAATGACCAGTATTTTCACACCTTTCTGTCCTGCGACGGTATGAGACGATGCTGGCAGCTCCCTGCCGCTTTTCTGCCTCTGCTCGGTCACCGGGAGCTTTTTTGCTACATTCAGGCGCTGTGGGAAACGGCGTAATCACAGCGTGACCGCCGAAGGACCACCCAATAACACGGCCAATGAAACAGCAATTTCTGAAGTTTGCAAAATATTTAAAGAGGAGAGTCTACGATACCCGAAAATGTAACGGAAAATTTGTTTTACGGTTTTGTGTTATTAGTTAGTTATGTGTTATTGGTCTTCTATCCTGTTTGTCGTTAGACGCTAAATGCATCTTAATACGCTTTTTTTATGTTCTCGTATATGAACAACATGTGAATGCAGCATCCCCCCCATCCAAAGACATCCTCACATTATAAAAGATGCAGCTGCGGGCAGGAGCAGTGACCTGAAGCATATTTACGTTGTGTCTCACATATTGTCCCTTTGTAAACTAGAGAGTATGAACCTGAAATTCATACATGAATTTTAAAAGAAAGGAAATGCAACAAAAATGTTGCACCACATAAATTCAAATGCGTGTTACATTCATGAAAATATTCAGCATACAAAAAATGGACAAAACATACTATACAGTGGTGTATACCTCCCCCCTACGGAAGGAACATTTACCAGCACATGGGGAAAAAAATCAAATACAACACATAAAAAACAAAACAAAAACAAAACATGTACAGACGGATGGACTGATACAACACCCAACATTTTCACATATATAGCTAATGTATGGAGAATACAGATATGTTCACACTTTTCCCCATATGTGCAATATACGAAAAGGTTATGTAACTGATAACAATAGATCCCAGTCCTATTTAACGACAGCATCAGTGAATTAGCAGGAGAATTGTGGACCTGATGATTGATATCATTCTGCTCTTCAACCTCCAAACGAGGTTTATAACAGACTTTACGTTTTCAAATTATGTAATTCCTGAAAAAACATAAACCACGAATAACCACAGAAATGTGAACATTTGACACAAACGAATAAACACAAGTGAATTCTGTAAAATTTTAGGTTTTAGGATCCGTTTCACAGGAACTCAGTGCGGCGACTGATGCAATTGTAATTGTTGGAACTACATCTTCCATAGAAAGTATAATATGGATCTCACAGTCTTGACTTTCTCCGACCAGATGCGTGCCCCCCGAGCGATCTCGACCATAGAGCAACAGCTCCCCCATGTGGAGCAAAGGAGACATCGCAGTGCAGTAAAAGCGTCATGCAAAAAAAAAAAGAAAGAAAGAAAGATTTTTATATATAGGTGACCAACAAAATCCTCAACAAAATCCTCAACAAAATCCTCAGCTCAAATGTATAAACATACACAACAATAGGATTCGTGAAAGAAAAGAACTATTGGAATCATTTAATCAGTTTCAGTAGCTTTCAAGCGATTACACGAGTGCCTTACTTGAGAGAATGATTGAAAAAGTCACTAATCTAAACGGTGGACAAAATAACAGGAACACACAGAGTAATCCAGTGCATCGATATGACAGATATGAATTAAATGATAAACAGTCTTGTGAGTCTTCCAGGTGTTAATTTGATTTCTGCACTGATTTGTATTTATTTTAATTTTTTAAATTCACAGTCTAGTAGTTGACTGGTTTCCTGTTATTCTGATACACATGCTCTTGTGTGGGTAGGTGTCAGTCTGTGTAGTGAATAAGCGGACCATCAGACCATCGGACTATTTTGAACAAGGAACACGTGGCACTGTTTCTGGAGAGAGAGAGAGAGAGAGAGAGAGAGAGAGAGAGAGAGAGAGAGAGAGCAGTGGCGACGCACACCCTCCTCCTTCAGTCCCTCCAGCCACGCATACACTGGCAGAGCTCCTGTCTGCAGTGGGTAGGACAGTACACAGCCGCCTGGGGTTTCTTAACTACTCCATTAAAGTGCTGTGTCGGAACGAGAGAGAGAGAGACCCAAAGTGTCCTGACACAAGAAGACGAGGGGAAACATTTGCTTTTGGTATTTTCTTTTTGTGTAGCCAGAGGAAAGAGATGATGGAGACCAAACTCTGGACCGTCCTTTGTGCGCTGCTGCTGCTTCTTAACTTGGGATCCGCCGTCCATGGTAGGTGCTGGTTTGTTTTTGTTCATTTCATCTTCTGGCTCTGGATTGTTTCATATGTTTAAGTTTTGGTTAGAATAATAAATAGTGACTTTGTACTAGACATTGTCATCTCCTAAACACACACACACACACACACACACACACACACACACACACACACACACACACACATGCTTGTACTTCTATCTGTGTGATGGCACTGATTGATATACACTACCCTTAACCATCAAAACTAAACGCCCTCAACCTGAACCATATTCTTAAGCCCTAAAACCCGGTCTTAGCCTTCAAACAGCCATTTGAAGGTGTGTCAGGGAAAGTGAGGACGGGCCAAGATGTCCTCACTTTCCCAAAATGTCCTCAGTTCAGTGGTTTAAACCTCAAACTGCTCCTCACAATGCACAGCCATACAAGTACACACATACAGACACCAACCTCACCTGTCTCTAGGCACCTGTGGTGTTTCTGAACAGTTCCAAATGGACAGAGCGGTGAGATGTTGACTCTATTTCCCCTTGTTGCACCACGAAGAGACAGTTGAGTGCGAACATTTGTTTTCCTCTCATCTTTTTTTTCTTTCAAACCTTTACGACAGAGGCAGACTCTGTGCCACCTCCAGCAAATCTTTGGTTCAGTTTTGTACTTGCTTCATGTTTATTCAAATTTTGTTTTTTTGTTCAAATAGAGTCAGATGTTATCTTTCACGTCACCCCCAACCCCCACCTCCCTTCTTCCCTTTCCTGTGTGTATTACATATTACATTTGCACATCTCGTACACATCCTGTATTTCACTCTTCTCCACCTTCCGCTTTCTCTGCTACCTGCTCAACACACTTTCTGTTCTCCAACCCTCTTGCTCTCTCTTTCTCTTTCAGCGCCTCTCACATAAAAGTAAAATGGGACTACTGACATTTGAAGATTTTATTGGGCAGATCTGTCCCATCAGCTCCTCGAGCTGAAATTCAAATGAACAGAAAACAGCACGGCTCCAGTGGAGGACATTTATTGGCTGTAAATGAGCAGGGAAGTACATTGTGATAAATGACACCTCTAACCATGTGCAGCAGCACCTTGTCATTTCACTGGCTTCATGCTAATTGGCTTGCCTCTATAGTACAGTATGTAGACTTTATGAACAAATTTAAAAGCAGTGCAATTCTAGCAGGTTTCAGTTTTTAGTGTGAGCAGACTTTACACAGTATGCTGACTGTATTTGCCTGTATGTACATAAACACACAGTACAGAAGTGACGACAAAGCCCCTGATGCTTGACAGGTACAGCTTTGACTTGTATTCATATATTTATCAGTTCTGTGGTCTGTGGTCTGTTGGTTACGATGGTTACGAAGATTAGCACTTCATTAACATTCTCCATTTACATTCAAGTCTTCACTTTCTGTCCAGATAATGGAATGTTAAAATAATTTATCCTCTTCTGTTGTTACATGTTTAACAGACAAAACCCTTTTTTGTTCCACTCTAAGCCCTATGAGCCTTATGTGAAGCAGAATTTAACTAAAAGTCAAAGGAACTCAAGAACTTAGAGTTATTTCAGATACATTAATCAAAGTTAAAGTTGTTAAATGGCCTCTATAAAGAGGCAATGCTTTTATCTGTTATGTGAAACGGGTGAGATTGAAGACAAAGTCCATTTCATCTTTGTCTGTGTTACATATTATGCTGATAATAATTGAAGGGCTACACTTTGTGGTAAAATGTTCTACAGTTCTGATGAGTTTTCCTGGTAAAAATGTTGAGTTGTGTTTTGGGGTGTTAACTTCTATTTGGGAGATGTTATTTACTTGGACCAGACGACAAAGTTCTTGGTTTGCAATGTTATGTTACATGTAACAAGCTTTTGTTCTGAATAATGATTTCTCACTGCTGTGGTATTCCTGGTGTCTTAATAAACCCATGTAGGCAGGGTACTTATATGTGCATGATTCAACGAATAACATAACTAACTAGTTAATGAAGTAATTACAGTTACTCTCCTCTCTCACATGTTGTATAATACGACCTAGTGGGACTGGAAAAGAAGATGAGAGGCTAGAAGCATGACTTGCTGCTTGAGAGGTCACACACTGGTTGCCAATAAACATCTGAAATAAGTGCAGATGAAAAGGCCAAGGGCAGCATGCACAGAGCTGCTTCGGTCCTCTGCTGTTTTCAGTTCCAGTTTAAAGAAAACTCAGGTCGAAATGATCTGCACTATTGACTTTAAAAAAAAATCACCACAACCACATTGTGTGAAACCAGCGTTGTATGTTTTTATAGAAGCAGTTACATAGGTCTCACAAAAAAGTTATTACTGATAGGTACTTTGAGCACTGGGGGTTGAAGCAGCAGACATCTGCTCACAGAGAAACGGTCGACTGTTCCTTTCACTGGCAGGGTCAAGAAGTGAGCGAGAGCTATTTCCCCAGGTACATGCTGCATTGGCCTGAAAAAAAAATTGTGAGTGAGACTCTGTAATATCTGGAGAGAGGAGTGTGCAAGAGTGGAAACAGTGGTTCTCTTTTATAACTCTACTCTGCACACACACACACACACACACGCACACATACATACAAAAACAGACATACTACTCCAGCATTTGACCTAAGCTGCTCTAATGAAGCTAAAGTGAGGGAACAAGGCCAGTATTATACAGCCAAGCATGTCTATCTATTTATGTGTGTGTCTGTTTTTGTACCATTTAGAGTTCAAACAGGTCTCCCTCTCCTGCAGTCTCACTCACTGTGTGTGCTGATGAGCTGTGTGAGTGATTATGGAGGTAATGAAAGGCATCGCATCAGTGTGTTACTGAACAGTAATGACATTACATTACATTAGTGCTCTGGGCTTCATCAAAGGGAAGCGGGTAGAAACAGAGATGAAGCCTGGTACAGTAACGCTTAAGACATCAAGCCGAAGAGGAAAGAGAGAGCGTGAGAGAGATGGAAGGTCTTCATTAAAATGATATTACTTCAAAGACCAAAAATTACTTACGTCTCATGTGGGTTGTAGCTGATGCCATGCAAAGTAAAAGTTAGAGACAGTCTTTATCCATTTTATTTTCTACTCTGAAATTATGTGACTGTGTTGTGCTTTACTGCAAATTTCAATATCTGTTTAGCTCAGTGGTTCCCAATCTGGAGATCAGGGCCCCAAACATGATAAATCTGAGTGGTCACAACATGATTAACGATAGAAGATAAGAAAACAGCATATTCCTGCTACACAAATATTTCTCTTTCATTTTTGGGAATTGGGAAACACCTAAAAAGTCTTCAACAAACAAATGAAGGAATATCACTGTTCAGGTAAATTGCTCACAGTTCAAGGGGTCACAGGTTGCTTCCTTTTGTTAGCCTCTAAAGGGTCATGAGTCAAAAGCGGTTGTAAACTGCTCAATTTAGCTACCAGTGCAAAAGGAAATCTGGGTTTGCAAAGTAAATGTGACATATTAGCTTCTTCCCTAACACTTTAGGAAGACACTAAACTCCTGTTTGCTGCAGTGAAGCTGCTCAGTCATCTATATAAGACTGTGGTGCACTGTGGAGCATGTAACTATATTAAACTGCTTTGCTGGAAAACAGTCACATGACTTTGCTTGGATAAATAATACATGTGTATACATTTTTCAGTTTTAATAATTGTTGTTTGGACAAACACTGGCCTGTGTTGACTGATAAACTCTCCATTAATTCTGATGGTTTTGGAGTGTACACACTGTCTGTTGCCCCATGTTTGCTTGGAATAATAAGCAAATACGTTATTAATGACTCTGAAGATCAGGAATCAGCAGACATCGGCCATTAACCAACTCTGACACTGTCCTCTCCTCAGTAGTTGATGGCCATGCTGCTGCTTCAGAAAGTGCTCGTGGTGCTGAGGTGGGAGGCAGGGAGGCCCCACCTGCGGAGTCTGTGCCTGCTTCTAGCCTGGGACACAGCAGTCATGCTGCTCCAGCGCTAAATGGGTCTGACACGAACCAAAGTTCCAATGCCACCAGCAGTTTGAGCAGCAACACAACTGAAGTTGGGGAAACCATCTCTCAGATGCCCAAACCAAAGAAAGAAAATGGTAACAAATCAACTCTTAATTATAATATAAGAGATAAGATATAAAACATAATGTCAGACTGATGAGTTGCATGTCTGGCCAACTTTGTGGTGTGAAAATGTTGGAAAACGTGCAAAAAAAAAAAAATTGTCATTTGTTGTTGTTATGTTATGGTTATTCTTTCTGTCTGCCTGAGGCTTGTCAGTGCGGATGTTGTGTCATACTTCAGAGGAATTTAGTAGGAAGCCCAGCAGCAGGTGGCTCAAAGTTTAGAGGCTATATTTAACAAAGTCCTTATCTCTGCTTTCCATGTCCAGAAGTGGGCCACAGAGTGAGTGACAGGTTTTAAGTGTTGATAATCATGCCAGAAACACAACTCACAGACGCACAGAGAGCAAGAGCCTTTAAAAAAACTGGAGCCCAGAGAAGGGAACAATGTCAGAGATGGTGTAAGATAAAATAGTGAAATATAGAAGACATGGCTGAGTTAATTAGGTGTACTCTGTTGGGAAAGCAATGGCAAAATATACTTGCAGAACAGTAAGCTCTGAAGCAACGGCGTTGAGGAGAGAAGTGATTTAATGCTGTGCGACTTTTCGCAAGGGGATGAGAAAGGTTGAAGTGAAATACTCCCACCAGATACACACACTCTCCTCTGCTCACTCTCTCTCCTTCTCCCTCTTTCATGCACATAGTTTATTTTGTGGAGAAAAACTGTTTGCATTTAGACAGTTTAAATAGTTGGTATATCTGTGGTATCGGGCCATCCAGATAGCTGAGGTTTTGTTTGTCCAAGTTTAGATATTCAGCTTCTAGTCTTCTGCTTTCATCCCAGTACAGTGGAGGTGAATGGATTTTTATTTGTGACATTCACAGCAATGGAAAATGAACACTTTAAAAAAGAGTCTACAGTGAGGCTAGTGCTCTATGAGGCTGTAACCAGGCTCAGTGATGCTTTGAGCTAAATGCTAATTCCAGCCTGCTAACAAGCTCACAAAGATAGTGCTACCATGCTGATGCTATTAAGCAGGTATAAACCCAACGTTCAATACAGTTAGTTAGTTTAGCATGTTAGCATTTTAACATAATTAGCACTAACAACAATATAGCTGAGGCTGACGGAAATGTCATTGGTTTTGCAGGTATTTGGTCATAAACAAATTGAAATTGTGACCCGATAATGGTGCTTGATTAAAAGTTAAGGGATCATCAAAGTTCTGTCAGTTTGTACAAAATTTCAAGGCCATCAATCTTGACATTTCAGGCTGAACCACAAATATCAAATTCATGGTGGCAGTGGAGGGACAAGTCAGATGATGACCAATATCATGAGGATACATCTTCTGGGAACCACCAATGTCTGTACGAAATTTCAAAGCAATCCATCTAATGGTAGTTGAGGTATTTCAGTCTGGAACAAAATGGTGGACTGACACTGCCAGCCTTGCTGATAGCCTGGCTGAAAATCAATAGAAACATCTGTTTCCAGAAACTAAAAATGCCCCTGTTGCTGATAATCCACAGAACACAAGGTCAACAGTTTTCAAAGGGACTATTTCTTTTTCAGAAATAACCTCCAGTGAAAACACATGCATGAATGAATTTTTGTATAATAAGTGTAATTTTTCAAAGCTGTGCCAAAAACGAAACTCCTTTCACCTCTATTCTTTCGGTGTAGAAGCAGAAAACTTGAGATGTACATCTCTGAATGGCTAGATAACACTTGAAAAAGAATCTCTATCTATTAGTGACTTAGGGGAACTGGCTCTTTAATTCCTCACATTCTTCCATCAGATAGTTCAACAAATTCTTTTACAAAACATGAACAAATAAAGCATATGTGAGTGTAGAGCAGGGCCAGTGTTAGCATGCTGATTGCATACATATCAGCATCGCAGAATAATCTTTGCCCTGCAGGATTTTTATAGTATTTGATGGTAACATTCTCTTTCTCTCTGTAGAAACCAGCGTCGCCCCTCCCTCAGTGTCCGTCGCTCCTCAAGCCATTGTGAACCAAACTGAAGCATCAGAGCCTCGAATTCTTCCCCCTGAGAGCCACGCCACCACCTCTCACATCCCCCCTGCCACCACCACCATTACAAGCCCCCCACACACAACTCAGAATGCCCCTGTGGACACACCGACCACCAAGTCATCAAGCCATCAAGACATCAACTCATCCACTTCTGCCCCAACAGCAAAGCCTGAAACTACCACCACTACCAGAACCAGCACCCAGTCCAGTTCAACATCCAGCACCAGCTCCTCGCAAGAGCCTCACAATTCTGTGTCGCAGACGCTGACATCACCACACACTTCACAGTCCGAGGGACTCCGAGATCCACCAAAGTCCACTGTCACTCTGCCGAGCAACATCTCCACCCAGTCCAAAGCCCACGCTGACTCCCCGTCTCAGCTCAACGTTGGGGGTGACAGTAAGTGAATAACTTCTGTGTTGGTATATAAATTTTTTCTGGACTATTCACTGGCTGGATATTGACATAGCCAAAAGTGAATTGGCTTTACAACAAAGGCAACGCTGTGCTTTGTTTTCCAGCACAAGCCCGTCCTCGCTTCTACACACACAGACACAAACACACACCACACACCCCCCGTCTACATCTTCTACAAGCACTGTCACCACCAAGCACTCCACAATTATGGCTCTGTTTGGGAGCAGGACGGAGGCAGTCATGGGACTCAGGCCTTGAGATTGCTGTTTTCCTTCTTTTTCTGTCTCTGTCCCCCTTTGTCTGTTTGCTAAATGATTTATTTATCTACTTTCTGCATCTATACTCTGCATGTTCAGTGTGTAGATAACTTTTTCCCCACCATTAGAGGTTTGTTTCCAGGCTCAGGCTGTCATCAGGAAGGAAGAAAAGAAGGAAAAACTGATATACTTTTCTCAGTTGACCAGCCTGCTTGAATACAGTTGAAATATAAAGTCTCTCTGCTTCTCTCACCCTGTGTGGTTTTATTAGGCCACGCTTGGCATCTTGCCTCTTTCCATTAGCCAGAAGATCAGGGAGAATTCACTGCTCTGTGGTTGTTGTTACTTTGGACCGGAGGATATAAAAAAATAGTTTACAAAACAGAATTCCATAGCATCATCTATATACAGAAATACACTGCTAAAAACATACATACAAACTCCTCCTGCACAGAGATTTACAAACATAGACACCTCGACATAAAAAAAGGCTGATGCTGTTCTAAAAGATTAAGCATAAAACGTACTGTATGCATATGTTACGTAAACTTCCAAATTTGAAAATGATGCCCTAAAAATACATTTACTTGTTCAACAGAGAGCTCAAGTACTGTACAGGCAAGGTTAACATCACCATCCTGTGTTTGACATTTCTGTCCTGGGCTACATGATGAACACTTAAGCTCATCGTGCTGCTGTATTGTCTATATTTAGTTATAGTCACAGCGTCAAACAGCCATTTAAGAACCTGTAGTTCTGCAGTTTTCACCGCGTGAAGTCAAAGTAAAATCCACTTTAGAGGAACGGGCCCTGCTCAAGTATGTCCTGTGTTTTTGTTCCAGCGACAATGGTCCACAAGTCTCCCACATTAGACCCTCTCCTGGCCGGCCTGGTGTCGGCCTTCATCATCACTGCTGTCATCATCACTCTGCTCCTCTTCCTCAAACTGCGTCGAAGAGACAGCCGGCCAGAGTTCCGCAGGCTGCAGGACTTACCTATGGTGAGCACAGCCATGACGTCCAGGCATCAGCTACAGTCCTGTCTCAGTGAAAATGTTCAGTCTGCCAGATATTGTTAAGCACAGATGTGAGATATACTGTTACAGCCCCACTGCAGATTTACTGCTACAAACCAAACCTGCACCACTTTCCTTAAAAGGCATCGTTTTTTAAAGGGTTTTTGAATTGTAAGTAGTGGCTTTGAGGATTATTAATTACATGCTAACTAATCTTATACTGCTCTATAGATCAGTTAAATCTATTATATCAGTTATTTAAACAGTTATATCTACGAGCCATTAATAAAAGCAGCTTTTGGGTTGCCAGGTTGGTGTATATCCTCTTCTGGCAGGATCTTTGCTTTGTTTGCAATACCACTTGAATGGACCAAACACTTGCCATGGAGTTTTTTTAAATATGTTTCAAATATATTCTTATTAATAGTAACAGATCAATAAGGAATTATATAAATTATTTATGTATCCTTAATAAAGCTATTAGTTTAACAATCAGTGACTGATTAGAAAGTGGGACCACAAAATCAACTGTATTATTTGAGAACTTGTGACCATGTAGACTGTGTAAACATACGTGTAATTAGCTGTTATGTTATATTTTTCTGTACAGGATGATATGATGGAGGACACACCCCTGTCCATGTACAGCTACTGATGGAAGTATGGCTGAAATTTTTGGCGCCTAAAAAGTCTCTTTCAGTCCAGGCTCATGCTGCAGCGTTCATCTTGCACCACACAGAAAGAATCCTGGGTAGGTGTGAGCAAATTTCTGGTTTGCTTTCATTTATCCAGATCACTGAAATGTAGGAAAGGACATGATTGAAGCTGCAATGGACAATGAAGACATCACACACGATGGGGTCCCTTTGGAAAAAGTCTATTTTGATGCCTGTAATTACAAATTAGCCCAATGCCTCTGTTCAATACTGTATGCTTAATATTTCCCAGCCCATCTTTTGGGGCTGTATATTATATTTTGATTTCCCTAGAGATGAAAAGTGTAGGTGTGAAGCACAAGGCAACATCGTCAGATATATCCGCCAATGTGATGGTTTACACCTGGATACAGATTCAGCCTGTCCTGCCAGACTCTTAACAGGGGGGCACTGGTATAATTTCCCCTTTATCTAGTTTGTGTTGTAAAGTCTGGCAGACAACAGGTCTAGCAATTTGAATGAGAGGCCAGAGAAGAGAAAAAACAAATGGCCTGGTTATAGAGTTAATGAGGTTGCACTTTACTTTTGCAGGAGTGTAAAAAAAAAAAAGTGGACAGGATATTTTTGTGTATGAGAAAAAAAGTTTTGCGTGTAGAGTAAGTGCAGGCATAGCCGCCTGTCTGTTTTTAGGTGCGTGTGCATGTGTGAGTATGTTAAGGGTGCATGTATGGTTCTTTTGGAGGCATGGCAGGCGATATTTAAGTTTTTTTAGTCTGTGGTAAAGGCTCTGTTGTCTTTACGCCTGAGTTTATGTGCAGTGTTTTTTTGTTTGTTTGTTTGTTTCTCTCCTGGAGTCTTCAGTCTAGGAGAGAGTGCCTTACACAGTGTAGGAACAGCTTTTATTGTATACTGTGTTTATATTGCAGCCAACTAACTTCCAGATTTACCAGTCATTCCCAGTATTTTGTGTGATTGCCATTTAAATGCACACTCAGGGCCAAGAAGCTGCTCTGACTTGCCTGTGTTTGAAGACTACCCTGGAGTGTGTTCAACATGAGACAACCATTCATTCGATGACAGTTGCAGACTGAAATTGGCCAGTGGCCTTTCCACACAATGTTAGCATTGTCCTGTGCATTGTAAATACTACTGATGAAAGCATCATGATATGACAACTTTGTGAAACTCTTCATCTCAGTTGCTTCTTTAGCGTTCACCAGACACAAACATATTACAGATGTTACATGGGCTGACCTGACAGCACCTTGTTCCCAGTAGGCAGGTACAGAAATACCCCTTTGATTTTACTGTTTATAAGCCTTGCTGTATTTTCGCTTTGCACATGTGCAGGAAAATGTGAGAGGAAGTGAGATACAAACAGGATGGCAGAATGAGCCCCCCCCCCCCAGATACAAAACATATGCAGCTCCGATTTATTTAACATAGAGACTAGGAACTGACACATCAAGATGATTTTAACCAAGCTTATGAATTGGAGCTAAAAGTTGTGTTTATTATTAATTTTTATCCCATGAAAACCTTCAGATGGGTGACAAATTAAATGGAAAAACATAACATAAAATTGCCTTAGTAAGGTGTTGATCCCCCAGAATGTTTTGATGGTGGAGGCGGGGAGCACCATTTAACAGATTCTCCCATAGGCGTTTGGTTGGGTTGAGCTCTGGGGTAACGTGACAGCCATAGCACATGATTCACATCATTTTCATACCCGTCAAACCATTCACTGAATCCTTGTTTTTCCTTTACACTTATCACCGATCTGTACATCCAGTAGTAGACACTTTAGACTCCTGAAATAGGGGGAAGTTTGACAGTAAAGTTCTGTATTTGTCCATTTCTTTAAAAGTATCCTGAATACATAATGAGGCTTTGCTGCCAGATGTGGATTATGGACTGTTGGTGTTGTTTGATTAAAGGTATTTTGAAACCATGCTCTGCATTTCCTACTATTCCCATATCAGACCTGTTATTAACAGAGTTTACTGTAAACAGCTCTTTGACCTCAGCACCAACAAAAGCATAATAAGAGCATAACACTACTCTGTAGAGGAAGCCACAGGAAGGCGAGTGCCTCTCTTTCAACTTTAACGCAGACTTTATTGTTGGAGACAAAACACAAAACATTTCTTTTACAGACCTTCAGTGAGTGAATCAGTGCGCTGCTATACTGCAGCACTACTGTACACTACTTGGCAAATGCAATAAAACAGCAATAGATAGCAACAGTCTGATTCATCCGCCATTATGTTGCCACAACAACAAATAGATGAGCCTTTTCTTCATTAAATGTCCCTTCAACCACAATGTTAACAGATGTACAAGAAGAATGTGTTAGAAGAGGTTTGTTAAAATACTGTCGTCCGTGCTCGGTACCATTTACAGTTTTCCAGAAGGTTTTTATTGCTCACCATTGAGCAGTGAGACAATCGGCCTTGTTAGATGAGCTGAAAAGTGTCTGCAGTGACTTTTGCGATCCAAGCCTCCACATGCACACCCTGCTGAACGCCTAAGCTCCCCATCTACTCCCCCATGGCTCTGCACAGTGGTCTGGGATCCTGGATGGGCGCAGCGTCTGGGTACTGAAATATTTAACAGCTCGACACCAAGCCTGGCACACTGAGACTCATGTCAGACAAGACAGCATAAAGGGACTCCTGACTGTCTTAACTGAGCTGTACATATATAAGGAGATCACAGTGGAGGTTGGGGTGTGTTGGTGCCTCAATACCGTTAATGGTTTTTGATTTGCCCTCCTCAGCAGCATTACCAGGAATCAAAACCCCAGCCCTCATCAGATTCCTTCTGGATTTAGGAGTGCATTATGTGAGGAAGAAAAACTCATTAAATATCCATTACTCTGCTACACTGAACAGTGTAGCATTTCACATAGTCAATGATCGCCAAAAACTTAAAAGCTAAAAAGGTAGTGTGAATCTTTACAGTTGAAGTATGATTACATCAAAGTTTGTCAAAGTGCAATATCCTTAAGGTAAAGTTACATTTGTTTGGTATTTAACAGCTTGATAAATTCAAAAAATATAAACTATAAGTAATATAAGCTTATTTTATGCCATTATTTTGGAAATCAAAAGAACAGTGATGAGCGGCGTTCTTATGGAGCCCACTGTAGTTATGGGCAGAGATGAGAGTCCTGCCCAAACCTTAACCACATCAAACCTTTACCTAACGCCAACAACCTGTAATCATAACAAACCTAAGCATAACTATTTTTAATCCTGCCATGCCTCAAACCAAACCTTGTGGTTTAGCTAGCCAATCACAGTGGTTCTGTCCTTAACTCTGGTAGGACCCATAATTTATCACCAGCGATGCACATCCAGGCTGTTTGCTTTTTCTGCTGACAAAAAGCTCCACCATCATGAAAGGAGATGTTTTCTGAATGAGAAACTCTCACAAAAGAATCTTGGTTCTTTAAACGGCAGATGTCCCCTCCCAGCAAATTATCAGTCTGTACATGTGGACGTAGTTACTGCAAATTATTTCAAGAGAATCTGCAGTTATAACAGTTCTCAGCAGTTTGTATGGTCCTTGCAGCCGTCGGCCTCACCACTAACCAGACTGAGGGAAAACAATGCTTCGATGGATATGGTTTAAAACAAAGAGACATGAACAAGTTAGCATTTGTTAAATCCTTTGGTGGTTTGTTTCAGCATATTGTGGTAGCAAGAGGTTGGGTGTCACATGGGACTAGACCGTGTCAAGAGTGGTAAGCTGAGTAAGTAAAAAAAAAAATTAATTAATTAAAACTAGTCTGACATTGTGCAATCTTTCCTGAGTACTGAACACTTCTGTTATTCTCACAAATGCCTGTTTATAGATCTGAGAATTTCCCACACTAAAAAGAAATTTCCCCACTGGTACCAGTGATATATGATACATCTTAAACAAGCAGGTCTGTTAAGCAACAGTAATAACGCGAAGTGGGATGACATGATTACTCTTTGTTCTATGTATCTGCCATTGTTGCAAAGCCAAGTCTGCTGCTTCCTCTGTTTGTGCTCCCCTTTCCTCAGGACAACAAAGGAAGTAAGCCATATGGCTGGTTGTGTGCTCCCAACTATTTCTATTTTTAGAGTTTTGGGTTTTGCAACAAGGCTCAAAACTGTACTGATCAAATACAATCAGTTTAATAGTGTTAATACATCTCAGGTAGTCTATTAAAAGAGTGAAAAGAAATGACAGGTCAGAGGTCATTAAGACTTAAGTCAGATCCTAAATCTGGGTTCACATCATCATCAAGGAGATCATCACCATCATCATCATCATTGTCGTCATCATCACCGTCCTCCAGATCAGACCCTGGACCAGCAAAGTCGCTCCGTCTGGACTGAACGCTCAGACGTACACGCGGCTTCTGATGAAGAGCTGGCAGAGGTGAAGAGCAGAGGAGCAGCAGTTAGGAAGAGGAGCGACTGAGTGCTTATTGGCTGTATTATCATGTGGGATTGGGTTGGAAGACATTCAAATGTTTTCCCATAACAACTGTGTACCAGTATGTGCGTGCGTGTGTGCATGTCAAATTAGCCTGGCTTCATGGGCCCAAATCACTCTGGGAAACATTTGGAGCAGAGATTGTAATCTCTTCCGGGAACCTCAACTCTGACTTACAGTAAGTCTCAGGGGTGAGCAGTGCATATGCTCACACACTAACACACACAAACAGTACAAGATTTTGCAAGAAACAAATGGCTTTACTGGCCTTGCAACTGGCAGAGATGAACTGTTTTTTTTACTACTTTGCAGACAGAAGAATTCCAGCAGGACTTCACAATGGTGTGGTCACATTTTCAGATTAAAGTTTTCTTTTATTTTTACGCTTCTTCTTTGCCTTTGTTTCACCTCTTCCTGAGATATTTTTAAAGGAATAGTTCAACATTTTAGGAAATACATTAATTTGCATGTTTATTTACTTATTTGGAGACGGTTAGCTTTACTTTGCACAAAGACCGGAAACAGGGGGAAACAGCTAGCTTGGATGTGTCAGCCTCCGAAGCTCAATAATTAACACATTTGATTTTGTTTGTTAAATGTGTACAAAAACTGAAGTGTTTTATGGGGACTGCGTGCAGCATTAGTTTGTGGCTGGGAGCAGTGACTTCCTGTAGTCCTGTTGTCACTGTGAAGTTACCACGGTATCAGCAGGGCCTCTAGAACAGATATTGGAGTGGTATCATTCTTCTGATCTAAACCTCAGCAAGGAAGTGGATAAGTGTATTTCTCAAAATGTCAAAGCAAAGGTCAAATTATTCCTTTAACTAACTGTATGCTGAAATTGTAAACACAGACGAGTGCTCTCCACAGTGAGTCAAATCCACTGCAATGAAGCAGAGCGAACGTTCAGCCAGATGTGTGGGGGAGGGACAGGAGGGGGAACTACATGTCCCATCTTGCTAAAACCGTCATCAGTGTGTACCCATCTGGTGCCCTGTGTAACGTTTTCTGTTGGCTGGAGTGTGTGATCCAACTGTCATAACATGTTTCTGTTGCTGTGAATGTAGGTGAACAGAAGATCTGGGAGAATGATTTAAGAGCAGCATGTGGTGCTGATGACTCAGCATGCTGTACTTCAATACCTGATGCCTCACAAGGCAACAATGCTTTGGCACCTTTTTCCACTCATCCTTACCAGGGTCTTTGTCATCCAGCCATGACAGATCATCTGAGCTGACCTCGGCCAGGCTCGGGGTCGGGCTAAAGTCTTCCGACTCAGAGTCTGGCTCTTCAACTCTGACTCCTCTACTGTGGCTGTGAGAGGGCGCAAGGGGTGATGCCCCTGAACCAGAGAGACAAACATGGTTAAGTACTTTTATAATGCTGGATTTATGTGTGTGTTTGTATGACAGAGCTAAAGTGGGAGAAGGACTTGCCTGATGTGTGTGCTGACAGTAAAGGTGTTGATTCACGTTCTCGAAGAACAAGACTCCTGACCTCGTCTTTCAGTTCTGACACAACTGTTCTGTTGTAAGAGATTAAATGCAACATATGCAACAGAAGGACAAGACACAACCCCAGACGCACACATATGTGAACACGCACACACATTTACCTGATCTGGCGGACCTCTTGCTGTGTGTGAGAATACTGAGAGACGGTCTTCGCCAGATCAGTGCTGTGAGACCTGTAGCTGTCTGTTAGCTCCTCCAGTGTCTGAGCAAAGCACACAAAGGAAAGGTTAAGGATCTGAAAGACTGAAAACCACATATCACACAAGCAAACACAGCCTGTTTGATACAATGTGTGTGTACCTTGCAGCTGCGTTCGTACTGTCTCCTTGTCTCCCGGGCCTCTGCCTGCTGGAGGAACATGTCCTCCTCTTGCCTCCCTGTCAACAGGAAAAAGAAAGAGCCAAAGTTGTGAGCAAGACTGCACTTGTCTTCGCTTTGCAGGCCAGCACAGGGGTTAGGACATGTGCAGTCTCGCAGAATCAATGCAAGGGCATTATGTATATATGTGTGTGTTTGTGTGGTGACTCACTCAGCCGTGTTTTCAGTTGGTCAACCTCTCTCCGCAGGTGTTCGAGCTCCTCCCGGCGAAGCTTTGAACTGAAGCTGGGAAAAAATAAAGAAAAGTGGTGACAAAACTAGTGTGTAGTTTCCTTCCTTTCCTACCGGTCTTTTAACAAATGAAAGTGTCACTAAGAAGCCTTTTTAGGAGCAACGTCTTTATGAATTCCACATGATGAATAAATATTTTCACGTCCATCATGAGCTGGACCTATCATCAGTTTAGTCTGTAGTTACGCGCCACAGCTCCACCCCTAATGCACCTCTCCTCCAGGTTGCCTAGCGACGTGGCTCTGGTGATGTGTCCCCGTAGAGTGCTCAGCTCACGTCCCACCTCTCTCCTCCACTGCTCCATCCTTCTCTCTGCTCCTGGACTTTGTCCCCTCTGCGATTCGTCCCTCTCTCTTTCACTGTCCCTGAGCGCCTCACGCAGCCTGTGAACCTCCTCTGGAAAAGAAGATTTCACTGAGTGAGGGATTTTCTTCCTCCCATAGCAGCCTTGTGGACAAATCCAAATAATTTATTGTTGTCTTTAATTATGAATGAACCCTCACTTGATAAGAGTATTTTGCGTTTTCACAGTAGAGGCTTGGGTAGTGAGTAAAAAAGGCACATTAGAATGAGCTTTAGTGGGAAACGTAGGACTCAGGGCAGCGGTGAGACAAGATTTTTATACATAAATATATTATACAACACATTTACAGCTACATTTATTCATTTGACAGACACTTTTGTCAAAAAAGATGCACAAATTAGACCAAATGCAAGCAACAGTAGATCCAGCACGGAAAAATATGACATCTTAGCGTAACATAAATAAGTTAGACTGCAGCCAGTAAACTCGGGAGCATTCCTCTCTTGCAACTGGGGCTGTAAGTTCTGATGGTTCACAAAACTGAAACCTTATGTTCCTGTAAATCCTCTTGCTTCCTGTTCCTGTCCTAGGATTCTGTTTCACTCCCTCTGTTCTCCCCTGAGATCATCTAAACTGAACTGATGGTTAGTGGCTATCATAGTGGAAATGGAATTATGTGTATTTAACACAAACTAAAAATGGAAGTACTTTTCCTGTTTTTTTTTCCTGCCTGTTTTGAGCCACAGAGCAGTGCCCATCTGTGCCATTTAAACAGATGAAACGCACAATCCTACCCAATATGCATATAATGCCAAGTAAAAGCTGGAACACCCTGCCAGTCCTCTTCATTAAGGTTTGTTTACTGTGATTTAACTAATCAATCCAGCTATTTTTATACATGCTGTAAAGCATTTCAACCACAACCGAGTCCATTTAAAACATGAATGAAAATGAGGAACAAAAGTTAAAGCAAGAGGTTGTGTGCTGTTAAAAGCCAATTAGTAAAAGTGTATTTTCAAACACTCTCTAAAAGTGACAGAGATAACCAAACACAAGGACGCAGAGAATTTTATTGTTTTTGAGCAGCCAGTGATAAAATTGTTACAAGCTTTGTCTTTCATTGAGGGACATAAGCTTGCATTAGGAGCAGAGTCATACAGCGACAGCAGATCAAAGATTTATGTGATGTACTACTTGTTCATGCAAACAGTAATATATGAAATGAGACAGTAAAAGTAACAGGTGGGAGACATGAAATTGGGTAATGTGCTCTCTTTTTTCTGATTTTGAGTTTTGGATCGGTTGAAGAAAAAAAACAGAAACTAACTGAAACTAGATATGACAACCAAATTCAATTGTTTATCAGAATAGAATAGAATGCATTTTATTGTCATTATACATCTTTTTTACATGTACAACGAGATGAAAAGCAACTCCTTCTCCACACACACACACACACACACACACACACATATATATATGGGACCTGTTTATTTTTCAAATGTGACCTGTAAACTTAGTTTGGATGTGGCCACATTCAGCTACATCTAGTAGACAATAACAAGAGTCAGGTGTTGTAGCGCTTTTGTGAGGATAAAGCGACACAGCATAAACTGAGGTTATGAGTCATGGTGCAGTAGTTACCTTGTAGCGTCTGGATGTGACATTTTTGTGACTGTCTCTCCCTTTCCATGTTATGGAGTTTCTGGGTGAGAGACTCAATCGCCTTTCAAAGACATTAGAGGCAGAAATCGGGAATGTCAGTGCAAACAACACTGTGATACACTGCATAAATGCAGCAACTATTTGATCAGGCTCACTTGGCCTGATCAAACAAATTACTGTACATCTGCTTGATTAAACAAATAATCACAAACCTGGCTCTGTATCTGGAGCTGTGACTGAATAGCAGCAAGGTCTGCCCACTGCACACCAGGACTGAGAGATGGGGAAGGCTGTCGGAGAAGGGGGGCTCGAGGGGGAAGAGCAGGTGGATCCAAATCTGAATCATGAATCCGCTCCCTCACTGGAAACAAATCTGGAGAGGAAGAGGAATGTGTGGGAGGTTTACCACAAAAGGCTCAAACAAAATCAAATGAGTTCAAACCACTATCTCTGCTGTTGTGATCTGCACTATATAGAGAAGTCTGAAAGAGAGGAAATTATACGCTCACACAAATAGGTAATTTCCCCTTTTAGTCATATTCATTAATCTGAAATGGTTCACTCACCCTCTCCTCCTTTGGTGAATTTCCCTGGTGACGTCAGTCTCTCCTGTGAACAAAAACATTTTTTAAGATTCAAAGGGTTTTTCCAAACTCTCAAAATCAGTATGCCTCCTTGACTAAATAACTGAGATACCCTGTTAAATGTTCAGTGGAACATTACTGCCATCTAGAGATAGCTACAATAAGAACATTTTACAACTGACTGCAAGACTAAAGTGAAGGTTCTTTTTATGCATTTCACTGATGCAAAAACAAAATGCCTCAGTGCACAGGGGAAGCATATGCTTTTAACCAGTATGACTGTCTGTTATTTCCTGAAAGACCAATAAATAAGGAGAAGGATGATTGAATGTACTCACCCTCATCTTTGCTACGCTGCCATCTGCTACAGACAGGATAGAGCTCAGCTGATTGTCCCAGTTCATGTCTGAGTTGATCTAGAAAGAAAAAGAAATCAGGTGAAGTTGTCAAATGCATCATTCATCAGCATCAGTCGGTTAATTCTTGACTCACTGTGCAAAAAGATCATGCAGGACTGTGCTGTGTGGCCTGTCGGGAGATGTTACATCAAACACCAGTAACTTTAGACGTGTTTGGTGGCTGGTTGGTGAGGTAACAACCAAGCTGAGATCTCTGACACTTTATGGGAGATTAAATTACAGCAGGGCTGGGTTGTTTTTTTTGTTTTGTTTTTTTTTTTTTTTGCAGGTTTGTAGTGACGCTGATCAGCCATCAGGTGCTTCTCTGGGTCTGCTTAATAAATCTTGAGTCCCGCGGAGAATATCTCTCTTCAGTCTCCAGGAGAAGATACAGATTTAAACTGGATGTGAAGCGGGACATGACCCCCACCCCTTCCCACCTCAGCCCGAGTACATGCTTGCTGACAAAGACACAGCAAGATTCACACTAAACACGACAAGCTCACATAAAACGAGGCACTGCGAACGTTAGATAGCCGTTGTTGACCTAGGCTAATTTCAGTCAGTAGCATTTTTACGACGACTTTTATCTTCAGCATTGAAAACGTTACTGTCCTGGTAGGCAGAAAAAAAATATCCACCACCTCTAAGACACTGAATGATGCCCGTTTTCCTAATATCATACAACATATCGCAGAAAAGAATATACATATATATATATTACAACATTTAGTGATTGATGCCTAAATATTTATGCTAGCTGGCTAAACAGGCTACTCACAGAAAACCTTGCGACTTTTAAATCCAGGAGCCCATAACGGTGACGTGATTGCGTATGACGCAGCCGCAGGGGCACTCTGGGTACTGTAGTAGGTGGTTACTCTGACCTTTGATATTTTAGTCACAACAATTACTGAAATACAAGAGTGGGATTTCTCGGAGACACATCGTACTGTAACCACTCGGTTTTTGTTTTTTGTTTTTCAGAACAAGTCATCGCAAAAAAAACTCCGCAAGAGTCAGGCTTACGTTCTGACACTGGAGAAGCAAAAGAACACCATTTCCCACAATCCCCAACGCTGTGTTGACGTACAGCGATGGCGAGCACCAGGCTCAATGTGGAAAGTGTAACAGGACTGTTACAGGACTGTTTATCAAAACTGGGATTTGAAGTTTACCCTCTGAAGGTACTGTAGCGCACGTTTCTCTCTAGTGTGTAGCTTTGACAGCGAGGAGGGCTTCGTAGTGTGAAAAATACAATTCATTACATCTCCACAGCTGTTTACCTGCTACCTGGGACTGAAAAGTGAGGAGGTGAAAATATAATTATGAGAGCAAAATGATTTTATTTCAGCTGATTAAAGGGTTATTGCGTTTGCCCCACCATGCTCACAGGTTGGTTGGTATAACTCGGTGCTGCCTCCTTCACTGCGCCTGCCTTTGCCAGATGACAGCCTGGCTGTGGTGGTGCTCAGCACCCCTGCCATGTTTGAACAAGCCTTCCTGCCCTTCATGGAGGAAAGAGGCTGCCAGGGACTCTCAGACCCCATAGACCTGTGTGTCAAGCACTGCGTCACCTCTGCTGTCTCAAAGGTGAGGGGTGTGGAGGAGGGGACAGACAGACAAAACTTTTATCTAACAATGTATCTTGATACCTTAAGTTGTCTGGAATTTCAATTGAAGTGTCATATAAAATAACCAGATGGGAATTCCTGGTTTTGGTTAATACAGTTAATTAGATACCTGCAAAATCAGGTATTGACCAACTATACAATGATGAAAAAATCTTGCAAACCCAGTTTTGCTGTAAGGAGGTCATTGCAACTCTAACTATTTTCATGAAGGTTGTGACACCTGAATATTTCCCTCTCCTCTCCCTGACCTGCAGTGTTTTCCAGGACAGAAGGTGGATGTGAGGTATGACTACGAGCTGCTGCCCAGCAGGA
The DNA here is from genome assembly GCA_037833715.1 of Toxotes lorentzi. Taxonomy (NCBI): domain Eukaryota; kingdom Metazoa; phylum Chordata; class Actinopteri; family Toxotidae; genus Toxotes; species Toxotes lorentzi. The sequence goes on along the minus strand of JBBMJY010000022.1, from coordinate 4,716,043 downwards.
AGCCGAAGTTCTTGGCACAGACTGCTGCTCACGTGTGTGGAGCAGCTTTCTACTACCAACAGTCTGATGTCACAGACCAACCCTGGGCTGAAAAAGTAATGCTTTTTTGTGGAATCTCTTTGGTTGCTGTTTAGATAAATTGTAATACTTTGTGCAGCAGCGTTTCTCTTCTTGTCTCCTCACCTGAGTTGTCTGCGTTTGCCTTTGTTTACCCACAGAAAATGTTTGGAGTGTGTGTGCATCCCAGGTTCGGGGGCTGGTTTGCCATCAGAGCTCTGTTAGTGTTTGAAGATGTGGTGGTGGGCTCTGAGCTGGTGCAGCCTGTTCCTCCTGACTGTGTGCCCACCAGAGAGGGCAGGATACAGCTGCTGGAGTCTTTCAACTTTCATTGGCAGGTACAGCACCTCAGCACTGCCAGTTATAATACCTGTCGCACACACAATAAACAGACTCCAGGGATGCTAAACTGTTTCATGTCAAAAACCACCAGACATTTGTCCTTTAGATAAAAGACCACCCATGTGTCTGAGGGTTTGTTGTTTGTTGTGGAGGTGAGATGAGAAGAGTAAAGCTTGTGTTGGTATTTAGTCTCTTTTATGAAGACATAACCTGATGTATTTGCGTTTTTTAATAAGTTTTCATTTTTGTTTGTTAAACATTTTTTCTACATATTCAGTCCCTGTGTCAATAATAATAATAATAATAATAATAATACATCAAATTTGTAGAGCGCTTTTCCAGGTGCTCAAAGACGCTGTGTTAGAAGTGTTTACAAACACTTTCTCTGCCCCACAGCCCTTTTATTCTTTTAATTTCCTGGAATTATATGTAAGACCAGTGTCCAGTGTTTTTAATGGTTTTTAAACATGTAATTAAACTGTTTATATGATGAGTCACAGAAATTCTGAAAAAAAGTTGAGTTTACTGGCAATTTAACAATAATGTGCCCTTAATTCTCCAGTATTGTATATATTCATTATAATTTAGGCAGTTATTTTATGTTTTATACTCTTTTTCCATTTCAGTGACAATTACAGCTCTGACCATCTTAAGTCAAATCATTGTGTCATTAAATTTTCTTTCTAATTTACATCACCAGGACTGGGGCTACAGAAACATAATCTGTCCAGTACAGACCTACTCTCAGAAACAGAGGGACTACTTTTCCACTCGTCCAGCTGAGCGGTTTGCTCTACTCAGGACTTGGGGCTTCCTGTCTAAGGAAGACCATCAACCCGACACCAGCTCAGACACACAGAGCGAAACAAACACACATGGCTGAAAGAGAAGTACAGCAGCAGTGTGGATGTATCCACTCTGAGCACAAACCTCCGCTGCTTGTCAAGACTTTTAATTAAGTTTTAATTGAACCCTCATCAACCAGCTGCATATTTACACCTAAGCTAAGATGCAGATATAAACTTGAAGGACTTTGTTGAAAGCTATTTCATGGAATGCGGGATGCTTTTCCAGGACTTGCACATGAATGTGTGTCCGCTATCTGTGTTTCATCACATGTTCACACTACGTTAAAATACTGAGTTATATTTCGCAGCTCCTTTTATTGTGTCATTTTATGGAATACTGACAATACTCATTCATACATACTCAATGAAATCAAAGGTAAGGACTGTTACAGTCCTCGTAGCTGTCTTCTGTAAAAACAGCTACAGCTGAATACAATTTCTGTTTAAGTAAAATGTTTAAAAAAAAACAAACATTTTTGTTTTGTATTTACAGAACTAGCACTGCTTCTGTTGCAGAAGGGTGGGAATTTTAACAAATGTTGAACACATCTTGCTGAAGGTAGCAGTTGTCTGTTCTGCTCAACAGACCAGAGGAAATGGCATTTCTACTGTCATGTGCTTTTGAAGAATGCAATTTATTTTCTTGTTTCTTGTGTCTTTTGAAGTTTACTTTTCCATAACTTGAAAATCAAATAAGATATCATTAAGCTTAATGGAAGTTTTGATGTGATTGGTCTAATAATGAAGGTGGAATTCAAAAATGGGTGTGTTCTGACCATACTGAGTACTCATGGTTTGGATTGTCAACATGTTGACAGGTGTCACAGCTGATCAACCCATCACAAGATGGTCTATTTTATTTCTAGGTAACTTTTTTTTTTAATTCAAGTGAAATGAATGAAGAGGTCACACGGCTAGATTACCTGTCTCGAGTCAGACTGCTTTTCGATGCATGTGAAAGGATTATTTTTGACTTTGAAATCAGTTTTGGTTCCCATGTTTTTTTCTGGGATTAATACTTTCTTCTTTTCTTTTCCACTCTGTTTCTCCCTCTTGGAGCTTCAGACTGTAGAAAATTATTTTACCACACAGACCACATAGTTTTAGCACATCGTTTACAAATGAGCTCAGGTGTCATTTAATTTAGTTTCTACATTTTGACTTTATACAGTAAGTCATTTTTTGAGGTTCGGGAAAAGGATGCTTTATAATAGACCATGTTCACTGCAGGTATTTTGACTTGTCATAGTATGAAAAGCAGTGGTGTTGTAACATTAGGCTTATAACACATGACTCTGTTTTGTTCAAGTGTCCCAGTAAGTCACAACAGTGTGACAGTGACCCAGCACTCACAATACCAAGACCCTGAAACTAAAGAAGCTAAATGGAATTCAGCCATCATTCATATTTATAATTGAAATCTATTTTTTTTCTACTGCAACATATCAAAATGTCTTCTATTTAAAAGAATGCATTCCACTTAGGTATCGCAGTTTTTTTTTTTACTGCTCATTGACAGGACTACACTTCAAGTGAGCTATCCTTAATATGCTTTTCCTCACACATGTCAAACCTCTGCTGTGAAAAAGGCCTCTTATTAGCACATTGCATCTGTGACTATGAAAGGAGGGCAGGGTGTGTACTCTGTGTGAAAATATCACTGAAAAACAACTGCAAGAAATGGAGAAGAAAATCAATTTAAATACACATTTATCATGTGTCATTTTAGACAATTGTTTTCCCACATTCTGTAATGACAGACGGCAATAGTTCTTAAACAGCTGTGATGTTAATGCACAGAAAAGCTACAGTCATGAACCAAACAGGGTGTAACACACAGATCCTGTCCAACGTGTTGCTCTACATGACATCATGTTACAGCAACAGTTTACTCTCCTGTGCTCACATACCTTTGTTTGAGCTAATACCATCAGATAGTAACTTTTCTCACTAACCGCAAGAAAAAGGAGACTGAAACAGCAACTTCTGGATAAGTTTCAATCAAACAGCCCTACACAAATGACTGATTAGTGCTTGATTATTGCTCTCATACTTCATTCAAGTGACAGCAGAAGAATGTGTGAAGATAAAATCAAACAAAGCCATTTTCAAAACATTTGATATAGATCATTTAATCAATAAACTACAGAATGATATAAAACTTCTGCATCACAGTGCTTTGTGGCTTTACCATGCACGTACATGTAAGGGAAAATTTTGAGCTTCTCTGAGGTAATTAAATGTGTCACGGCAACCTCTTTATGTTTATGTGTAACGGTTGAGAATCAGATCCTCCAGTCGTTGGTATTCTGCTGGAGACAGTTATCTACCTCTGAACTTCCTCTCAGGAACATACTAAGGTCTCACCATCACCAGACAACACTATCCGAGAGGGAAAGAGAAACAACTGTTACCTTCACTTCTCTAGGGGACGTGTGAATCTTTGTCTTAGTGTTTACCCCCAATAGCCAATGGAATGCTTACACATCTCCATGTGCCTGTCTCTGTGTCTTGGTTTCACATAACAACTTGGGTTTGAGGTCTGTCTCCTCAGAACTGAGGTGACATCCCACACGTCTGGTGTGTCGATGACTCTTTGGTTCTCCTTGATCAGTTCTATTAAACTTCTTCAGTGTAAGACATCCAGGACTCTGGTGCTTCCTCTTCACTTAGCTTCAGCCATAGTTTTCTCCCTAACAGTGCATACATGTCATTTGGGATCATGGAAGGACACTTTCAGCCATGTGAAACATTAAATGTGGCTTCAGGACTAATTGTATAATTGTAATTTTATAGTTTTTGCTCAGGGGCAGAAAGCTGTGAACTGCAGCTGACCTCCAGCACAGTGTCACAGTGTCACTTTTTTGCTTCCACAAATCACTGTGGCCCCTAAAATAAAGCAGAAGCACCTCATACATTTTCATTTGTCTTCTTTTCTTCAAACTTTATGTGCTTAATGAGGCAAAACTGTTACATCTTACACTTCAGAAGAAGAACAGACTTTGATCCGTCTCCTCTGCTCTACCTCTGTGAACTTGCCAAACTGGAAAAAAGGAACACATAGGACAGCTGATGACACACACACACACACACACACACTGCGTGGTGTGGCTGACAGAAGCATGATAATATCTATAGGGCCTTGAGCATTTCACAGAGGAGGAGCCGAGTGCTGACAGTCGCAAACTCTCAAGCAGTTGTTGCCGTTGTGAGTGAAACAGTCTCTTGCTATTTGGTTTGTGACAGCTCTGAATCTTCTGTTCTGAACCCAGCTGGCAAAACTGAGCTATGGCTCCATGACTAAACCAGTGACAGGAAAGATAAAGCAAATTTTACTTGATGGATTTCTGAACAACCAGGGCTGAGGAGACGGGATGGAACTTCGCACGTGAGTAAACTGAGATTTCACATCGAAAACAACAGTCTATGACCTGAAAGAGAGGCTGTGAAATCTCAGCTGTGATGTCCTCTGAAATATACAGTATGTGCCTCAATGTAACAGCCACAGATCTTTGTTAATCAGTCTGTTGTTTTCATTCAGGTTGAGCCATAAAAGGCCTCTGCTCAACGGATATGAAGAGGAGCCTCCACTGAAATGTTTGGCCAGTCTTAAAACTCTGCTAGGCAGAGATCAACAGATCGTTTTAGGTCAGAGGGGGTATTTCAGGTATCATACTTTCAGTTCCTGTACGTATTATTTGTGTCACAGTAATTTTCCTCTAAGACTTTTTGGATAATGTGCTATTGTATGCCTTAAATAATATAAATCATTATGTTTCACGCTTGTATTTTCCCATATAACCATGCCTTTCAACTTGTGTAATTCCAGTGAGTGCTTCCCCAAATGTCTGGCTATTCCCTCAAATAGTAAATAAAATAATAGTTTGCAAAAAATTCTTAGTACAGGTTCACTTGTAGCGCAGGGCAGAGCACAAGTGGCTTTGTTCTAAGAGCAGCTTGTCTAAAAGGCTTTTAAGTTTCATTTTGCATGTATTCTCTAACAAGTTTTGTGTATTTACATTTGAGCCAGCCCTGATTTTCAGTGCGCCCACTGTTTTGTTGTTATTTCCTCAAACGTTTGCATTTTGAAGTGAGATATTTTTGTGTTACAGGACAAGTTGTGGTCACGTCTGCACACGAGAAGCCTATATGAACTCCGATGCTCGATACCTGACTAACACTAAGAGCTTCTTCGAGCAGATATCGTCCTGGGGTGACACACAACACTCTGTGAAGAAAGTGTTGGAGCATCTCATGCTCAGACAAGCCACAGATAATGTTTTCCTCAATGACCCAGTTAACAAGAAATTTCTGGAGTTTCACCGTGACTTCACTGAGGAATGTGGCACAGAAGATAAACAGCATTCATGGGCTGTTATTGAGAAACAGGAAGAGGTCATTATGTATGGACCTTATTATCCTAACTACAACAGCGGAGAACACAGCGAGGACATCATTATTAAACAAACACAGGAACTTCTGGAGTCAGAGGAATCCTCCGAAGACTGGAAGGTGTACGTTTTCACCATGAACAGCCCGTGTTTGGCAAGACACACTGACCCGTGCATGCTGAACCTGGTTCAGAAAGCTCATGAGTGGTGGAGTGTGTATGGAGTAAAGACTCATATTGGTTATGTGAGATGCTGGGGCTTCAAAGGAACAAAAGAAAATCTGTTCAGGGACATTGACTACAACCAAGTGGACTGTATAAATCAGACTGAGGACCACGAGGACTATGTTAAAGCAGCTCAAAAGAGAACTGGTGTCAATCCTTTATGTAAAAATCTGAGTTCTGCGGTTAAACACCTCCTGAGGTCTGTAAGTGCGAGTTTCCCTTTGATGAGCATTGTACAAGGCCAGGACTGGAAGAGTTACTTCAAAACAATGCACAGTGTTATTGAATGCAAACCCGAGGACGAGAAAAAAGTTTTAACACAGGAGCTGAACGCCATGATCGAAGCTGCACGAGTACGACAGGACTCAGAAAAAAGTGGGAGTTTTGACGAACATTTAGAAAGAGGGAAGGCATTTACACTTAATTACACTTTCAGTCCACAAGTACATGATGCCCTCCAGGGTCAAATAAGACTCACATTTCAACAGTGTTGGGCGGAGATGGTACAAGACAAATACGCAGAGTTAATCAGGGAGAGGCTGACTGAAGACTTCAATCAACGTACCGTCCAGCTTTTTATCGAAGACATAGTAAAGTTCACAAAGGAATACTTACAAATCGGAAGGATACAGTTTTCAGAAGAAGAGTCAAAATGCCCACAGTCTGTCAGGTAACCAAACACTTATCATGAGGAAGTTAATTAAATAAAGCAAGTTTTTTCTGACCATGGGAAGCCTACTGTGTGATTCTCTATGAGGAGCGTATGATAGCACTTAACTAAAGAACAACTAAAGAGGGAAGGGGAACATGGAGGTGGGGGGGGTTAAGTTTTGGGGTAGTGGGGGAGATCTCAGACTCAGAGGTCAGAGTGAGGTTAGGTCCCCCGGGTTCTTTCAAAGAGCCCGATGAATTGTTTCCACAAACATTTCTTCTTCTTCTTTTTCTTTTTCTGACCCTCTTCCAACTGAATCTCCAGATTTGTTAACCACTCCATGAATTCATTCTTAAATTGATCAACGGTGGCTACACCTTGTCTTTTCTTCTCAAGAAAACAAACTGACATTTTAAAGCTGTGAACCACCTGGTTCTATAACAAGTTTCTTGTGTTATTGAATTTGATATTACATTTATGTTTGGCTGTAATTTGTGTCATAAAAATAAGGGTTATAGTTAGCTAACTCTGATGTATGAGTTTTAAGATATACTCACAATCAGAGTATAGCTTTACAATAAGCTAAAGAGGCCCCTCTGCACCCAGATCAGAGTCAGAGTGGTTCAATATTTGTTTTTTTTCCAAAATAGTAAAATATATTTTTCTATTCTGAGTTTGCGTTTTCAAAATACTTCAGGTCTCTTTACCGACACGCAGCTCAGCACAATGATTAATCTCACGTTCAAAACCAAACATTTCACACAACATGCCAAAACTATAAACTCAAATGTTACTTTGAAAAACTTTATTTCTCATTCAAGCATTCAAGCTGTTACTATATTATTGCATGCTCTGCCTACAGCACTTTGCTTCATTAACGCACATAACCAGGCAGCTTACTGAGGAGATCTGAAGAATGAGGGAGGAGAGAGGAGAGAGGAGAGAAGGAGTTTCTTGTAGCAGAAGCAGCACAGCAGGGTAACTCCTGAGAAAATCACTATGAGGCTCAGTCTAGAAGAGGGTTTGGTTTCTGGTTCTGGTACCACTCTGGTCCTGAAGGGTTGAACCACTCGCTCCCACTGAGTAAGAATGGCATGACGGGCACCAACCCACTGGCCTGGTCCAGTCAGACGGTACTGATAAGGAGTACCAGGACCCAGCAAAACCTGAAATCCCAGTCTGGGGTCCTTCATCAAGAGCGACAGTATGTTTGGTCGAACCCCTACCTGCTCTGCCAGAAAGTCCAGGTAAGACATGTAGTCCACCTGGAGGGGATTAAGCTCAGAGCAGGAAAACCTGAAAGAGGAAAACAAAACAATTCTAAAAACAAAAACCAGTTACAAGTGCTTCACAAAACAAATTAGTCATTTGACCATAAAGGAGAAAAATTTAAGAGGTAATTGATAATTAATAAAATGGTTAAAATACTGACAAGAGTTGAGTGGGATAATCATCATCATCATCATCATCATCATCATATGTGTGTGGATTGTGTTCACAACATTATCATCTTATGGGTTGTGGAGCGTGAAGATATGAACAGCTTTAAGATTAAATTTATCCTCTTACTTCCTACCTCTGGTGCATTGTTGCAGAGTCTCTCTGAATTTCCTTCACCATGGTCTCTTCTGAGGGGAGGGCCGATGAGCCTGCAGGGGAAAAAACTCTCATCACATCAAAATACAGAGACAAAAAACTAGAGAAGATTTATACTTGTGCGTTATGGGGTTTTTGGCATAGTTGTATCTACTGAGGTGCACCTCAATACCGAATAGTGTAATAACTTAATTTTTGTTTTAGCACAGCTACAGTATGTTATCAAAAAGAGGTTCAAACCAAATTTCTTAAAATCATAAGCGTCTATCACAGAACAGCTATTAAAGGGGCCCTCATCAATAGGCCCTCATCCTAATACCAATACCTAATTCCTCTCACACTGTCAGCAAACATGTAGAAACTCAGGCGTGCTTCACCTTTAAAAACTCTTGTAGCCCAGCGGGCCTGCATCTCAGCCAGTGGGTTGACAGCCCCCAAGGCGTGGATGAAGCCCACCACTGCCAGTGTTGGATGGCTGAGTCCAGGAGGGAACACATATTTGTAGAGGCGCAGCCTGTAGCCACTTCTAGCCTGCAGAGCTGAGGGCAGGAAGGGGAAGCTGTAGTTGTACCCTGTGGCAAATACCACCACATCCACCTGTATGACACAAATGTAAACATTAGATGACTATGAACATTTACGTTAACAGGGAATCCAAACTGGATGCTGCCATATCACACTTTTCCCCGTTATCTGACATGGATCAGATACATGATTCACAGTCTAAGAAATGTACACACCTTGTTTATGACACTCCCATCAACAAAGACCACACTGGACCCACAGAACTCCTTCACGTTTGGTTTCACCTGAACACGCGCTGAGATGATCCGAGCCGGCAGGTCGTCATTCACAACGGGAATCCGTGCAAAAAATCTGCCACAAGAACACCACCACCACATCACAAACTTTACGTAACTTTACGCCTTTTGTGTCACGCACTTGAAAATAACCAATGAACTTCTGACCACACAATGAAACAAAGCTGTTTATCTTCAAGTGTCTTGTTACCCATGTTTTGGTTTCAGGCCATATAGTGTGTGATCAAGTGCTTTGTTCAGGTTTTTCTCCAACATCTTGTTGATCCTTGAGGGAAACAGTTTCTGTATCATCAAATCCATTCGAGAAGTCCCAACAAGGTCAGCTGGAAGCCCCCCCGGTCCTACACGGCTGACAACCCACGCTCCGCTCCTGGTACTCAGGTACACCTGCGGGTCAGGTCAGACCAGAGAGAATAAATGTGAATGAGCTTATTATCTTTTACACTTTCAGCTTTAAAAATTGTTTAATCTTACAGTCAAAGGTAGACTTGACTTGACATAAAACAGCACTGCTCTATTTGAAATAGACCCAACAGTTAGTGTACTTAGAGTACTTCAGTACCTTCTCAGCAACTCTGCTGATGTCCACAGCAATATCACCTCCGGAATTTCCAATCCCAATCACCACCACTCTTTTTCCCTGCATCCCTTCTGCGTTTCGGTATTCCCAGCTGTGGAAATATCTGCCTTCAAAGTTCTCAATACCTGAAAGGGATTAAGAAAAAACATAATGTATCGTCCATGACAATATATCTATTATTCTTTTACACCTTGTTGTATCTTGATTTATGTGGAGGCGGAGAAAGAATGGAAACAGCTACAGAGTGGTTTCTGCAAATGTGACATGAAATACTGTATATCATGATTCCTGGTACCTTTGAAGTCTCTGAGCGGTAGGTGAGGCTGGGTGAAGTGTCCAGTACAAACTATTACTGCGTCAAAAACATGAGTCTCCCTCTGACCCCCTTCCCTCTCTGTCTCCACTTCCCACTGGCCTGTCACAGTAAAGTCCAGAGTCTGCCTCACGCTGAGCACAGTAGTCTGACACACACACACACACACACACACACACACACACACACACACACACACACACACACACACACATAATGTTGAATACACAGCTCTGTATCTCTATGCTGACATGAATATGGCATGGTATTTATACTGCAATCCAGACGAACCAGCTTCTAAAAACTGAAAAAAAAAAAATATATATATATATATATATTTCTCTTTTTGGCTACATGTTAAAAAAACAAAACAAAAAAGTAGCTGCTCATTTCATTGGCTTTACAAACAAAGCTGAAGACCACTAACCTGGAGGTGTATGTGTTGCAGCAGACTGAATGCCTGAGCGTAGAGACGCAGATACAGCAGCACCTCAGAGTGGTGCATGTTGTTAGGGAACTCAGCAGGAGGAGGGAAGTCACTGAAAGACATCATCTCTTTGGAGCTGTTGATCACCACCGACTCATAGATGTTGGCTCGTCCAGGCTCTGGCTTCTCCTAAGCATGACACGATCAACAAAACCTTAACTTATCTGCTTCATCTGAAACCAAACAGTAAAAGAATAAATAAATCATAATCACGTGCCACTACAGCATAAATAGTGTCACACACTTATCCTGTAACTGACTTTTAAAATACAAGATTATTGTGGTGCCTCTGTGGTGAAAGTCAGTGATAGAGCATGTAGATACAGTACATTCATCAGCAAAAGCAAAAGTAGGACTCTGACTAGTCAGTAATTTAGAATTTGATCATAGTTTTTTATTTTTTATTGTATTATTGAATTCCAGTGTAAGCTGTGATCAGTCTTGTAAGAAAGTCTGTTATTAAAAGTGTGTAATTTTGTGTCTTTTTTTATTTACATGTGTGTTGGCGTCCCATCTCAGGTTAGCATTTCTAATTTAAATAATAAACAATTATTCAACATACTAAATGCTAAGGTGTTAATATGACAAACAAAAGTAAAAAAAAACTGAGGGATTTTTGACTCACTGACTTCATTTTCATTTGCTGCCACTTACTCCTTCACAGTTAAACATTTATAGATTATAGATATAGATAAAGTGCAAATATGACCTCTTAACATACAAGTGTTCATTAAAAAAAAAAGCTTTGTCCTTCACCTTAAATCTCCATAGACCTCCAATGTCATGGCTGCTCTCAAAGCAGGTTGGCTCCAGACCTTCTTCCAAACAGGCCTTGATGCTGGTCAGACCTGAAGGACCGGCACCGATCACTGCCACCTTCTGAACCATACTGGAGAAGAAGCACAGCTAACAGGGATGGGAACTGATCTGAGATACAGGCTGGACCTGGAGTAAGAAGAAAGGTGCAGGAGGAAATTAGTGTGTGACTGTCTCTCAGTGTCTCTCACTGTCTCTGTGTGTCAGTGTCTTTCAGTCTCTGATTTGCACCAGAGTGTAGCTTTTTAAAGGTGCTTGATTCAATCAAGATAATTATGTACATTTTGCTTTGACAGAAGAGTCTGAAGTTTAATGGTGTACACTATCTCAGCGAAAGATCTGTCTGGTCAACCTTTCCTCTGGCAGCTGACCAAGTTGATTCCACAGCCCAACTATTTCACATCTCTGTTTTAAAAGGCATGACTCTCATCCCTTTTCCCCTTCAACAAATTTATGCACCAAGAAAGCCCCTCATGGCTCGACTATGGAAAGCATTTATGTCAGGGTCAACCTTAAAACCCCATACTCCTGCAGCACAAAATAAAACTGAGCCTACAGTTCCTATTGTCAATCAATATAAATATACATGATAATAAATAGCTTCATTGAGGGTTACTCTGTTTCTAATGTCAGGTTGGTGGGATTAAATTAGCTTGACTAATTTTTGAGTTCTAATTACCGTACATCTCTGTCACCAACACAGAAACCCTACACTGCTTCACTCAAACACACTATA